>VZSF01008262.1:451543-989081 GCA_013398295.1 Chionis minor
CCCTTTTTTTTTTTTTTTTTTTTTTTTTTTTTTAACCTAATTTTTGGTCTTTTTTGCTATTAATCCTAACTGAAAATGTGTTCTGCAATAAAACAGATAATGATCTTTTTCAAAGTTTCATTTTTTCTTTCAAGATCTGGTTCTGGTTTATTCTTTAGCCATTGCAGGATTTTCCCCCTCAGTTGAAGAACTGCTTGAAATATATTACATGTGTATCAATTCAACTATAGTGCTATTTTGAATTTGATCCACTTGGTAAAAATCTGTATTTATTTGCAGTAGTTCATGGAGAAGGATCTGGAAGTGCTTATATTCAGATGATATTTACTGTAGTATAGGTATTTACACAGTGGAAATGAACAGGCACTGGTATTACCAAGAGCAAAGGCAATAGAGCTAGATGAAATATAACGGTTATTTTGGAGATCCATTAAATATTTGCAAGAAAACATAGGAGTAGCTACTACAACAGAAATTACTACAAGGTGGATTTAAGCAGGCAGACAGTAAATAATCCAATGAAGGCAAATTCTAAGTTCTTGCAAAGCAAAGCCACACGTGGTTGGAGCTTAACTTACACTAGACTGACAGGGCATAGGGAATGTAGTTTTAGAGTCACGAGACAGAATTAGATTGTGCTGAAATTGTGAGACCATCTCAGGTCATCCTGGTCTTGACTATGCAAGACTAAGGTAAAAATTGCATGAGACAGTCCAATCCCATCAAAAGGATGCAGTCCTGAATAACTGTGGCTACCAGTGGAAATAAGGAACAGTGGGGGAACACCTAGCTAGCGCTTTCCTAGCATAGTGAGGATTATTAAAACCACTCTTTACGAGTTCCATCTATTTTTCGTATCTTTGTAGTACCAGTTTATGGTACCAGGTACTCCCTCAAACTATGTACCATTGACCCTGCTGAAAAACTTTGTAGAAGTTTATGAATGAAATAATAAACCTAGGAACTTTGATGTAAGTTGACTGCCATTTGTGTTCTTATATAGAAATTTTCTTACTATTCAGAAAGCCTCTAGTGATCTTATTTGTTGGTTAGTAAAGATAAAGGCCTGTTAATTTAGAGCATTTTTTTGTTTGTGAAAACTATATATAGATACTGATGAAGCAGTTAGATTGTAATAATAAGTAAAATGGTAATAAGTCTATTGTAAGTTTGCTGAAAATGATTTGCAAATCCATTTACATGCATTAGTTGATATGGTTCAGTACTGATGATGATCTGTATGCAGTGTTGACCAAATACAACATAAAAGGCACAACTCAGTGTGCTTTGCTCTGTGTGATATTTCTCAAAAAAAGTACCTCCCCATGTTCTAGAAATATAGTAAAAGGGACAGGTAATAATTAGACCTTACAATTATATTCTTTTCTTCTAAAGATGTTCTTTATGAGACAATTTTTGCCTGGACTTTCTGATGGCAATCTACTAAAAGATCAGAAATTAAACCATCTCTTCTTGCAGTACCCTTTAAATATCAAGAAAGGCGAAGATATATACTTTTATNCAGTGAGAAGAAACTGGCTCTGCCTTCTTGGCAACACTCCTTTAAGTAGATGAAGACAGCAATTAAAGCACCCCCTTCATCTTTCCTGGGCTCAGGAAATCCAGTTTTCTCAGCCTTTTTTCACAAGTCATGTGCTCCTAACTGCCTAATCCAACTGCCTTAAAGGACCATTATATTGAATGCTACTGTTTGTGAGAGAATTGGGGAAATTGTTTCTTTATGTTACTGAATATCACTTGCAAGAGTTTTCTGCCTTTTTCAGAAGATCTCAAGTAAACCAAATGCATTGGTTTTCTGTGAAAATGCAGATGGGCTTTTCTAAGATGATAATGGCATTATAATGAGAAGTACCACCTTTTGCTAGACCCTATGTTAATACCCACACCCTTGATAGCAACTCAGTACGCCAAACTGTTGCAGCTTCTTTGTTAGCTGGAGATCTGGTTACATAACAGAAAATACATTCTAGAAGAAAAAATACGAAAAATCGAGAAAGAAAATATTAGTGCTACTCCTTAGATCTTGATGCCTAACTGAAGGCACCAAAACCCATGTTTGGGAGCTAAAATAGATGATCCAAATGTCAGAGGTGTGGTCTATATGTGAGTAAATATGAATGCAAGTGTTTTTACATACATTTGAAAATTTCATCCAACACTTGCAGTCAACTATTCAACCAGTTCTGTATCTGACACTGGATATTTTACAGCACTGCCAGTTAAATCATGAAGGTCAGCCAAAATACAGCTTGAGAAGTATCTTCACAATTAATCATGACGATTTACTTAATTCAGTTCCGCCTTACACATTTAGATACTTTGGCGAATTAATACCTTTGCTGATTAGTGTAATAGAAACTGAAAAAATAGGTGTCTTTTATCTTTGATATGTCTCTGCTAACGCTCATTATATTGTTTAATGTCTATAGATATTTAAATACCACATGAATAAATAGTCTTTTCTCACATGCACACTATTTGGCTTCTGCTGTCTGCACATATTTATTGAGAATAAATTATGAAATTAGGGTGGATTTTTATCAGATCGTGTAATCATGCTAGGGAAATATATTTATTTTAGCAGATACTCATATGACGTCTTGTCAGAGACAATTCTGTACAGATGTACTCCTCTAAAAGACAAGATGTTTGCATGCTTTGGAAAATGCACGTTAGCAATATAAGATACCCAGCTTCTCAATTAGATGACTTCAGGGTGCTTGCTCTTTCAGTACTGCAAAGCAGAGTGCTATCAGGAATGAGTTAGATAAAACAAGATCTGTGACTATTACTTCACAACCCTCAGCAAAAAGCTGACATGCACTTGTATTTAATTACCAGTCAGGTTGCACTTTTCAGTACTACCATCCCGGTTGGTACATTACTCATTTTCTAGCTCCACCTGCACTCAATTAGGCCTGGCTGTCCTTGAAGATTCCTGGTACCAAAGTCTTGCAGGGATAAATCAGCTCTTAAAAACATTGCTTGTCTCTGCTGAGTAATGCTTGGTTAATAGGAACAAAAGCAGCCTGAAGAATCACAGTAGTGTCTATCCAAAAGGCAGTGTGTGCCAATAAATATAAACACTGCAACTCAAGATTAAAGTAAATTCTATCTTTTATTCTTCAAAAAAACAATTAATCAAAGTTGGTAATTTGATTTTTGAAGAGTAACGTAGATGCGCTTCCAGGCTGAATTTCCCAGTCAGTGTGACTTCCCTGTCTAAAGGTATGTATATATTTTACCTGGAAAAAGATCTCTTTAAAAGTGAATTTAAGAGAATGTGGGTCTTGTTTTATAAAGGATGTGAATGGCTGTGTGGGATAAGTTATCATCTACATAAAGACAATTTGAGCGCTGAATACTATTGAAACAGAATGGTTGATTTTTACACTCACTTAAGCTCTCAGATTTTCTGAGATTTCTGAGGCAATGGCTTAGTAGTCCCTCACTGTCAAAAACTTGCATCTTAACCGCAGTCTGATCTCTCAATTATTTGCTTGTAGATTTTGACTTGTTTTGTTTTTGTTCCTCTTCTAGAGTATTGCAATTTTTAAAGTTTTATTCCCTGTATAGGCTCCTATAGACTCTGGTTATATCACCTCTTACTGGTAATTTTATACAAGTTGAACAGACTTCTTTACAGTTGTAGGTCTGAAACAGATTTCAGTTCAGTTTTTCACTGGTGTAAATGAAAAACATAAGGTACAAAATGACATAATTCAAGCCCTATGAAGTCTAAAAATGTCTAGGTATAGTGAGGGACTTTCAACATTTTTCACTGTTAACTTCCTTTGAAATTTTATCTACAGCTTGGTAGTTCCATCTTTGTCTTGAATATTACTGTACCTAAATGTGCTTTTGAACATCTACATCTAACTACAAAGCGGGGTACAGGCCCAGTGCCCATGAGCTTCCTCTCTGCTCTTGACATCCACAGAAAGAAAAAGCAGGCACAAAGGCTGCATAGGAGTGTCAGCATACTCCAAATAGGTGACAGATATGGACGATTGCAATGCACACCATGTTTGCTTCCCAGGAGCAAGCAGATCCATCTTGTTTTATTGTTTTCTTCACAAATGGTACATATACCATTAACTGACAACTGTTGGCTGGAGCTGTTATTTTGAAATTGGATATGACTTTTTATTTACCACAGAGCCATGGTTCTTTTCAGTCAAGCATGATCCAGCTGTTAACCTGAAGTTAATAAAACTCAGGAACTTTAGTAGATATTGTAATGAACTAAAGCCAAATATGGGCAATCTTGGGGCAAAACCTAAACAGTCATTGGCTCTCTTGTGACTACAGCATCAAATTAATGAGTTTCACAAGGTTTGCAAAATTAAGAGTACAAATGTGTAAGGATTGTGGACAATATAGTTTGTTTACATAAAAGTGAATGTCCTGAAACAAGTAAGTTTTTGCCCATTTTAAGTTGTGATACCAATATGATAATTAGTGTCTTCTGGCAATATTAGAGGGATGATAGGATCTAGTATCTCATTTGGAATTAATATTTATGTGACTAAAGACCATGTTGTGTCATCAGACTTTAAACAGAACTTCTAATGGAAATCAATAGGGAGCATATTTAACTGTTGATGACATAATATCACTCAGTGAAAACAGCAAAAAGTTAGGCTAGCACATCATATGTAAGCATGATTAGTTTTGTGTTAGTATTGCACTAGTTAAAAGTACTGTGGCATGAATGTTAACAATGAAACAGATAGTTGAAATTTTGTATCTGTACTTTGAAAAGCAATTAGGAAATTATTATCTCATGTCATGATTGTAAAACTTATAAAGTGCACTAACCAGATAAAGTCATGAATTGCTGTTTGTTCAAATAAGAAAGGCCTCTCATGAAAATGTGAATAAGCGATATGTGGTTGTACGTATGTGCACATGTATATTCATCGGATAATATCATAGAATCACAGAATCATAGAATGCTAGGGGTTGGAAGGGACCTCTAGAGATCATCTGGTCCAACCACCCTGCAGAGCAGGTCCACCTACAGCAGGTTGCACAGGATGGCATCCAGGTGGGTTTAGAAGGTCTCCAAAGCTGGAGACTCCACCACCTCCCTGGGTAGCTTGTTCCAGTGCTCTGCCACCCTCAAAATAAACAAGTTCCTCCTCATGTTTAGATGGAGTTCCCTGTATTCAAGTTTGTGCCCATTACCTTTTGTCCTGCCACTGGGCACCACTGAAAAGAGACTGGCCCCCTCCTCCCGACGCGCTCCCTTTAAGTATTTATAAGCATTGATAAGATCTCCTCTCAGTCTTCTCTTCTCCAGACTAAAAAGACACAACTCCTTCAGCCTTTCCTTGTCAGAATGATGTTCCAGTCCCCTAATCATCTTCGTAGCCTTTTGCCGTACCCTCTCCTTATTTATATAAGGCTGGAAGAATATCAAGATATTATGTCATTGCTCCTCCCCAGCCTGACATAATTAGTGAATCATTATACAACCATTTTCAAAATTATAGAGAATCCTCAACTAGGTACTTGTTTAGACCCTAGTTGTCCTATTAGAAGGTGTTTTTAACACCTATTCTGAATATTTCTTGCTGTAATTTAAATCTGTTATTTCTGTAAACCATATTCAGAGTAAACTTGCAGAATGTATGTTCCCTTCCTTTCTAATATACTAGATATTTGATAAATATATTTATATTTTCTCTTTTTTACTCTCTGCAGACCAAACAGACACATTTCTTTCCACTATAGCTTGTAGATCAAACCAGATGACGTTTTCTTCTCTGCAGCCTTTTCAGTTGTACTGCATCTTCTGTGCATTACAACATTCAACAGTCAGCCTCATAATCCATGTGGGGCTTTATCAGTGTTGAGCAGAGTGAAACAGGTGATTTATGAGTGTTATAGACAATAACTGGTAATAATTGTATGTAATAATTTTTTTCATGACATCACATTGCTCTTGACGTATGTTTAATTTCTGAACTATGTTATGTCCCATGTCCTTTTTCAAGGAATGCTGTTTACATGGTTTTCCTTCGTCAGAACTTGTGGAATAACATTCAACTAAACAGTGAAGGAGGAAATTAGTGGACTGTGTTACCTCAGTCGCACTTGTATTTTCATCTCTGCATTGATAATTTATTGCAGAATTACTTTGTTCAAGGTCAGGGTGTCTGTGTCTTTGGATGTCTTCTGAGTGTTGGCTTCTCGCTTCTTCTTCCTGTCTTTTCTCCCTTTTTACTAATGCTGGGTATTTACTTTAAAGAACTTTCTAGCAGTGTAGTTTTCACCTTAATACAGCTTTTGGTTGTTGGAATTTTACCGCAAGGCCTCAGCCAGAACTTTAATAAAGAAGACTTTAAACTGATAGAAAAGTTATTAAGGTATTTTACTTGCTTTCCCTAGGCAAAGTTTCTAAATGGCTAGATTAGCTACTGGCTGATACAGAAAATGAGGTGTCCTTAAAATAGAGCAAAGCACGGTCTATCTCAGGAAAGTGTCTGGATCAGAATAATCCATGCAGATTTACCTGATAAAAACTCATGCAAACGGAAAATAATAATCAATTACTCCTTGTATAAATGAATGTGAAACTGTGCACAGATTTAAAGTAACATTGCATTTTCTACCACTGCAAGTGCTCATAGTCCCTAACCTGCAACAGTTTTGGAACAATAGGCAGTTCTTAATTTCATTTATGATGTGTGTTGGAAAGCAGTAATTTAGCTAGAAAACATCATAGGCAATATATTGATCTAATCAAGTGAAGAAAATAAACCCAGTTATATCATGCTAGAACGTAGTCAACTGAGGCAATAATTTTATCTTCTGTTGCTGCACAGCTTGGTGTTCCCAACTTGGTAGCAAGTAAATACACTTCATCTAGAATTTAAGAAGGAAAATTAATCACTTACTGTTTTGCAAAATAACATAGATAATATTATAAACACAAGCCATCCAAAAACAGATGCAAAATCAAGCTTTCAGAAATCAGGAACATTAGAATACAGCTTGCCTGGCCTTGTGTACAGAGACTTTGATTTCCAAGCTCCGTTCCAGCAATCAATATCATGGCACTTTCACCTGTATGACCTTGACACTTGTCTGACTTTGCTAATAGTGACACAGTGGATATATCTTAATATTCAGACTTAACAGGGAGTAGCAGGTCTTTCTACGTTCTGACTTGCTGATGTTCTTCCTTACCATGGGATTTCATAAATCAGCTTATACTGCCTGAAATGTAGGCAGTAAGAATACTGATAACATTGCATATCACTCTCTCCTGCAGTGACAACACCTGTTTACTTTTCCATCCCTGCTAGCACTGTACTTTCCACTTTTAGATGCTATTAAGTCAGCACTCTGTACCAAACCGTTTTGTGAGACTGAATTGTCTCCTCTGCTGTATCTGGCAGATCTTCCCTGGCGTAAAGTTTAGACCGGGAGAGTGTTTTCCAACTGAGCAGACAGTGAGCTGAGATGTCTTTGTCTTCTCCTACTTACTATGCTGCATATCTATTCACAACAAAGTGATGAGCTCTTTGTAATTGAAGTGTGATAGGTGAAGATGATGATGTAGACCTGCTGAGAAGATTTTAGAGAACTCAGAATTGGAATAAATTGACTAGGCATGAACAAACAAGAGCAGAAGGAAAAAGAATTGTCGGAGCTTCAAAAAGCAAAAGTAAATCTTCTTTAAGTTTCATACCAAAGATGGTTAATGATTTCTTTTTTACCTTACGCTCTTCTAAAGCGCAAAGTATATTTGCAAATAATATGAAATATGTTTTCAATTAATCTTTTTCCTTGATGTTCCATTTTTGATGATGCTTTTTGTTTCGCTTGGGTGTCTAAAGAAAAACAGTTTTGAAATTCCTGTTGTACCGGAGTCTACGACATTAAATTCCTTACTGCTGCTGTCACCAAAGCACTGTCATCTACATGGCAGGTATAAAACACTTTCTGGTAGCAGTGAAAAGAAGTGGAGGAATTAGTAGATACAGAAATGTAATTTTCTTGTCAATGAAATTGATGATGGCACAGGTACATGCACGGTAAGGAGCAAGGAGCTGTAACTTTCAAATTGAATCATGCCACTCTGGACAGAACTTCTGCCTCCAAGAGTACCCATTTCATTTGTACTCATTGACCTGCAGACTTATTTGATATTATCTGCCTGATACAGCTTCTGCTTGAAACTGCACAGGCAAAATTATGCTCCTGGCATCAGTCCTAGAAATCTTAATCTCTGGAATTAGTGCATCAGAAACACACTTTCATAATTTGAATAGTATCATGAATAAGATAAACTTCAAATGTAAAGTTCTACAGAGTTATGAAACATGAAGTAATATTCTGCATAGAAATCCTGTATATATCTATGCTTACTTTATTATTTACTGTTCTGTTTCATGATTTTACAATTATTATGGACTCAACTTCAGTTACAGTCCTTGCAACGAACTCAGAGCTACACTGAGTGGTGTAGTTATTGCATAGTTATTTCACAAGATTCCAGACATCTTTCACTAGGACAAAGAGGGCTTTTTAACCATATGACTGAACAAGCATGGGATGACTGATTTGTCCACATACTTCCAATTCGCAAAACTTCAGTTCAAATTGGTGGAACTCAGATGTATGAAAAATGTATCGCTTTTGAGTTATTAAGTTCAAATATTTTCATTACCTTGAAAATGGAATTGCTGGTATAACAGCATAAGAATGCTGACACTATAAAATAACTTCAAGTGATAAATAAATTGAATATAAGACAATTTTAAAAAGAACTACATTTAGTAGTTCACTGTTAGTACACCCAGTGTAAGCTTTCCATTTGTACTACAGGTATTTTGTTCCAAGCATAGGGGTATTACAAATGTTTTGAAGTGAAATTTTGATTGAGGTCAGTTCTCTTTGCTTTCTATGGATCATCTTTTCTGTTCCCTAAGAAAAAAAATCTATTTCCCTTTTAAAAATCTATCATATTTTTTTAGTGTTTTAGGCTTGATGGCAAATACTTCCAGCAGTGACCCTTTCCATAACACACATTATTGAAATCCTGTCTTCCCTGAAAACCTGGGGAAATTTTATCATAGATTTTGATTGAAGCAGATTGTTATCTCTTAATATCTATGAAGTGGATAAAAATGACATGAAATTCAGTATTACTAAATACTACATAAATATTAGATTTTGTAATTATTTACTTTTGTATTATATATACTACGATATATTATATACTTTATATCTTGAATAATTTATATATTATACTATATAATTTATTATTTTGGAATTATAAACTGTTGAAATATTGATCTATTTTTAGAAGAATATGAGTAGCTCATGGATATTCTTTGGCTAATTTAACTATCCATTAATTCTTGTATTGGTTGACTTAACTGCCTAACAATGTCTGCTTTAACTATGCCAGGGAAATTTCTGAAGACTTTAAGTGAAATTTTTTTCTGCAATTTTCATATATATGTGCAATACCATTTGTGCTAAGCTGCTGTTGCAAACAGGCAGACTGACAAAGATGATTTTGAAAATATGCTTTCCTTCAAACCTGCAGTTATGAGCATCTTGTCACCATGCCATCTGTCTAAATATTTTCAGAAACATGATTACAAATAGTTGCTATGTTACCTTTTTCACTTTGCAAATGGCTGCAAGTGTGAGAAATAATAGCTGAAGACTACTGTGAGTTTTGACATTTTTTACAGTGGGGCAAGAGTAGTAAACTTCTCACAGGAAAACAGCTGACTAAAGTGCTTACTCCTTCCCCAACCTTTTCTCTACAGTATGTGGTATTTCTTCTGTAAATACCAACTTGAAGGAAATATATCCCGCCATTTGGAGAACACACTGGAGCGGGAATAACAATCATGATGTTTACTATAATAAATGAGTTGCTTGAAACAAGCGTTAGGTTTTACATTATCATATTGACTCTGGTTCAGTTTCTTATCCTCAGAAAGCTAAAAGTCATTAAAAGGCTGTGTAGTTTTTAAATTAAGTGGATTAGTGACTACCTCATTAATATTTAGGTTTGTAAGCTTTTACTTGCCAAAGAGATAATCTACAAATTCTAATGTATGGCATTTAAAATTTGCAAGCTATATAGATTAAGGTTGGCAGTCCTGGTCTTTACAGCTGATTAAGTTAGATGGGGCAATACAACTTTAGAGGGTATAGAATTAATTGATGCGGAGAACTGGAAGGCCAAGGAATATAATCTGCTTCTCTTAGGACCAAAACTGTGTTTGGAACTTATGACATAAGGAATTTATATGAGTTAAGGCTTTACAGTGAAAAATGTGTTCACTGCATAGAAAGAAAAAGAAATTTTTTTTTTCTACTTTTCAGGATGGTGCACTTGTTTCTCCTTTTTCCGCTTTCCCTGTCTAGGCTGACTATGGGTTTTGTTTGACTGCTTTTGTGTTGTCTAGGGAGGGTTCTCATATTCCTCCTGTACAAAATGTTACTTTCTTTAAGTTTAAAACATCTTTTAAATATTAAAAGTCTGAATTACTTGAAGGTTGAAAGCTAGGTCTATGTCATTGACCTGTTTAAAAGATGATGATCTATGATTTACTTCTAGTCTTACACTGTTTTGTGTCATGTGTTCTTGTAATATGAAGTAAAAACTACTTACCAAGAAGTTCCTACCTTCTTGCTGTTGTTTTAAGTAAATATTTCTCCTTAAAATGCAGTTCTTTTTGAGGTTGATCTAGTGGTTTTGAAAGTCATTGATCAACAATAAAAACAATGAAAGCTCCTCTGAGTATTTCTGTGACTATCTTTGAGGGGTTGTTTTCTGCTGTTGTAATGTATTGGGTTAGTAAGAGAGGACCTTAATCTACAGAAAGGCTAAATCTTGGGTAAGAGTAACCCATTTTTCATCCTGCTCAAACTACATCTTTACTTCTTGATCTCAGAAAAAGTAATCCGTGGAAAAATTAGATGCAAAAGAAGGGTTAGATAAAATGTTTAATGCAGCTACTGTGGAGAATTCACGCTGGAGAATCACAGTGACTGAAGTGAATCCTCTTTCAGTGTTTTCTGTGGTGCAAAGTGTAAGTTGAAGCCATTTGGCTATTCTTTATTCAGCATTGCATTAAATCAAGGAATAAATAATTAATGTGGTTTTCTCTTTAGCATGAAACATGGTGATTACAAAGGGAAAAGGAACTCTAAGATGTAGAAAGATGATTTTGAATGCTAATGAATGTTGCAGAAAAGATTTGTCAGGAATAGGAGCTGTGGCACAGTAGATGCAACGAGCTTTGCAGAAAAATGTACAGTTCTCAAGCAAAATGATCTTAAAAGGGGCACAGGCAAAAGTGACACAGTAACACTGTACAGTGCGGTGTTTCTATTTCTACAGTTCCTACAGAGAAGGGCACAATTGATCCAGAGAAAATGGACCATACGACTCTGCTAGTTTTGAGAATCTAGTAGGACCAGATTTTATTACCACCACAGTCAGTGGCAACCACAGTGTACCAGACTAACACATTTTAGATGTTAATTAATTTTTCATTATTGTTATTTATTTAATTGCTGCTCCTCAGTGTAAACAGTGCTAAAACATTCTTACATTAGTATGCTCTGATTTAAACACCCTTTAAATGACAGTATTATCGTGTGAAAAGGAGTGTTTTGAATGGTGTTTATTTTTAGAGTAAAACTATGTTTCTGATATCCTCAGTAGGGTAGCATCAGTGCACTCATTGAATATTACATAGACTATGTTTTCTTTTTAAATGTATGGTGAATATTAAGTATATGTAAGTATAATGCAAATGAACAGTAGTATTGGAAATGTTTTGCGTGGTTCTAGTAAACAGTGATTGCATTACAGCAAATACAAAATTTTGAGTTTCAAGTTGTTTGCCTTTCACTGTCTCTTAATGGCTGATTGTCTTCATCCTTCAGGCTTTTCAGATGTGCCCAGTAGCTTTCACATCTTTGAAGCAGGGAATTTGAAGCTGAGCACTGTCAAAGTCATAGGATGAATCAATATTTTATCAGTTCTGTAAATGTTCTTATGTGTAAGTACATGTCAGAGAATGCTTCTGTCTTCTAGAACATCAAGCTTTATTCATTGCTGTGTTTACACTAAAATATTTTTTTTCCAAAACTATTTTTAGATAAACCAAGCTTCTGATTTTGATGTGGTAAAAAGTAAATTGGACCTTATTCACAAAGCAATTTGTCTCTGACCCAATTTTCAAAGTAAATTCAATTAATTTTTCATGCTGAAATGACAGAGTTTGTGATTACATAGCTCTGTGCATTTGTAGTACCTTTTGACCTTGCTTTTCATTAATGCAGCCATTTCACCTATACTTAGTATGACATTCAGCTACTATGAAGTTATTCTAAATACTATTTAGAGACATTTTTGGAAGGGACTTTTGGAGGACATCATAAACCTCCTGCTCACAGCACAGCTAACTGCTCAGTCAGAGCATCTCTGGGCCTTGTGCACAGGAGTTTTGAGTCCATTGGCAGGGATTCCACAACCTTTCTAGGTAGCCAGGTCCAGTGTTTTAAGCACACCCCTTATGTGGAATTTTTTTCCTTCTATTTGGAATTTCCCTTTCTGCAACTTGGGAGTGTTGCCTCTACCCCTTTCACTGTGCACTTTCAAGAAGATACTGGCTTTTTCTGTAGATTTTCTCCATAGCCATCTACTTGGTAATTGAAGAGTACAATTATATCCCCCCCTTAAGCTCCTTTTCTTCAGATTGACCAGATGCAACTCCCTTCACTTCTTCCCATATGTCATATTGTCACGTGCTTAAGCCCCTTAGCCACCATGGTAGCAATCCACTGGATTCTTTCTAGTTTGTCAGCGTCTTTCTGGGTTGTTGAGGAGCCCAAAGTAGGCACAGTGCACTTAAAAGGGTGTAATATCCACTTACTGAATAGTACATCTTCCAAAAGCATGGGCCTGGTGGACAAGATTCATCTTGCCTTATTGTTACCATCTAAACCAATTTAAACTACCCAAGTAGATTTCTAAAATCAGTGAAGGGAGAAAATTACCCAGAAAGTCATTTCACCACATCTATCTCAGTTATTTTAGAAGGAGATAAATTACTTGCTGAAGGTGCTTCTCACCCTTCATTCACTTTTGAAGAAACCTGTATTGCTAGACTAGCCTGGACTCATAAGAGGCAGCTACACACAAAGCAGGGTGAATCCAACCTGTATGCTGTCAAGATCTGCAGTGTTTGTCAGTGTTTTATTTTGAAGTATAAGACTTTATTTTGAAGTATTAGTAAATCACACCTTGGGTCTTTAATAGACAATGTATATCCTCCTGTCCTGCAAAAGCTGGGGTAAGCATAGCGCCTCTTGTCTTCTTTACATAGAACTAAGGATACTGACTAAATTGCCTTTTCCTTGCAGAGTCCTAAGCTTTTAAACTTACTCAACCTTTTTCTCATCATATTGTCTGAATCAGCATGGGTTTGTTCACTTGAGAGCCTACTTATCTTACTCATCCTTTTCTGTTTGAGAAGGAGTGGAGCAGACTACTGCTGTTTTAACATATATAGCATAACATCGACTAGACTAGACTAGGCTCATTTCACTGGGAAGGGACCTAAAATGATCATCTAGTCTAACTGCCTGACCAATTCAGGGTTGACCAAAAGTTAAAGCATGTTATTAAGGTCATTGTCCAAATGCCTCTTAAACACTGACAGGCTTGGGGCATCTGCCAGCTCTCTAGGAATCCTGTTCCAGTGTTTGACCACCCTCTTGGTGAGGAAATGCGCAGTCTAAATACGTGTAATACTGTAGTACTTTGAATTCACTCCCAGGAGATGAGAATTGTGGGAAGGGCAAGAAATACCGTTCAGTCTGAGTTTTGCTGAAGTTTGTTATCCCTTTTGTCAGAGGTGTCTAGGAATCTGTGATTCTGCCTATGCTTGTACTAGACACAGAAATACACAAAATTGTTAAAAAATAACACAGCAGTTCTATAATTGATATGATTTTAAGTTGTGATAAAAGTACATGTTCCTTCTGTGTATATATTTTAATTGCTCCAGATTTTATTGATACGGTGCTTTATTGCAGGGGAACAAAAGTTGTATTCTGCAACCACTGAGCTAAAATAGAAAGAGGAGGAGCATTCAGATAAAAAATAGAAAGTGAAATTTCAAGAAGGCTGAAAGCAAATGCAGTGAAAGTTTGGAAAATTTGCCAAAGATAAGGAAGCAGAAATGGAACAAGATACAGATACTACTATTTAGGTTTCTAAAGATGGAGACCAGGATACTGAGAAAAGGTTTCCCTTCAAAGATCTGAAGGTGTTTGTAGAGAAAAGAGTACCAGAATGACCAAAAAAACCCCAGACAACCAAAACCCAAAAAAACCTGGAAGGGCAGAGGTATAAAAGAGAAGGAAATAAGTTTGGTTAGGGCTAAGCAGCAAAGAAAAAAGAACAGATTAAATCAAAATCAGAGTTTTAAAAAAAATCATAGAATCATAGAAAGGTTTAAGTTGGAAGGAACCTTGAAGATCATCTAGTTCCAACCTCCCAGTCATGGGCAGGGACACCTCCCAATAAACCAGGTTGCTCAAAGACTCATCCAACATGACCTTAAACACTTCCAGGGATGGGACCTCCACAACTTCCGTGGGTAACCTGTTCCAGTGCCTCACCACCCTCAGAGCGAAAAATTTCTTCCTGAGAACTAATTCAAATCTGCCTTCTTCCAGTTTGAAGCCATTTCCCCTCGTCCTATCACTACATGCCCTTGTAAAAAGTCCCTCTCCAGCTTTCTTGTAGGCCCCCTTCAGATACTGGAAGGCTGCTGTAAGGTCTCCCTGGAGCCTTCTCTTCTCCAGGCTGAACAATCCCAACTCTCTCAGCCTCTCTTCACAGGAGAGGTGCTCCAGTCCTGTCATCATTTTTGTGGCCCTCCTCTGGACCTGCTCCAAGAGGCCCATGTCCTTCTTGTGCTCAGAACTCCAGAGCTGGATGCAGTACTCCAGGTGGAGCCTTACCAAAGTAGAGACACTCTGTGGTGTTGTCAAGCATTGCCCTGGCCAATCTGAGTTCTGAGAGTCCACGTATGTGAAGAGATTTCTCAAAGACACTTCACAAGCTTAGTTGTTACAGTGTTTGTAACACTGGAAGGCTGTAGCCAACACCAGAAGATGGATTCCGAGTAGAATGCGTCCCAGCAGGTAAAGTGGAGCTTCAGGGCTGTTCAGCTGGGGTTAAGTAACAGGCTGAGAGAATTTGAATAAAGTTTTGAGTTAGTCTCAATTTCTATTTCATCCATAAATTGTTTCTATACATGAAAGAATTGGTAGAGAGGATTTTTTGCACTTGCTTTGAGCCGTTGTGAGGGCATTCTTCTAGGAAAAGAGAATTTCTTTCCTCAGGGTGGGGTTGATATGGGAATATTCAATCAGCATAGCTGCATAGTTTGCTAGGGCAATATTGGACTGTATGAAATGATGTTTGCCTGCTTGTTTCTAGTTTCTAGAGGATAGATTATCCTCTCACCTCTAGCATTAACTGGCAAGCTTGTTTGCAGCCTCAGCAAAGGACCAAGTAGTGCTTAGGCGTGGAGTTTAAAACACCATTTCATCCCTGCACTGAGCCCTCAAGCACGGGACTTACAGGAGAAATGTATGTGGCTGCTGTTTTGTTTCTTCTACGCATATACACAGCTTCAGCTCAAACCTGGTAGTTTTGAAAGCAGTGATTCCCTGAAAATAGCACGATTAAAGAAGCAGGATACCGATAGTCAGCTGTTACCTTCCTGCTGAGAGGTGAAAAGGACCTTTTCGAAAAATCAGGCATGGCATTAGCTCAGGAAGTCTCGAAAATCTTTACAATGAAGAAAGATAAAAAAAGGAAGTAAACATTGAAAAGTATGAAGATAGTCCCTAGCCTGCAGATCATGTATAATTAAAGACAAATTTAGCCTTTTTTGTATTTTTCATTTTGCTACTCATTCATGTTTCCACAAACAAATAACATACGTGAACAATTTTTGGATTATGGATGGTCTGTAGTTTAGACTAGTCACTGCTCCTTTTTTCTTGTTTGTAATATCTGACCGGTCTGCTAAGTGTATTGTTTTTACTAGCTACATAGATTTTTTTTTTTTTACTCAATAGTTAATTAGTAATGTTGTTAATAAACAATATGATAGCCAATTTTGGTAAACTCCTCCGGCTACAGTGGATATTTTCAGTAGATTTTTAAAATTTTATTGATTGCTGCTTCTTTTGTTTTAATCCCCTAAAAATCTTTATAGTCTGTGTTTTAAATGACATCATCTGGAGTGAAGCACACATCGTTATTACTTTTGCCCAGACTTCATTTTGAGAATTGTTGAGAATCTTCTCCTCAACACAAGAGCTAGTGAGAATGAATTCTTATCCCTAAACCAAACTCATAGCACGGGAGACATGAGATAACATCACATTTCTGTGTCAGAGGGAAAAACAATTCTACAGCCTCCAGCCTGAACAAGTCTTCCTTACTACACATCTGACAGCATTGAGCATGTGCATTGAATTACTGTTCTCTTTTCTATCCTTGGGTCTGTCCTGATGAGGCACTTAAAAAAATAATGTGTGGTTGTATTGTGGACAAAATGTCTGGGAGTGTAGCTACCAACTGCCCAGTTGTGACAAAAGCAGAAGCTGCCTTGAACCTGACTTCTGTTTCTCTTAAAAAACATTTTTTGCTTATCACATTGAACTAAAGTGGGATGAAATGGATCTACATGCAGGGTTGACAAGCATACCTCAGATAAAAAGTAGGGAGTTATCAAAACTTCCAGATCTGTTTGGAAGTTCTGGCTCAGCTCAGTTTTATTTTGTAGGTGAGGAGATTGCTATGCTCTTTTTCTTTGAAGGCAGATACCAAGAGTCATATTTATATCCCCTGCTGAATCAAATTAAGCAGAAACAAAGAAAATGTGCTCTACTTCATCAAACCTCTTTATCTGAGCTTTCTCTTCAAAACTTATCACTGTCATGTCCCCTGACAGCATACCTCATGCTAGCAGCATTTTATCAGATTTTTCACTGTCTTTTAAAGGAAAGCTGAAATCACTTAAAGGAGCATTGCCAATTTAAAAATCAATGCATTTTCTCTATTTGCAAAATTAGTTCCAAACAATGCCTAATATTGTTGAAAAGAAGATAACCAAAAGAAAGAATCTATAATTCTTATACAGAACGTTTGACTTTTAGTGTTTGCCAGATTCTTTGCATCTTCCAGGTGTTGCTGGGGGCCACACAACAAAGGAGTGATAACACTCTTTGAAGAAAAAATAGGGACGTGTGCCTTTTTTAGAAAAGTAAGCAGCAGATGCATGCAAGTATTTTCATGGTGAACTGAGAAAAAAGAAAGTATAGGCAGGGGTACAAATGCTGAGGCAAAAAATAAATGGAGATACTGGCAGTAAATGAGTAGGGATTGAGGAGCTTATTCTCAGAGGAAAGGGTGAAGATCAGAAGAAGAGAAAAAGAGTAACAAGGATGAGGCCATAAAGTTGGTCCCTCTCCTGCAGCTGTGGTGGGAACTGTGGGGATGGAGTTTTGTCCTTATGTGTGTATTTGAACCTCCCTGATGGCCATGTGGAATTTAGGATCTGGGGACGTGTGGCCTTTAGTATAATCTGGGCCCTTCACTCTGCAGAGCACCTATCGCAGATTTACCTTCACCATGATAAGTAGACTGGGCAGGCAAAAGTATCCAGCCTCATCTCTATCTGCACAAGGACACAGTCAAACTCTAATGTCAGTCTCACATCAAACCACTACAATTTTCATGTATTTCATTTTTAGGACATGGAAGAGTAAGAGAGTAAGGATCCCTGATGTTGCTGTAGTTTCTTGTACCTCTAGCTGGCTGCTGTTTCTGGTGTGAATCATCATGATTATGATTTCTAAATTACTACCTTCTGTGAGTATGGCATAATATTCCTTTTGAGTATATGCCAGAAAATAGCTAAAATACAAACCAAAAAATCTAACAAGGCAGAATTTCAAGGAAAGGATACTGAAGTCACTTGAATTTGCTTTTTCTGTTAGCCACCTTCATTGTACTTTACCATTTCAGTGGTCCTGGTTTTCTCAGATGAGGGAATTTGATCTCAGCTTTGAAGGACAAAAGAGTAATTAGATTAGTCAGGTCTCAAGATCAGTTGAGAAGAAAAGATAGATAAATTGTCAATAGGATAAAAGATGAAATTCATTGCTGACAAATCCATTGTAATGCACTTTAGATGCTATTTGTAGACATTGTTGAGTTATAAATGACCATATAGATATATAAATGACATTGCTGTACAGACACAGGAATGATTGTTTCCAAATGAAGGAAAGCCTCTAGTGGCATGCAGTACTTACTGAGGCAAAGATAAATATTAAGAATGAAACAGAAATAATACTGAAATTAATTAATTAGTAATTGTGCTTAATAAATTGCGTGTGCTGTCATCTGCAATATTGTATGAAGTTTTCATAAATAGGCAAAAAGTAATAGAAGTTTCATTTTTGAACCGAGACATAAAAAATTGGAGCTGTTTAATTTGGAAAATGATTAATAAAGGAAATACATTTTAAGAATTTAAAATAATGAACATTGTAGAACAGTATTTTGTAGAAGGGAAATGAAATTTTTCTTCATTTTAATGAATATGAGCAATAATGAAAATTAAACTTGCAGTAGAAAACAAGATTCGTGATGAGAAATGAATGATACTGCATACAAGGAAGTGAGTAAATGGGTATCACAGAATGGTTGGGGTTGGAAGGGACCTCTAGGCATCATGTAGTCCAACCTCCCTGCTAAAGTAGGTTCACCTGGAGCAGGTTGCACAGGAATGCATGCAGGCAGATTTTGAGTATCTCCAGAGTCGGAGACTCCACAACCTTCCTGGGTAGCCTGTTCCAGTGCTCTGTCACCCTCAAAGTAAAGAAGTTTTTCTTGATATGGAAAAGAGGTGTGCCTTGGGTTCTTTGAATTCAAGCTACTGTCAGTTGGACATCACAGAATGCTGTTTTGGCACTATCATGTCATAATATGCTTGGTAATTTCATGAAGGATCCTGAGACCTAGCTAGTTTCCAACTTCATAGGTAAAGCTAATGAGGAACAGGTATCCCCAACTTGGCAGAAATGCAAACTCTGAGGCAGTCGCTGTGAATCCCGACACATAGTCCTGGAAGAGTCGGTGGTGAGTCAGGTTTGCTGGTTGTCTAGGAGTGGATAGAAAGAGAGGCAGATGATCAGAGGTGAAAGCAACTAGAACAAACAGCCACAATTTCTTGTACAAAATACAGTGAGTGTCATCTATTCATCTGTATGAGACAGAGCCAATTTAGTGGCACGTGAACATGCCTACTTTATTATAAAACTTGTGGTATATTCCGCAGCATCAAGAAGAGAATTCTTTCTTTCTGCCATCCTTCACAAGTACTTAAAGATTACTCCATAACAGTAAAATATCCATGAATTTTCCCCTCCCTGCCTATTTTGAAGCAGTTATCAGTGAGAATACAATTTCTTTGAATATGCTGTCATTTGCCAAAGAAGGAAATGAAGGAACTTCACCTCAGTTTTACATCTACAAATCAAAGCGGTTTGGTATGCCAACAAAACAAAGACGTAACCGTATTCATTCATGCACATGACATTGTGAAAGCCACAGAAAACTCTTGTTAATCTCTCTTCCCCTACCAGCACAGTCCTTAGAACTGCATTTGATCGCAATTGATATAAGGAGATTCGGTTCACACTTAATATCACTCCATGGCCTTTCAAGAGCATCACACACATTAACTAACTGAGCCTCACTACCCTACCGAAGCAATCCGTTTTGACTATCCCTGCTCGTTAGAGGAACAAAATGGACTTCTTTGCATTCACAGTATATAAACAGCATAGATCAGCTCAGATGTTTTGGCAATAGCTGACTATAACCATCAGGTTATATTTTCTCCTACATGCAAACCTAGGCTCCAAACAGGGCTTCAGCTGAAACCACGCTCCCCCAGACTACCTACAGATCCTGTACTACAGAACAAACTCCCTCTTTCCACATATTCACCACTCTTTGCAAACATTAACTAATTAGTTAATCTGAGGTCCCACTTAAAACCAAGATCCTTATTTTAGAATCTGATTTGAAGCTAATTAATTAAGATGAGTTTCTGGCTTATTAAGCTCATCATAATAAGGACGTTATTTTGATTAGTCTAATGCCTCTCTCTCTCTCTCTCTCTCTCTCTCATTTTTTCACTCTGAATTCAGTATCACTCGACGAAAGAGTAAAAATTGCTTGTTGACAGGGAATAAGAACAACAGGGATCAAGTTTGCACTCATCAAACCAGTACAGCAATTGGATTTCCCTATACTCTGTGATATCCAGGGTACTTTTGCGTAGGAGTATTAACAAAGGCCCACTTCTCCCCTCATTTACATCCAACATTGCATCCAGTTCAAGTGCGCTATCATAACCCTCAGAAATATTCTCTCTAAGTAGCTACTGCTTCTCTACTTGTCTAGCCTCCAAAGCACAAAATTCCCTCATAAACAGTACTTGAAGGGAAACCCACAGAAGCTATACCAATCCTCAGATCTGGTGTGGAGAGAGAACAGAGAGGAAGGACCTGTTTACCTATGCATAAAGGGAGTATATTTTCAGAAACCATAAACCCTAGATGCTGCTGCAAACTAAGCCCATTAAATGCTTGTCTTTTTTTTTCCCCACTTAAATTTACTCCCCACCAGGTTATGACATTCCTGTACTACTGATATGATAAGGCACTCAGTGACCTGCCTTAGAATAAAGGGCTAAAAGAGCAAGTAAACAAGTAATGATCTACAAAAACATGAGTGAGCAATATAGAGTGCTTAATGCCGACTTTCAATGTAATCTTACAGATTACTAAGGAAAGAAAAATTCTTTTTTGCAGTAAACTTCCACTAGTCTGCATGGGCTGCATACACATACTTTGTATTGACAACTTTTCAGTAAGCTTTTACAAACTGTTGAGTCTCAATAAAATAATGAAGTTGCCCCTTTTTTTTTCATTGGCCTTATGTGACAATGCACTGCATTTTCCAAGTCATACGCTGCTTCACACTCCTCTGCTGCTTGTTGGGAGGTAGTAATTAATGAGTGCCTGTGAGAATGTCTTTCCTTAAGTGTAGCTCTTCACTTTGCGAAGTCCCATGCTTACCCTTACAGTATCTTTAACATTAGTCAAGGATCATTTATAGATCAAGAGTCTGGCTGTCTAATCTTTTCCCTCGGTCTAACTGCCTTTTTTTGTATTTTTTTTTTTTTCAGATGGGAGAGAGCAGGAGGTAGGGTTCTTTTCCCTTTGCCACTGTTCTCTAGGAACAGCCTGTTCCCCTCTTACTTCACCTTTCTTAATTTTTCTTTATTTCTTTACATTTTAGCCTGTTTATCACCCTTTGAATGTACAATAAACTTTATCTATCACATATCCAGCAGAATGTTCAACATACGTACAACTTCTTAGATTCATAACTTCCACCTAACTGGAAGCTTCAAAAAGACTCCATGCAAGGCATATTAATACACCTGTTAGAGGAGCTCTGTTACCAGTGTCAAAGCATTCGCAAAACAACTGTTGCATCTTTGACCTCAATGAAGACTTTAAAATTATCATTAAAAGACAAGCCTAAGAATTGAAGTTCATAAATTTTAGACACAAAAGAATCATGTACTTAGATCAAGATTTTAGAATTTCTCTTGTGCCAAACATCACTCCTACATCATTGCTCCATAGGTGATAATTACTTCTTTTTCTGTGTTCTCACAGGAGCTATTGAATTTCTCTCCTCCCCCTTTTGCTAACATATCACCCTATCTTACGACTACTAACTCCTACCTCTTTTTTTTTTTTTCCCCCAGACTGGTGAATGTAATTAAATTAAACTCAGACCAATTTTTCACAAGCTCTTTGAAGTTTGTTGTTTCTGTTTTCTGACCTGAAAAAAAAAAAAAAATCTGTGCAAAAATGCTTGTCTGTTTTTTCTGTCTGTTTTTTCCATCTGTATCAGCTGGTCTAAAAAAATACAATTCTTCTCCATTCAAACTATGACCACCATATAGCCTCCCGTAATGGAGAGACCTTCACTGATTTTGGTAAAAATGAGGTGACTTTTTTTGCCCTAATCTAGTTACGACCATATAAACCAGGACTATTCAACAGGAGGCCAGCAAGAAAATTCCATCTGGTCTCTCTTCTTCCAGAAGTACTTGTATATAAGCCCTAAAGATTTATTTGCCATCTGGCTAATGAATAAACTGTTCGAATACAATCTGGCATCCAGTTTGTAATAAGCTGGGCAGTCCTGCAATATTCTGTAGTTCTTAGAGTACAACCATGACCTAACAACAATGGGAGAGAGGAACCCTGTGAGCACTGAGATTAATCAGCAGCAGCATCCAGCCATTATATATTTTAGCTGCAGAAGCAAGCTTAAGTGGAAATTGGGCAGCTAGAAAACTCATCATCCTCCATTCACCCACATGCTATGCGTGTGTGTTTGAGTATGGATACAGCACAGCCTACCTTAATAGCAAACGTGCTGAATAAAAGAAGGAAGTGTCTGTCTTGAGTATTAGTTGGAGCTTTGAAGTGCCACAACTGTGATGATGGAGAAGATACCATCGTGGTGGATTAGACTATGTCTGTAAAGCACTGCTAGTGATATGTGCTTAGTTCATTCCATGGGGGAGGAAAGAATAGATCTATACAGTGAAATAAAAAGGGACTGGAAAAGATCCCTCTCCCTAAAGCCAGATCGTGTGGATGGGCCTATGTCTCCATTGCTTCAGGCTGGTTCGTTCTAGAGCAGAGTGACTATTTAGCGCTTGGCCTGCTTGGTATTCCTGTAGCCCTAAAACACAATTACTTTTATGTTCAAAGTGTTTGAAATAATGTGACGGCTGTTCTGTGTTCCACCAAAATGTTTTTATCACCTGATACAGAAGTTGTTTACGACAGGCCCTGAGGTGCTGTGGTTGCTGAGGTGGTAGAGAATTGTACAGGGTGGAGAGAGCCAAAACTGATGCAGTCTTACGCTCACTCTTTTTCAGTGTGATCTCTGATATGAATTATCCCCAAATCAAGTGGGGATGCTTTGGAGAAAACTTCTGAACAGTCCAGGCAAAGCCTGGAGGAGAAAGAACAGCTAAGCATTATACACAGTCAGGGGTCAAGCACTCAGGTTTGATCCTTTTCATTTTACCATTGTAGGCATCCTTGAGGTTTCTCTGCTAAGCAATTTTACAGACTAACTCTTTGGAAAACAAAAGGTCAGGAACACTGTTGGAGAAATCTATTATAGTAAGGCTTTGCAAAAGAGGATAGTTAAAGGGCTGTATTAGAAGGAAGAAAGAAGAATGTTTGGAGCACAGGAAGAAGAGCCCTATTCTTTGGGAAGAATGTAAATAGAAGGCAGGATGCAGAGAGCTGGAGAGAGAGAGACAAAGGTAAATAGAGGACAAGGCCAAATAGATTGCATAAGAGTATGTGCTAATAAGAGCACAGGAGGAGGAAAACCAGACAAAATTAATCAAGCTGGGAGCAAAGTGGAAGCTAGCTATAAAAGGTCACAGCAAGGCATGCTTAAAGGATTGAAAAAGGTTTAAATTTAAATTAATATTAGTAATTTAAAAAGGTATCTTGGACTTGAAGTGGGCTAAGTGCAACTGTTGCTAGTTAGCTGTAATTAGCTATTAACCTCATCTGGTCACAGTACTGACCAGACCTCTGATGTACCCGATATATACTCTAATGGCTTTCTTCCTCTCTTACTGGCTTTATTTTGTCAATTGAATTCAAGCTATACTTGATGTATGAGCTTAGGCACAACTTTACATTGATGCTGACAGTATCCCAATACAATGAACTACTTTGAGTATGATAGGAAGTGTCTGAAACAGTGGCTGAGGCCACTGAAAGAGCAAAAGAGCAAGGTAGACATGTCTTTAATTGCAAGCATCAAACATGCAGGTTGTAAATGAGCGCAAGTTAGAGTTCTCCGATTCAACCTGGAGGTCTCCACCACTTGGATAGCTCTGCCGCTCCTCAGAATCAACCTCTAAGCACTCCTGTTGACCCTGCAGCATTTGCCAACATCCTTGTCGTTAGTTCAAACCCACACCTGACTCTTCAAGCAAATGAAAAGAAAATGTTTCTACTAGAAAGAATCTCCAAGAAAGGTGAAGGCATCAGGATGGATGGATGATTTGGTGTAAAGACGTTGCCTTCAGAAATAAAGCTGAAGTCCTAAACTCAGTGTTGTCTTAGGGAAAGACTGTCCAGCACAGGAAATTATCAGCATAAAAGAAGTAGCTTAGATTACTTCTAGCCAGATATATGACTTGATGACAATCTCTTCGGTCAGAATTAGTAATCATATGGTCACTTCATTCTCTGTATTTCAACATGTCAATCACAGCTGGGAAGGATCCCCATCCTCCACCCCCCTTCCAAATTAGTATTTGGAACAAGCATAGACACTGTGATCTCTACCCCAATTTTATTACTAGTAGTTCATTTTGAAGACTACTGTTAAAAAATAAGATGAAAAGATGGTGAATTAAGGTATGTGTAGTGGGAGGCAAGACATGAGGAAATATTTCCAGGTATTGATAGGATTCACCCTGCCCTCCCCACCACTGATACAATTCATATCTTGCCTGTTTTGCTTCCCACGTGCATTTGTCACCCTAAGTTGGATGACAGATCTGTTGCTCTCACACCATGCTCCCAAACTGCCTCCTCTCTGACTCTTGTGTCAAGAGGCTGCACCCTTTATCACATCCTTTCATTACAAAAGGATTCAGCTATGTGTCCAAAGAATTTTAAAACTGAGAGAAATAGATTATGTTTGGTAAGCAGGAGATACTTTTGGCCTGTTACTGCTTGCATAGTGTTGTCAATCCTGATTTAGGATCCTGCTGACTATGCCAATTTGTTGTGAAGAGGTGATTTAGATTGCTTAAAGAACCACTGTTAAAGTTGTTAGCAAAGTGTTTTTAATATGACGTTGTAAAATTAAGACTTAACAAAGTCTGATGGCAAGGTTCACTCGATTAGTTACTGCATGGAAAAACATAGAAAGGAAAATTGAGTTACGTATCCTGCTGTTATTATTTTTTGTGCATCTTGTGAAGATATATTGTAAGCGTGAAGGAGGATCTCTCAAACTATAACATACGTTGCACCACAGCCTAGAATAAAATAATTTGTGCAGTTCTAGGATAAAAATTATATATGGAAAGGTACCAAAGAGTAAATGGTCTATATTCCCTTTTCAAATCACTTTTGCAGGACTGTGAATCTGTTGGCTCTGACGGAGTTTCTCCTGGTTTTCATTATTATATGGGTAGAATATTAAAAAGTGTCTTTATGTTAATGTCAACATCTCTACCTTCAGTCTGTGTTTTTTTAGTTAGGATATATTTTGAAAGGAGGTCTTACTCTGTTTACAGTATAAACAAATGCCACATGGAATTAACTTCAATTTTTAAAATCATTTGAATATGTTCCTGGGTCTTCAAATCAGCATTCCAGATTTCATAATGCACAGACTGTGTGCACAAATAAATTGTTCTAGTGAATGTATATACAATATCAAGATAGAACTCATGAAAGAAGCTGCTATATAGACCAGAAGTAATTATTGGAAATTAGCTAAAATTTTGGTTATAATTCTATGATTGAAATCAGAACCATTCGCTGTTTTGTTTAACTTTCCTGTTGTTTAAGAATTATTTAATTCCCTTTACCATTTCATCTCACATGTGGCAAAGTCCTGAATACCTAGAATTCTGCATATAGCTGATGATACCCGCTAAATTTAAAATCCTTTTTTGGTGTATTCTCTTTCTGAGATCATAATGTTTCTTTTTATACATACATTACATACACAGGGCACCCCAATCAATCATTATGAAAATATAGAGTCTTCTACATCAATTTTATGACCAGAAGAAACAGTTACATCTCTACATTTCAGTAAGCTTTTTAATACGAAGGAGATAACTTAATCATTGCCTTTTCAAATACCAGAGCAAAATTTAGTATGCTGCTGAGCAAGGTCTGGTGAGAACATTGAGACAACTTTCCAGATCTGTTGTGAAACCTCTTTTATGAAACTGTAATATAATTTTGCAATTTTAATTTATTTTTGCTTTGAGGAGTAAGTATCTATGTGACTGTAATCCACCTGGAAACTTCAAAGCCTGCTTTTATGTGAAGCAGCACATAAGAGGAAAAACTCTTCTTTCTGAGTTCCTGTTTCTCATCTCCATTAATCTAAGGTCAGAGTTCTTACTGGCTAAATATGTTTGTTGCTTTTTGATCATGAAGAAGCATCGTAACTGCTTTAAATAATGTTAAAATAAAATTTAATTTAGTATTGTAAATAAGTCAGTTATGATATTTTTTTCTAATATCTGTCATTTCAATAGCATCAGTGATTTTCAGATTTTTTCCTGAACGGTTCTGTATGCTTTGGCAAACCAAAAGGCCTCTTTTTGTCAGTCTATGAAATATGATGGTCCTTTATATGAAATCAATATTATGTTACAAGACTTTAGACAGGACTGCATTGATTTGGCACTAAACCATAATAGTTTGCCATAACTTTTATTAATCTTCATTATCTTGTAAGTTTTCTAATATCAAAAGGCTCATTCTAGATAAATGACATTAAAAGTTTACTAATGTTTGCCTGAGGCAAGCAGTCCTTTTATAAATACTGTCCAGCCTTTCTGTCTGAGCAAAAGTGCAATGTTTGTCATACGCAATGCTCAGATTGCTTTTTGTAATCCCTGAACTGCTGATGGCTATCAGTAGTATGTTCGGGCTGCTAGTAATAATACCGCTGAACCCAAGACATTTCTTACTAAGAGGTCAAAATTAGCATAAACTAAGTAATTTTACCAGGTATTAGAGACAGCAGTAAAACCAGCTGATATGATCACTGAATCTTTCACATGTTTATGGAAAACTGATTATCTCCAAGTTAAAACTTCACAGTTCATTGATGTTGGCTTTCAAGCTATTCGTTCTTGTTTTCCCCTTTATCTCCCTTCTGAGAGAATTACATTTAGATTAGGCATTCCCTATTTGTAGGTGATAAGAATTTTTTCCTACGTAGGCCAGTATTCTTTCCTTTCTTCTTTTCTTTCTTTCACATATGTAACTAAATACACTAGATCCACTAGCAGTAGCTTTCTCAGTGTTCCAGCAGGCAGTTTTGAATTCAACCAAAGCACCATTTTGCTTTACAAAGCAAATTATAATTACTATACTTTGAGTCCAAAAGGTTAGTTAGATATGGAGTTGCCATATGATACTCTGTGAATGACTACATGCATTGTGTGTACAATTGGAGCAGGATTAGATTAGTAGCTACTTGTACTCATTAACTGTAGTACCAGAAATGTAATAAAAACAAAAATAGTTTACTCCTCATTATAAGAAGTGCACAGCTGAATGATAACAAACTGAAATGGTCACTGATTTGTTTTGTTCTTTATATTAACAACTAGGGCAGGCTAAGATGACTTAAGATGGGTATAAACCAACGTTTGTTGTTTTCTGAAACCTGGGATATGGTTGAATTCTTAAATAAAACAACTTTCCAAATCTTGGCCAGTATAATCAAAATATCACTTTCAACAGACAACATAGATCCAGGTTTTCTGAGAGACGTAGACTTGCTTACAGTTGCCTAAAATGAACAATTTAGATTACATAACACTCCTAATATTGATATACGTACCTTCTGAATTAATTAAAAATTGTGCATAGCAAAAATGCACCTACTTCCAATTAGGTGCTGTGGTTTCTTCTAGTTCCGTCCTTCTGTTATTGTAGAGCAGGAGTCTCTTCTGCTTTTTGAGATAAAAGTTGCATGTATAGTGTCATCTGACACTCTTTTTAGTTCTACTTGAAGTTTTTTTTTCATCAGCTATATTTATTGCAGCACAGATGCTTTGATATTTTATTATCTGAGATGGTATAAAAATTCTGCTCTCCTTGTAGTTCCCTGATGATGTAAAATTTCGAGAATTTCAGTAACGTCGATGAATTATTAAAGCCAATATAAGACCCCTGAGCTTGCTACTTATTTCACATATATCTATAAGCAGGTATTGCAAATACAGTCATCTGTGTTATGTTGGCCATGTCTTTGCAGAGTTTAATCGATAAATACCCCAAGAAACTATACATACTAGTTATTTTAGCATCTATATAGTGACACTTATTCCAACAATGCTATATCTCTTCTGAGAAGATATATCATAAATTTGTAAATCCATTGTGTTCCTCATCATTCTGTAGCTAAATAAATCCCTCTCCTGTTTTGCCCATCATCTCTAGAAGTATGGGAAGGCCCACTGGGGAGTCAGAGGACTGGCTAAAGTCTGACTTATTAAGATGGGTCTGTCTTTGGCAATATGTGGAGAAGAGTTAGAGAAGTGACAGGTGGGAACTTCATTTATTTTCATTTACAGGGACTGCTTTTAAAAAACTAAGAAATGCTGATGTGAAATAAGTAGATTACCACAGTTTCAAGTTATACCAAGAACTTTCAAATGAAAATAGCCTTGGCATATACATTTATAGTCACAATAAAAGCAAAAGCCTTGAAACAAACAAATAATGTATTCAATCTTATTATATCTTTGAATAAATATAAGTTTGTTTTATATGTGCTCACAATTCAGTATTTCTATACTTATATACATAATTGTGGAAATATAGCTTAGTAATTATAAATAGGATATAATAAAATCTGAGCAGCAAAATTGTTCTAGTAGGGGTTGTGAAAGCAGGGAAAATCAAAGACTATTTGCTCAGATTAATTTTGTTGCCTGGTAGAGTTTGAATCAGAGAGACATGTTCTTGATTACCTGTGAGCTTTTTTCTGGACAATGATATTATGTTTTGACAGACATCTTCAAGGACTGGGCAGCACAAGTTGCATCCTTGGTGCAAAGTATCTGAAATTGATGTCAGTTCTTCTGAAAATACACCCATTAAATAATTATACTTTATTTTTGCTGAATGCAAAGTGTGCAAGTCTAAAAAGTTGAAAGTCTCAATAGCATCTCTGTGTCTTCAAGCTGTATTTACTATTAGGAATAAATCATTGATTTTCACTGAAATACCACAGCAGTGAGCTTAGGATTTTTTCACTTTCTTCCTTAGCTTTTTCTTGGTCATTCTCTTTATCTCTCATGCACAGAATTATGTTCATTAAAAAATGAAAATAAAAGAGAAAAAAAAGTGTTTTCAGGTCTGCACACAAGTTCTTCAGATTTTACCTGCCTTGAAACAATGACTTTTTCATTGTTCTCCTCACATACACACAGAAGGATCTTTGCTGAGTAAAATGATTGCATGTGATACAGAATAAACATT
This sequence comes from Chionis minor, assembly GCA_013398295.1. Classification (NCBI taxonomy): domain Eukaryota; kingdom Metazoa; phylum Chordata; class Aves; order Charadriiformes; family Chionidae; genus Chionis; species Chionis minor. The sequence goes on from VZSF01008262.1 coordinate 481,043, forward strand.
AAAGCAACCAAGATCACATATACCTGAACTCTGGAGACCATCATCTGTCAGCGTTGTGACATTTTAATAAATTACTTAAGATAATTGATGCAATTAAAACATTTCAGCCTGATCTTTTCTGTAAGGATAATCTTCAGTTTAAAAATACTTAATGTAATTGGGTCATTTTTGATGAAGGACAAGTGTTGGATGATGTCTGTACTTTGAGGTTAAGCAGAGACTGAGATTTCCTCAAAAGAGAAACACAGGTCACAAAAATTTTTTAAAACATAATTTTTTCTAGGTATATTTTTCTACACGTACTACAAAGGAATCACAATTTAGATTATACCATGTTTCTATGTTTCAGCAGTTGAGTGCAGATAGAGTGCCCCTTGTCAGGCTTCTGTGAATTATGTTCAGATCTTGACATAATCAGATCTTTTATTGCACTAAATTAGGCTCAAAGCTTGGTCTAATTTTTGGATTTTTTGAGGATGCAAATACAGCCTGATTTACATAAAGTACTGAAGCATGTAAAGATGCCGATATGAATGAAGGAGGTGGAGTTTATTTTAACTCTGGAGCTCTGTGTTTTTGTTTAATGTACTTCTTATGTTTAATTTGACAGTGCTGAACAAGAAAAATGGTACCTTGTTAATTGAAATCTACTGTAAATTCCGGCTGATGTCAGCAAAGATGTTGTAGTCCAGTAGACTAAATTGCTGTATTATATTTAAAAACCAAAGTATTAATATTCTGGTAAGGTTGTCCTTTCTTTCACAATTTCTGCTAGTATTTTTCCATCATGCAGTTACAGATTAATTACTTCCTAACACTTTTTAATATACCAGTGCTTTGTAATGGTTTTAATTTAGCAAAGAGGAGGTCCAGTCCATTACACATAATTAACATTGCTGCTATTAATACATTCATGGTCAGTGTCAGGGAGGTCATTAGACTACAGGAATATTCTCTAATCATTGCTCAGCCCTAAGTTCTCCTGTGCATGTATGAACTGCAACTGCATTTATAAATCCCTTGGTGCATTTCTCAAGGATCTTGCAAGCATCATTGGATTAGATTTTGTAAAAAAATAATCATGTTCTACAAATACTATAATACAGAATATTTGGCAATTTTGACTCAACATTTTGTACTTCCTCAATGTCAAACAATAAGCATGACATGAACAATATGACTGCCAAACACTAGAGCAGAACTATAAGCTCTGAATAACTTCTAACATATTTGCTACCCAAATCACCTTTGTTTCTACAAAAACAATGGGGCAAATTTAGCCACAGTATATTCTAAACTTCATCACCTTCAGAAGAACTCAGACATTTTAGACTAGAGCTGAATGTCGTGCAAAGTGGTATTTTTCCTACCTCTACTAAGATGTTATTTTTAAAAATGCATGCATGGATGGAGTTTGAGAAAGGTGTGTTGAAGCTGTGCAAGCCCTACAGGAATTTAAGCAGGATGAAATGGCAGGTTGCAAGGTTCACAATATAAGCCATATCCTGACTTCAGAAGAAAGCAGAGCAAATTTAATTGTAACTTCTGAAGTTACGAAATTTTGAAAAAATGTCAATATTTTTTTCACCATCAAAAAGCAAAGTAAAAATCTTAAAACAGAAAGAACCTAGCTTTCTTGTCAAACACATTTTGTTTTATATTTTGGTTTAGTGTGTCCGTATTTAGAAATTTTTCTATCTTCATGAATGTTTTAGCAAATTGTGCCAATACTTTGGTATTAAAATAAACTAATGCATCAAAGACCGTTTAAAATAAAACAGTCTCATTCTTACAGCCACCAAAAATAAAAGTCATTGTCTTTTGCCATCTTTCTATGCTCACTGCTATTGCAAAGCTCAGGGAAAATTAGATGATTAAAGAAAAACAATAAAACCCAACCTCTCAAAATATCAGCTACCACACTGCAATGTGTAGTTTTCATCATGAATGTTTTATACAAGGGATGTTCAGCAGTGTGACTGGCTCATTAGCTCTGTGTTGTGCAATACCCAAGTACAAAGTTGGCCTCATTTCCATAGGTGCTTACAGCTCATAATGAAGTCTGTGTAATCTTGCATTTGCTCTACTGTTCTGTAAATCAGGCCAGCAGCTTTCAATAGGGATGGTAATTAAAAGGAGAGTGGTGATACAATGTTTGTGTGATAAATAAGCTTGAATGTAAATAGGCGTATATGCCTGTTGCTAGATGGTTCTAACAACTATTGATAAATCCAGTCAAAGAAAATAATATTCCCTGCCAAAAATGAATAAAAAAAATTCTACGTGCGTGTATGCATACATAAATATCTCCTCTAGCCCCAGTGCAGACTCTGCCTGTTAATCCACCATCTCAGCATACTATCTTCTATATCCTTAATCACTTTCCTTCAAGGTCAGTATTTCCAGTCCACAGACCATAGTCATTGATATTTCCCTTTGTGTATTTCCCTCCTACTGTACATCCCTGCCCTCCTTCTCCAAACTGAGACGTGCATCTCAAGTCCTTTAGCTACTTAAGGCATGTTGCATCTCAACAGACCTGAGGCATGTACATCACCCTCAGCCTCTTCTTACATCTTGAACCAGCAAGGCAGTTTCTGAGCTGCTTGTATTATTGCAGAAGGAACCCTTCTAGCTCCTTAAAGGAGGTGGTCCAGAGCAGAAGCTGCAGTTATCACTGCAGTCATAAACAGTTTTAAAACTTCTGGTCCTTACAACAACCCTAATTTTCACATCATCCTGGCAGAATATTTTTTATGCAGATCAAACAATTTCACTTCCCCACATCAATGACGTGCATGATTACTAGGTGGGAGCTTAGTATGCAGAGTAGCTGTAGTTTTGCAGCCTTTCCTGCTTCTCTGTGGAAGTGGTTCGCTACTGCTTCTTGGGCAAAGAGGTGGCATACCAGCCACTGCTCCATGGGACTTCCATTGCCAATGCCAGTGGAAGTTACAGCCCCAAAAGGTACTGTGATACACACATGTGGATTGCGCTTCCCCTGCTTGGACAGCTCTGATACGATTGCAGTTAAGTAGCAGTACTAGAATTCACATTTTCATTTTCCCCTTTCACAGACATGCAAGGCAAGCACGTGTTGCTTCCAAACATGCTGCCAGCTGCCAAGGAAAATATGTTTCTTTCAGATAGATGAAAAGTTTGCTTGTAACTGGCATTATTTTAATTCTGTGTCATTTTCTTATGTAAAATTCTAACCAGGCAAAAAGTTTGCATTATTACTGGAAGCATTAATCATTTAAGAGTCATAAGTATATATTTTGAGTCCTGTCTTTTTTTTTAAGAGGTAGTTCTGTAAACAAAAAAAAATTCCCTTAATTTGTAAAGTATTACGAATAATTGAAAAAAATACAATAAAAAATTTGAAAAATCACTGTTGTTGACATTTACTGCCAAGCAGGAGCCACCATTAGTTGTACTGATAAACAGTAATCTTTTATTTGTCAAAATTCTTCAATAATGTTAGAAGTATATTATTATGAGTATAACAAAAATATATAATTTGGATTTGTTCAAACTTTGATTTCATTTTGTTCAGTATGCTGCTATCCCAGCTGTGCACTGGAAGGAGATTCAAGCCAAAATTTACAGAACCTGAGCTGAGACAGAACTCTAGCAGAAAAGGATGACACATTCTCTCCTGATCTCCAGGTCAGACTCCTCCGCTTCTGTTCCTATTTTGTTTGCCACCACTAGTGTCTGGGTGATGGTCCAATTTCATAAACCATTGTGAACAACTCCCTCTGGCAGCCAGCTCAGCTGAGTGTCCCCATGGATCTTCCTTGTTTCCAGGCAAAAAAATGTATAGTCATAGTGCTTATGCACCTCTTATGCGCTAGCATTTTCCTGTTGCATCCAAAAATTTGTCCAGTATCCTAGAGCCAACCGGTCAGAAGGAGCTAACGGCCCTGCTGAGGGCTGTGATCACAGGGAATTCATGAGAGGTGGTGATTCTGCCCACGTGCCATTGCAAGCCAACTACACAGCCATCAGACCTTGGAGCGTGTCAGGAATCTGGAGCATATATCAAAAGCTTCTAGATCACTGGCCTTTCAAGGCTTCAGGCTGTAGCCTCTCTACACCACCGTTCTTTCTTTTTCCTTAGGCCTTGCTTAAATGAGCTTATATCTTTGCTTGGTCTTTATTTTCCTACCTGGTTCATCCTTAGTTTTTTTTCTGTATTCTTGTTAATTTCACTGCTGAGTCCTTATCATGGACTATCCATGGTCCTTATCAGCTTCTATGGGAAGCTGAAAATGGTCCTTGAAAAATATAAACATCACCTGGCACCATTTAAATCAATATTCATTATTGGCATTCCTATCATACCAAATCTGAAACAAAACAACCACTAGAAAAAAGAAAAAAAGAAAAATATCTCTATTTCAGCTGAAACTAGGACACTATCTCATGTGGATATGGAGTACGAGCTATGGGTCTGGAAGGATTAGGCATGTTGAGTTTTGGGATCCAATGTGTCTCCTAAATTCTTCTTGCTGCCTGAAAACTAAAGATGAAATGTGCTTTGAAGACTGGGAGGTAACAAATAAAATAGTACACTTTTCACATTTGGAAAAAAAAGATTAATTACTGGATGCCCTGGAGCTATGCATGAATTTGCTGGCTAAATTTAATAATCTAAATGAGGAGGTTAGTGTGGAATCTGTCTCACCCAACTTCATACATTTATAACACTTGCTGCAGATATATACATTTAAACAAATCACTTGAGGCTTCTCCTTAAGGTCAATGGGAGAAACAGAAAGTGATTCATTAGGCCTTATAGAAAGGCAGTTTAGAAAAAGAAGATTTCTCCCACTCACCTTGAAGACAATCCTCAAGTGACCAGCTCAGCCCTTTATATCTGCTTTTGGTCAGCCAAATCTCACCTTTAGGCTCCCTACATAGTTAACCGTCACTAGGCAAATCAAAGGAGAAACCTACTTCAGGCACTTTGAACTGCCCTTTTGCTCACCACTGACAACAAAAGAAAACCAAAAAAGGCTAGATTTAGCATTTCAGTTAGATGTTTACAAATTACACATAGCCAATTCATCTGCCCTCATTTGCATTCTATACATTGGTCACAATCTAAGAAGCAGGAATGTATTTCATGTTAATTAAGTTGGTTGAACATGTAGATGCTGTTTACATATAACTAGAACAGGCTGGATTCAAAAATCTTAAAGAAACTGTATAAACTGGCAGTATGACAAGCAGAAATCAAGGAACGGGAACTCTGGATAGTTTAAAGATTAACACACCAAAATATGGATTTCATTACAGGTATCAATAACTTCGAAAAGAGTAGAGCAGTGGTTTAGATATTTTTTTTAGTTATTCAATTTTCTCTTTAAATAGGTAAAATTAACTCCAGTTCCAGAGTGAAGGAACTGCAATGTGTTTCCTTTCATGTATTCAGATGCTCATCATGTTTTTCTTAAAAAGAAAAAAACCCCAAAACTTCAGTGATGTTTCCAATAAGAAAATAAATGCAACTTTTTAGGATGTATACAAAAAATATTCTCCCCCACCCCCAGTGCTGAAAGGTAGTAAAGGACAGTTCAGTTAAAGAGAAAAAATAAACAGATTATGTGATCATGTGTCATTCTAGAATTGTCAAAAAATAAATAGGAAAAAAATGGTGCTTCACTTGATGTGGTCCATATGTGCTGTAAGGTTGAATTGAGTTTCAGGTAGTTAAAGATTGGATGAAATTAACTGATATATATATATACACTGCTGATTAATAAGCACTAATAGAATACAAGATACCTAGGAAGACAATGGCCAAAAATAAGAACGAATAAGAGCATGATTTTAAGCATGAAAAACAGCAATCAGGCTGAAATGCATATTTAAAATTCAGATGTTTCACATCTAAAGATTGCTCCACTCAGTTCTAATGCGAGTTTCTTCCAACGGAGCCAAAACCAGAGATCAACTGATTTATTTTCCTATGGACACTTGCTATTTCAGATGTTCATTCCTGATGTAATACAAAGCAAGCATAGAAACCCCCGAAAAGATTCTGGAAATGGCATTTGAAAGCCATTTTGATGGTTTCCATAGCTATTGAACATTCTAGGTGAATTAGTGTAAGATGCAATGTCCTGCATAGATCAGCAGTGAGTGCGCTACCTTTACTGAGATGAGCCAAGAAGTGTGCAATGAGTTAACCAATGTGCCGTGTTGAAAAATAGGATCCATGGCATAGAAATTTGGACTGATTCTAGTTTTCTCACTACTAAGTTATACTATAGTATATCCTTAGTGTGCAAAAAGGAATTTTTAACGTTCTCCTTATAAAATTGAATGCTAATGTATCCATATGCAACAGTGTTTGCACAAAAGCCCTTACCTGGTGCTTGTTAGTCAACATAAATTAGTACTTCATTCTGTAAAGCAACAGGAATTTTAACAATTTTGGATTCAGCAGTTATTCTGAGAACATGTCCCACCGCGCTATGATAGTTTAGGATGACATAAAATTATTCTGATTTAAAAAAAATAAAAAGGATTCAGTCATTATCAATCTTGAAAATTAATATATGTGTTTGCTTCTGACTGTATTCTGCTAGATAGCTACTAAGAGATTTTAAAGGTAAGAACACTGTGTGATATCAGCAATCTCAAGAGCTTCAGAAAATCCTTATATTTTGGGAAGGGTTGAGGTTGAAGGTATATAAATGTACAGAATGTCACAAACTCCCCGTGTAGCTGGGAACATCTTTCTTATCTTTGAGGTCAGCTAAGGTTGTGCACAGCCTTTTAGTAAGAAAAACAGAGTTGGTTGGCCTTTTTTGTTTGTTTAGATGTAAGGATTTAAGTAGAAAGGTACTCATTAGAATGTGATATTGATATTTTAAGGATCAGTAGATTTTTAGTAGAACATTATTAAGGTGAGAGAAGTGGTAAATGTCCTGCCTCTCTTTGAGATTCTGGATGTGAAAAAGAATTTTATAAGGAGTAGCACAGAAAAGTGAAATCTAGTCTTATGGTGAATACAGCAGGAAATTTCTGTAAGCTGCTCTGCTGGATATACAGAAATACGTGCCCATGATAAAGACCCCTGTTTCTTTGGATTTAGAGGTGCTCTGAAAAGGTCAAAGTCATCATCCTGAACTTGAACTTGTCAAAGAAGATAAAAGCTCTCAAGTCTATAATGAGATTGAAACTTTGATTGATGTCCTTTAGGAATAGCTCACAGGAATCGTGATTTTATAATGCTATACAATAATCTTTGTTGCAGTCAGTCATACAGGTGATGAAAGTGGGGTATGCTCATATTTAGTGTATTCCCTTGACGCTTTGAATTGTCTTCTTATTCTACTGGCTGCAGAGTCTTCTGGACTAAATGAGTTGTATAAATTAGACAGACTATAAGGAAGGACAGGGTTTTCTCCCTGCAAAAAAGCATTTGAACCGAATGAGGCTAAATCTAGGTCAGTGCCTGAAAAGAAACTGTCAGCCCTCCACATAGCTCCTAATAGTTATCAGCAATAAGTGTAAAAGCTTGACCTACAAATCCACAGCTCAGCTTCCAGCTGTGACTACAGTGAAAGCACTTAGAGGCTGCAGCTACTTTTTGATGGACCTGTTTTGATCACACCTTCCAGATGGAGAATGTCACATAGGTGCTGCCTTTTCCTGAAGTTTGATCCAAAGGGTTTTTCAAGGAGCCTTGCAGCTCAGAGCGGGTGGCTTCTGTGACCTGCGTCATCTGAATAGTTCACCTGTGCCTCATCATTTTCCAGTGAGAAGATAGCTTGAACTGATAATATTTGATAAATTTGTTTCAAATTACCTCTGCTGCTCTCTACATATTTTCCAAAACAGGTGATTCAATAAGTTTAACAGACACTTTCATTTTTACCGTCTAAAGCATGTTTATTGCAGGTATGATTTGTATAGAAATTTTTAGCATATACCTATTTTACATTTATTAAAATTAATTGCAATTATCCAATATAATAATCCATTTATTTTATTTCTAAGGACAGGTATAAAAAAGAAAATCAGTTTCTTTAGAATAAAAGTTGATTTCATCTTTTACTCATTCATAATTATCTTATTATATGCATCACAGCAACAAAAGAAAGAAAACAGGAACATCTCACTGCTAATACAGTGAGAAATTGACAGCAGCAATAGATTTTTTGCTGTGCATCTGCAACTCTTCTGGGTTTACATGAGATGAAAACTGATATGCATGTTTTTTACTCCAGGTATTACTAGTATTTGTCTACTTAATATGAAAAAGCACATATACAATACCTCTGGGTCACTGAAGTGATTCTTTTTGACTGATTGTTATAATTACAACTGATACTTTGGTTATAAGTCCTAAAAATTGTGGTGGAGATAAATTCAAGGACCAGAACATTGGTGTTCATTAATTTCTCTCATTTAAATACAGGCTTGAGGTGCTGGGAGGGAGCCTTTCCTCCTAACCAAAGCGATAACTAAGAGTGTCAATGTTGTGGCCAGTACTTATTACTAAGGAGAAAACCCAGCAGCATGAGATAATAATTATATGCCGTACCTTCTCTGGATAAAGCACTTTTAAAAATGTGTTTCACACTACTGCTCAAACGTAGGTGCCAGTGTGTTGCTGACACTTTTGTATGCTGTAGGTTGCACGCTTTTCCTGCCAAAAGGCACAATTTTTCTGTTTGAACTGGCCTGTGCATTCTATCCTGTTGTCTGTTTTTCAGCCAGTGGCTCAAAAAGTTGGACACTAGCACTGCACTTAACTAAGAGTGCCTTTTGGGGTATTCTTAAAGTACTTTCTTATAAAGCTACAGTTCTTACCGCCTCATTTCTAGCTTGCGATAATGCCCTAAGGCTTGACTTGTGATGATAATACCATAAGGCTTTGGAAAAATGAAATTAACATTGCAATATAAACTGAGATATTAGATAAACAAGGATGAGCCTCAGAACAAGAGCACTGCTGTAGTTGACCGTAGAGGACAGAAGCAGTGAGGAAACTGGCATGTTGCCTTGATGTTCTGGGGTTTTGTTTGTTTATTTGTTTTGAATTCCTTTTTTGTTGTTCCAGAAATAAACCCCAGAAATATCAGGAAAAAATCAAAGCCCTGCAATTTGTATTCAGTCATAAACAAATTTGCTTTCCTTTAACAAAAATAAGCATCTGTGTACATAATCACCAGAATGTGAGAGAAAAAAAGTTTCTCACTGACAGAAACTCTTTTTACCTCACTGTTGTTCATTCTCAGAATGAGAATTTTCAGTCCATTTTCAGAAACCTGTTCCAGCATCATTTAAAGCATGCTCTTTTCTCTTGGTCAAGAGAAAGAAGGGATTAATTTTACTGTGAAACATGGGTTTATGTGCTGATTATGTCTAGGTCTGATTGGGTATCAGGCAAAAGACTTTAAGAATCAAGGCTATCACTAAATGCATGTTTGAATAGCTTAGTTCAGAATTTTTGCATGAAATCCATCCAAGAAAAAATGTGCTATAGCTTTAGACTTTCTTTTTTTTCTGTGGGTCCAAGAATGAACTTCAGTGCCAGTGGTATTTCTGAGTGCCATAGAAACCCCCAGACAGTAAGACTGAGGATCTGCTCTTTGCAGCATGTATAGTGCTTGGTTTTGAGCTTGTTACATAGCTGCTATGTTCTTAGGTACACAAGAGTCTGTGGTAAACCAGGATAATCATTACCAGTCAGGGTGAAGTTAGGGAAAATACCAAAGAATTATCCATGACCTTTCTAATGTAGGTATTTGCTGTGCTTGAATCACCTGATATGGAAAAATCCTCAATATTTCTACTGACTAGGAGAAACCAACTTGCTTTTTGAGTGTGTTTTATAAAAGCTGCATAATAATCATTAATGAGAAAGGAGAAATCATTTAGCATTTAGCTCCTGAGGTATATGGAAAACGTTCTGTAACTGCATAATTTCTAATATACAAGAATTTATAAGGTAGCAGTTCACTAAAATGGAGCTAGCTTTAATAAAATGTACAGGCAATTATATCACATCATAAGAATTCCAACTTCTTATTTTCTGTTGTTAATTTCTCATAAGCCTCACAAGTCAGCAGTGAAATCAGGTTTATAACAAATTGGTAGTAAAGTGCAAGCCAGTAAAGAAATTGTGGAAGAACCTCAGTACTGTCAGCATCCTAAATTAACTAATACATCGCTTTAGTGAATATTTTCCATCTTTTTTCATCTGGCAGGAGAGATGCATAAAAAGCTATTGAGCTATAGTATGCTATTCATTAAAGAAATACCAATGATACATTAATTGGCATTTTAATTCAACCATGTTTATGAGGCTAGTATTACTAAATGATTAACTTGAATATAGCTTAGTAATATTGTTTTAGCTATTTGGAGTGGATATTAAGCCTTACTCAGACCCATATAAAACAGGAAAAAAAAAAAAAAAGAACCACATATGGAAATTAGTTTTCCATAATAATGTCAGTTGTGGGGCTTTTTTGACTGGGGAACTAAAACTGTTGCCTGTAAAATAATAGGTACAGATACAATATGCATGCTGTGATGGTGATGGAGGGGAACATAAGGGACTGCATAAATCTTTCAGTGCCATGTGACCAGAAACATATGTATTATATGGGACAATGATAATGTGGAGGCTATGGACATGTCAGCGATCCTTACTTGCATCACTTCTTCAGCATGTCTTCTATAAGTGTGAGAAGTGTTTTATATTTTTATGGATTTAGAAATACCACTGTAAGTTAGAGTTATAATTTGTCTGTCAGAAGAGGTTATGGAGCAATTGCAGTTTTTGTGGTTCTCTCAAAAGCGCTGTTCTTTCTCTATAGCTAGACATGCCCTCGCTTCCTTGAGTATTAAATCAACTATGATGGATAGAAAACAGCAGGACAAAAAGGGGAGAGTTAAATTCATATGTTCCATGTTAATTAATCTTAATTGGGAATGTATGGATTAAATCATGATGCTGCCCAGAAGTTCAAAGAAAATATAGGCATATTCTCTCAGAACATTAAGAGATGTGGTTAGCAGAATGCAGAACAGTTTGTAATATGTTCATGTTAAACTACCTTCAGTTTAAATAATGAATATTTCTGTCAATTTTTTATTACTTATGTTACTTTCTGATGATATGAAAAATATCTGACATTCAAGAATCACATCTTTGAAGACTTTGAGGACAATACAGACAGTCAGTAAGCGCCTGTTTGTACTGTTCTCCATAAAAATGGAATTGTACTCCATTCTGTACAGAAAGTCTTCCTCTTGTGAACTGGGAGAGAATATTGTTAATCAAATATAAAAAAAAAAAAAAAAAAATCTGAAGTTTGATGCAGAAGAAGACTGCATTGTTTTCTCCTGTTTTTTCCACCCAGCATAATTCCTGTGCAATTTCAGGGAAAGACAGTTAAGAAAATTTGGGGTTAAAACCTCAATTGCACTGAGCTGCTGTTATAGAAAATGTAATTTTAATTTGTATATCAGGCATCAGGAGTAGACAAAAGAGACTTTTCACCCAGAAAAAGAGATTTCTTAGAATTCTGTCATTTCAACTAACATATAATTGTGCATCTATGTTATAAAGCTATTTAGGTATTTCTTGAACTACAGTGTAGTGTGATTATTAGTCATTGGTCATCAATACTAGCTAATAGACCACCTACTTAAATGTCATTTTTGTGGAATTTATTAAGCATGAAAAGAATAATATTTCTAACACAGAGAAAGTCACTGAAGAAAACTGCAAAGAAACATCTGCACCTTCTTTTGTTTCATTATGATTGTGAATTGCATTTTAATTGCTTGAATAGGAATTTCATTTATTTTGGAACAGAAATGATGACTTACATCATTACAAGTTCTGACTATATAGGAAGCGGATAGAAGCTCAACTTCTGCAGAAAAACCTTTCCCCTTTCTGACTGTAAATTGAATGAAGATGAATGAAGAGAGGAAGGGGAAAGCATTGCCTTGCTTTGCACGATTGTCAGTAATCTATCATTTCTGCACAAAATTCTTACTTACTTTGAGCTTTTGCCCTCTTTTGTCCTGTGAAACTATGTCCTACTTCCTCTTAGGAGTCTTCAGGGCACCAAAAGACACAACGAATGAGATGGTGTCTTGGATGTACATGGTAAGACCAGTGTGTTAAAATTAATGGGATCCACAGAGAGGAAAGTGCCATAGGCAGCAATGGGAATAAAAGGCCATTTGCTTTCCTTTTGCAGGAAGAAAAGCTCAGCAGCACAAAAAAAATGTGCTGCTGCTGCTCCTTTTCTTTATAGCCTTCTTTCTTTTTTCTTTCTTGGTCCCTCTCTTGTGTGGCCTGCCTAATGGACAACAGGCAGAATATTGTTCCAAAGTATAGGAGACACACCAGAAGTTCAAGGAGAACACTTACTCCATGCATAGTTATGAGCCCATCTATATTATTATAAGGTATTGTTGCAGATGGCTTTTTTTTCTTCATTGCTGCAGAAGAGCCTGTCTCTCCACTGACTCCTACAAAAATGCCTTCTTTAACTATGCCACATCTGTTTACCTTGGTCAGGTAAAAAGGAAAGAAAACCCAGCAACAACACCAAAACATAGCTTGACTCTTAGCAAACAGCAGAGTGTATGATAGTATATGATTTACCTCCACTGAAAACAAAGAAAATAAAACTCAGAGGAAACTGCCTCAGAATTGCTGAGCACCATGCAGCTGTAATTATCTGGGGAAATTTCTCTCTCAGTACTGACTGAAAATCCTCTTCCAATTTAACAGAAACCCATGCACTCACAATTATTTCACATGATCCATGTGCATTTAATGAGGTACCAGCACCACTGTGGTAGTCATGTGTACAATGTAATGCTGCATGTTCTTGCCCTTCAGCTAAACTATTTGTGAAAGTCAAACTCAATCTTACAGACTTTCCCCTTCAATAACACATAAATAAATCACTTAAGCTCATTTCATTCGTGCCCTTGTTTCCACTTGTGCCAGCTTTCTCACTGGGAATATAGAAGGTAGACAGAACTACAATATATAATTCTATTCTATGTATAGGAGAGACAAGCATATAATACAATTACTGCTCCTATCCTCTAGGCTATTAAGGAATCCTCTCTGCTCTTTGTACTTGTCTAGAAACATAGAAGAGTCCAACAAATCAATGTTTCTTGTCTTGCTTCTCTTTTCCCTTCCCTTCCCGTCCCTTCCCCTCAGTAGTGTACAGAATGAATTGTACAATGTTGAATCATGTGAGATATACTTAATAAGGTTATTGCTGTCTCACACAGCAGTTTGCTATCAATATCTTTATTTCCAAGCTTTTCTGCCTAGCTTCTTCTCTATTTTCAGGCTCTTTCTGTTTGTTTTTCAGTGTGTTGTTTTCCCTTTCTGATACCAAATGTCCAATTAATGCCAAGAAGAAGATTGGCAAATGTTCAAGCTTTTAAGACTGACTCTGTAACAAGCTACTATATGTTTTTATCCCACTGTACAAAACTACAGAAACTATAGTTACATACTGCAAAAACAAATATTGCAGCTGATTTCCAAGCCCTAATGACAAGTCATTCCATGAACTACAAAAGTAACAGTATTGTTTCTCACTCCTAAAACAGACACTCTGGGAAACCACAAATCACTTGTAGAACTGCTGTCAATAGCCTAGTTAGTAAGACAAAAGCAAGCAGCTTAAGAAGCTGCTCAGGGTGCATGCTATGCAGAAAAAAAACCCCAAATCTTATGTAATATTATTGACAAATACAATAATTTAAAAAGGAGGAGTCATAATATACCTCAAAATGCCAAAATTCTCAGTAAAATTGACCTTTTGTATCTGCTTTCTACTTTTCTAAAACTGTGAGGTGCAACTGGGTCATATTTTCAGGGTTTCTTCTACAAACCTAGGAGGTTACCCCCCCAAATATGCAACATAGAAAATTCTCATTTTTTTGCAGAAACTATTTCAGATTGGATTCTTTGCTTGGTTGTTCTTTTTTAGTGAATATTTTGAATGCCATTATGTGGTCTTCCAAACTTGTCATAGGATCAACCAGCTATTCAGCAATCAGCCTCCTTTGGTTGGGTAATAAAGACATGACAGAATATGGCTATGGATATGTTTGTATGAGATATAGTGTCTCCTGTAGTATGCTCTAGAGATTAAGGACGAACCATTCCTTTGTTTTTAAATTAATTTTGAAAATTTTATATATGATTTTCTAAACTACATAGTGAAGGATTGTTCTAAATAAGAGAGCTGGGTACAGCAGCTGTCCGCAGAAGGTAAGGAGAGAATCTGGCATCCTGCAGTTCAGAACCAGTAGTTATGCATTAGTTCTTGAGATTTCGGTATAATTTGGCCTGAAAGTAATGGAAAATGCTCCAGATCTTACTTACTTTTCTCATATGAGGAGTTAGTGAATGAGTAAAGCAAGCAACATCCTAAGCAGTAGCAGGTATTAATAGATTAGAAATGGATGTACTTGTATGCAGCATATCAAGTCTCTCTAGGATCCATTTTCTCAGTTCTCTTCTTTCAGAAAGACAAACAAATGCATCTTTATTTCTTCATCTTTCTTCTCTTTTTACGATCTACAGAACTTGTTGTTAGGACCTGTTACTGAAGGGTACTTTAGATGTTGATATGTGCAGCCATTTTGCCAGAAGGCTGTGGCAAAATACCAGAGTTTGGTTTCTGGGGTTGTGAAATAAGGACCTCAACTTAATTATTAATTGCTACCTTAGCAATCTTTATTTTCTGACAAAGCAACCCTGGAAATTTGTTTGGATGTAGCGACCAGTCTTACATAGTAATGATTCCAAAACTTACTTCCTCCAAGGATCCCTTTGACATATAAGGAAATTTTCTGCATTAATTGTATTTTCCATATGGCTTTAGATACCTCCTCCCTCAAATCTGGACCTCTTCCTCCTTTTTACATTCCCCAGGATACCATTTCTCCCACATACTTCTGTATATTGTGTGAGCCGACACAGGCAGAAGGCAGGAACAACCACAAAACCACAGATGAAAGGCAATGAACAAATTTAATCTTGATACGTTGCAGTCCAGGGGATCTCCAAAGCGGCACCCAGGCAAAGGCACGCAAGCAAGGGACACAGGCACCGTGAAGCAAGGAAGTCCTCATTAGCAAGAGAGTCCTTGTTAGCAAGAAAGTGAGAGAGTGAGAGCTCAAACCCGCTGTTCTCACCTGTATTTTAAAGGGTTCAAGCAGGCATAGTTTTCCACTGTGCTTTGATCTTTTCCAACAGCAGCACAGGAATCTCAAGCATGTTTGATAAGGTGCCCCTGAGTCCATCACAGGCCTACATTATGTAAATGTGGATGTTCTACTTCTTGAGCACATAAGACTAAAAATTACTCTGATATATGTGTTTTCCAGCCCCCCATGTGCAAGCATGTTTGCAATCCTCCTCACCAATCTTCCGTTATTTTCCCACAAACATTGCCTGAGCTGGCTATTTCTCTCTATTCAACTCTATTTCCTCTTCCCCCCAGACATCTCAACTTTTTTTTTCCTCAGGAAGATAATACAGAGAATTCATGGTCCTAGCAGAGTCATGGCCCTCCCTACCACATTCTTTTTCTCACCCAGCTTCATCTTGCAGTACACAAGGCATATTAGAAGAACGATAGTACTCTGCTATACCCACATCAGCTGTTATTTGAGCTGTTGTAAGTGCTCTCCCTTTAACAGTCAGCTCCTCTGAAAAGTTCATATCATAAGAATTACTGCCATAATATCTCAGGTTCTGAGGCTTTAAGAGTCAGGAGATTGCTGTCTACAACAGTTTTCTTCAAGGAATTAAACTGATAGGGAAAGAGAATCCGAGATAATATCAATAACTTCATTATTTTTGTGTGCACATTTATCACAAGCCTATCATTCTAGTATCCTATCCCCAAATCATTTTAATGAGTGCACTCCCCATGAGTCTTTTACAACTGAAATTTAGGGAAAAAACACAACCTGTTATTTCCTTGCACTACTTTTTTTCATTGTTTGTGGCTAATTTTTTGTTACTGCATTATTCTTTTTATCATGGAAATATTTTAACTTATATTGTCCATAACAAGAGAAGACACGAGCTGCACTAAAGCAGAAAAAAATGACAAAGCATAGTTCTATATCAGAAAGCTAATCTCTATTTTCCAATCTGTTCAGGCAACTGCTACCCAGATTAGTTTATCCTGAATGGGAGCTTCCTCTCTGCAAAGTCCTACCCATATCAGTGTTTCTCCTTTTGTTTATGAAAATATCTGGAGTCACATTCCACTGCTTTTTCAGATGATGTGCATCAAATGTCTTTCCTAGCCAGTTACTTCAGTTCTAAGACAGACATGTTTGGGAAGAACTCTGGAGGAATATCAGCTCTCAGTGACTGCCTCTTTGCTCATAAGCAGCATGTTAGGCTGTTAAAGTTTAGGGTTTGCCCGCCCTACCAATAAAGTAAACAAGCAAGTCTTGGCTAAAACAGTGCTTCTACATCTAAGTCATATGTTCCTCTGTGTGGAGGAGTGACTCCACATAGAAGGTGAAGAAAAGCGACTCATTACAGCTAAAATTATGCTAAGAACAATATGAACCATGCTAGAAAGCCATAGTGAGCTGAAAAGGCATTTCACGCTGCTAGAATGGTCTTGTACATACCTATGAGCGAGGGAGAAGACAGGGAGAACATCAGGAAATGTCCAGGTAAAAATGATAAGAAAAAAGAATAACAGAATAACAAGGAGAAGAATTTTAAACAATTGTGTCAAATTTGGAAAATATGTTGAGTTGCCTACTGAAAATATAAGAACAGATTAATATAAAAATACTACGATTAAATGCTACAAGTAAAGTCACTGTAATATCACCATAAGTTTTAACTGTTTAGTATACTTTTCTTGTCTCCATTTTGAACTGCTTTACAGCTCGTGTTATAAGAAGAAATTATATATATGTTGAATGCTTTACTGGATTTGCAAGACATGTTCATTATTAATAACCTAGTCTTTGAAGAAATTATTCTATGAAGAATTGTTCAAAATGGATTCCCTTAACATATTCATAAATATTAAAGTTGGCCTCACTGCATTACTGGTACAGAAAACTAAATATAAAATTCTTACAGAATTCTTTCTCGTTTCCTTCTGGATGATAAAACTAAAGTATATTAAAACAGTGTTGAAGAGTGCATCTCTACTCTAAAATCAAATGTAAGTAATGACATTCTTATCTTGAATTGTGGATCCCTCACACCAGACTGAAAAAGATTAATTATAGTTTGAACAGAGGAACTCTGCTTCGGAGGGTCTTTACACAGCAGGCACACAGCTAAATGCTACATTATTCTGCCCAGCCTCTCTGTTCACACTAAGTTCCTTTTGCTCTGAGTCCAATTACCATGTTCCATAATGTATCTCAATCTTCATCAAGCTAGACCATCCTCTTTGTTTGCCATTCTAAGACTGTGGTCACACAGTCACTAATAGGGTATGACTTGATAAAAACTCCATGCTCACTTTAGATAAGACATATCTTCAAGTAGGGCAGCAGAGGGGGAGGTGGTCATCTCCTCTCTCTGGTGACCAGTGGTAGGACACGAGAAAATAGAATGAAGCTGTGTCAAGGGAAGTTCAGACTGGACAAAAGGAAAAGGTTCTTCCCTGAGAGGGTGATCAGATTGGTGTCCCCAGGGAAGTGGTCACAGCACCAAGCCTGTCAGGGTTCAGGGACCATCCGGATGATGATTTTAGTCATATGGTTTAGTTTTAGGTAGCCCTGCAATGTGCAGGAATTTGGACTCAATGATCCTTATGGGTCCTTTCCAACTCAACCTATTCTATAATTCTATGATTCTATAAAATACTGAGAATAATTTATTGGTTTCATGATGGTGATAGCCAGGCAGTACCACATTTGCCTTAAGTCAGAGTTATGGTGAAAGCTCTTGAAGAAGTATGCATTGAACCAACAGAAGAAACTTACGTTTGATCAACACTTTGTAGGCAAGCAGCATTTTGGGGAAAGCCTCAGGGGCCCCAAAACAGGATGTACCGAATTGCAGAAAGACCAGACTCAATCTTCTCTAAAACCAAACTCGTCTCTTCTGGTGAGAAGTCTGTGACTGCACTGATTCCTAGAAAGCCAGTTCTAATTAACTCCCACTTTGCACTTCCCATTCTCAGAGACAACATCCCATTTCTAACCTTCCTTTCCTTTCTGAATGGACTCTTTTATCTTTTATGGCTTGCTGTAAGACAGAGGTTCACAGAAGGAGAGAGTCTTTTCTAGTTCTCCTTCCCAATCTCACACAAGAAATATAGACAAAAGAAACCTGGAAAAACTCTGCTTACTATGTGACATTGGGATATTCTTTACCTATATAGTTTCTTAGAATTTCATGTGAGCTCTAAGAAGTATATCATGAACAAACTGTATGAATTAAAAGTACAATATGGTCAATTGTGGATGGATTTTTACAAGAAAAGAGGAAGCACATTCTTGGTACAAAATCAACCTCTTGTAAATGGTACTTCTCTTCCAAAGCATGGAACAAACGAAAGCCTTTCAAAAAATATTCCTAACGCGCATTCCACAATCTGTTTTCCTAATCTTGCTCTAAGAAATGTGCTTTAGCTGAAGTGCTGCAGTTTTCAGTACACAAAAAAAGGACTGTGCAGGTATCAGAATGGAAAACTTTAGCCCAAATTGCTAAACTGAGAACATTTTCTAATAAGGATAATTATGTCTGGTAACCTCAATAAAAAGATGTACTTTTGCCTTCTTTGGTAATTCACTAAGGGGATAAGGAAAAAGCAATTGACATGCTATGTCAGGACTTTGGTGATACTTTGATTACAGCCCACATGATGTTCCTGTAACCAGCGAAGAGAAAGAATGAACTGTGTTCATTCACTGTTTTCAATCTCTTTCTGTTTTGGTTCCCTAATTTTTTTCCAGGGAAGGAGCAGATTCCTCGTATGGCAAACGCCCACCTGATGACAAAACGCCTGCTTGTCTTAGGTTCTTGCAGAACATGCAACCATCTTCTGAAAAACAAGAGGGATAGACAAAATAGAATAGGGGCCCAACTGATTGAAAATATATATTGGAAAAGCAGATAGCAATATCTTGGTGTCAGACTGAGTGGAGATATCAAGTGTCTCACAGCGGTCTGCCTTATGCCCAGTCCTATTCAGTATTTTCTTTAATGTCAGGAATAATGGAGTGTAGATTACTACCACCAAGCTTGTGGAACATACAAGACTTATATTTGATGTGGGAGACAGGATCAGCATTCAAAATGGTGTTTAAAAATTGGAGAAGTATTCTGAAGTGAACAAATTGAAATTAATAAGGCTTTGTATTTGGGAAAAAACTCCACAATTAAAAGTGCACATACAAAATTCAAGTGGCAACTGGTTATGCTATCGTCCTGCAGAAAATGATAGGCAGTTTATAAGAAACCGTGTCTGAAACACAACCCAACAAGCTGACTCTGGTGCAAGCAAGATGAACCTTAGTGTTGGTTATAGAAAAAGAAGCACTGTATACAAGTAATAAAAGAAAAAATCTCTGTTGTAATTGGCCTCTGCAAGGTCTCAGCTGGAGCATCACATCAGGTCTTTGGCACCATATATTAAGTAAGAAATAGATCAACTGAAGTAACGAAAAAAGAAAGCAATAAGAATATAGAGTTTAGAAGATATCTATCTTGAGAAAAAAAAAAGATGATCAGTTTTGTTTAAAAGAGACAACTGAGGGCAATGGTAAGGCGACATCCAGCCATTCTTCTGACATGGAAAGAGCATTAGGAAAAGGAGAATGACCAGTCATTCACTGTAATGCGTTTGCTAAAAAAAAAAAAGAGGATTCATAGCACAGCAGATTCAGGACAGATACTAACAAACTCTTTCAAAGTATAAGCACTGGCAAAGGCAGCAGAGAGAGGCTATGGAATCTCCTTCCACTAAGGGAAGGCCAGAAAACTCTACATTGAAGAGAATCCAAGGCAATTGTCTGGTGCCATTACTGGGAAAGACATAGATGATCACTTAAGGTCTTCTCTGCCCTGCACTTCAGTAATTCTGTGGCAGTTTCACTGGAGCCCCTAATGACTGATTGCAGCATTGGTGTTGCTTGTTTGCTCTTTCCACTGTCTCTAAAGGAAACGAGATTTTTGTTGCCCAAGTGTAAAACTGGTATTATTTCATTGCCATTGTGCAGTTCTGTCAGTACGCAATTTGGCCTTATGTTGAGATTTTTTTAATGTTTCAAGGATTTGTATCTGAATTTGTAAATTCTAGAACTCCTGATAAACTTGGTTGAAGGGTTTGAGCATTTATGTAACTGTTTCAGGTTTTTCAGCTTCTAATTTTGTATATGCTGAACATATAGTAGCATGTTTTCATTACATAAGGATAATTGAATATTTTATAGAAGGTAAGTAGAATGCTGCAAATTCACTGGAAACCAAACAAACAAAAGTAACCCAGTATACTTGCTAAATACTAAGATTTTTTACTGCATCAATCTTGCCTACCTTTTCCTCAGGACTATCATAACTGCAAATGTTTTCTGCATGAAAAATTCTTACTGACAGAAAAAAGCAAAATACGTAGATAAGATGTCTGTCTTATATATGCTCATCTTTAAGACAAGGCAATGCAACTACTTGCTGCACATCTCAGGGATGAATCTAATCCTTGTACCATATAAAAAGGGATCGTATGCACCACAGCCAATTTTCAGGAAAGAGTAGTGCAGTATATCTTGAACATTCATAGTAATTTCTAGGCCTTGAAGATGATCAGCATTCCACTTTGAAAAAAGTTTTTAAAATCTCTTATTTTTCAGTCCCCCATAGAATGTTGTAATTTTTTCCTTTCTAGAGTACGCAAAGTGTATGATGACTGCAGTTTCTCCCTCACCTGTTTACAGCCTTTCTGGTGATTTAACTTAAAAAATAAAGTTTTCCAATTTCACAGGAGTTTTAATTTTTAATTTCAAGAAGAATTGGTTTAAGCCTTTGAGAGCATTTGTAAGGAAAAAACCTCTTCCCTTGGAATACATTTCCTGTGGATTTTGTCAGGATGAAACACACTTATACAAGAAGTGAGCAAAGTTCAACAGGAGCATGTACAGAAGTGGCTGTGACAGGGTGGAGCTATGGCAATGCACACAAGGGCCTAATCATACGATACAATGGAAGAAGCACAGCTTGCAGGGATATATATCCATGCTCCCTCATTTAGCCTTTGTCTACCACTGTATCTTCCAAGCAAGTATACAGCTACGTGAGGATGAACTAAGACTGATTCTTTAAAGCTGTGCTCTAAAGGCAAAATATATTGTGTTTAATTATGTTTATCTCATGCCAGAAATTCTTAAAAACTAAGACCATCCTATGTCCTGAAGAGCTCACAGATTTAGAATGATAGCCATTACTGATTCACATAACTTTAACACAACTGCATATCAGTAAGCATATACAAATGCATAAAATTAAGTATGAACCAACTGCTTTTCTGGATGGCTCCAGCATATCCCCTTTTGACTATGTTAAATGCAACAGAACTATATGTATTGAAAAAAATGTATTTACTTTTAGACAGGGAAAAAGACTACATCATTCATTCTCCGCTATTTTTCTGAACTGTAAGACTATACACATATATGTTTTAATCTTCAAAGCAACTACTACTGCTCTGGGTGGAAAACAATGTTTTTAGAGACACAATGTTGGCAGCTTTGGTTGTTGGCCCCTAAAATAGCAAGCAACACCGTTGAGCCATCTGAGGCAATCTACACCAATGAAAAACCTAACACGGCAATTTGATATTTGCATTTTTCCCTTCTTTGAACTAGTTTTTCTTGGTAGAAAACTACAATAGCCCTCTAAGTGTAATTGTTTTGCCCTAGGAATGCGCTTCAGTTTTGTTCTTTTCAGGCTCTTGTCAAGGTAGACGCACCTTTCTGGTATCCAAACACCATTTTTATTTTTGCCTTGTATTGTTGCAGCTCACAACCTGGTCCATATTGCCCGCTTTTTATCACCATCTTATTATAAGGTGTTTTTTCCTGTTAGCATTTGGCACTGCTAGTAATGCCTTCCCACCTCTTCCCCTCCTTACAAGTAACACTTGACACATTCTGGATTCTTGTTTTTCTGTATGTTATTGCTCCTTCACTCTTTGTTACTTTGTTTTCAGACTTCTTTGTGAAATAGCATCAGGGCTGTAAAGCAATCAAGAGTCTAAGTAAGTCTGTAATGCAACTGTCCCAAAATCTCTGTCACAGCAAAACTGAATGTGAAAGTGTCTGTAATTTATTTATGTTGTACCTGTGCTATAATGTATGCTTCAGAAAGTTTATCCTGAAATGTTAATCATGTATGTAGTCCTTGCAGGTCAGTCAAGATTTACATAAGGTACACATATTTGTAAGGACACAGTTCCCTATAAGTCAAACCACTCTAAATCCAGGCTGCTGCAGCCTGTCCCTCTCTCCTGCGCCATGTCCTCCCATTCTGCTCTTCTGTGCATAGCTGGTCTGATTGAAGGACAATCACCCTAAATGCTGCTAGATCAGTTGGATCAGAGTGCAAAGAAAAGCATGAAGTTAAAGAACTCATGCCATATTGTGTCACGGGTCTTATTTAATCTTCTTTTATGTGCTGTCACATCAATAAACATCTTTCTGGTCACATAAATAAGTCTGATGTCTGATGTAACAGGACATATCTCTTTTTGGGGAGAAAAGTTATGACTTCCATGACATAACTTTATGCTTGCTCTCAGTGGGAAATATTTGAGTAAATAATGACCCTTTCACCTGTATTTCACTGGAAGCCAGCATCCAAGTACTTATAAACAAGCCAGTGCAAAATGTTTTAAATGGGCTGTATCTATAGTACACAGGATGGCACAAATACAGATGAATCACTTTTAATTCAAAGTTTTATTGCAATTAGAAAACAGTTTGTGTTAAAGTTTCTGATACTGTAGCTTGCAGCTTGACATTATTGAGTCAGGAAATTTTGAGCTAATTTCGAAAGAGCGGTTGTAATTTAGGGCATTTTTCTTTGGTTCAGAGAAATAGCTTCAAAACATTTCTGTGCTATGAAATTAGGTAGCATATATTGAAGAATAATTTGGAGGCACACAGATTTCTGTATTAAAAGATTTAGGATTATTTTAAAGTATACTCTTTTGTATGGGAGAAACAAGGTTTTATAGGGAAAAAAAAATTCTTATGTGTAAGGAAGCTCTTTGGACGCTTCCTGATCTAATACTTTCTTTACTGAAAATTTTCCCAAGTGTTTCTATAGTGTAATGTACACTACAAGTGTACAGTACAGAGGTACTCTGTTATTTTCAAAAGAAAAAAAAAGTCTCCATGCGGTTTTATCCTTTTTGGAATATATTTCTTCCTTTGTCCTATACTAATGCAATGAGAATATACCTGGTGGAAGTTTCAGAGTGCTAATCTTAGAGCCTGTTCTTTCCCTATATGGCCCTACAAATCTAGCCACAAAAAAGCATTCATGAATGTTTTCTTCTCTTTGTTTTACTTCCCCCACTCTCTAACTGGATTTTCTATTCTTTTCATTCTTTGTTGTTTATGTAGTAACTTCCATGAAAGGTTGTTCAATTTTCCTCTTTCCTCCCTCCCTACACTTCATATTGTGCAGATGTAGAGAATATATCCTGTGTTATCAACCATCATTTATGTACATGTTGAAAACAAAAGTGAAAAAGCATTCCTCTATCCCTGGAGATCCCTCCCTCTGCTAGTACAGGTCCCTCACCTGCTGTGCTTTCAGTTCCAGTTCATTGGAAGAAATGTTGTCCTTTACAGTATTTTTCCTCTGCTGACTACCACTCCTCTGGAAAAATTTTAAGTACTCACTTCAAAGCAAGAGTTCTTGAGAGCTTAGATCTTGTCAGCAGTTTGCCTATTGCACTTAGCTGCACCAACCAGATAAATTCAGCATGAAGAACTCAAGCTGAGATAGATGTGAACCTAAGGAGTAAAAAAAAAAAAAAGCCAGTGCCCTTCACACAAACGCAAAGGGTCTCATTCTCATAGGAGGTGGACAGGCATTACTCGCTGCAGATTCATTTTAAAGAAATGTAGGCCATATTTTGCCCCCTGGTTACACATTCATTATACAATTATTTTTGTCTTGTGACTCCAGTGGGGACATAGAGGTGTAATGGAGGACAGAAGTTGGCCCCATTAGTATGTGCCACTAATGAATATTATTTTAAGGTGCAGGATGAAACCTTGTCTGGACAAGATTATTGAGACCCAGAACTGAAAATGTTCTTTGGCTATGTGTGGATGGGTGTGGAGGGAGGGATGAAACAGAGGAGAAAGAGAGAAGGCAGAGTTGGATTGGATTTGAGATGAAAGATATCATATATTCTGTCACAAGCCCTGGTGAAAGTGAGAGCATCCCAGTCCACACTGGTATACATTCAGCACGATAGGCCCAAGGGGCCGGTTTAGTGCCCTCTCAGATTATATGGAGGTGGAAAGGATGCTATAGGAGAAAAATTCTAGCCCTGGAGTTCTAAATTAATTGAAAATATTCATTACATTTACAAGATAATCTTTCATTTCAAATGGGAGATAGACTAGTTGATCTCAGATATTTTTATTTTGTTTCCAAAGGAAACAAAACTTACATAACTATACTATATGTCTGTCAGTCCCAGACTGATACGTTCTGAAACACATGGCTGATTTCAACCAAACCTGACAGAGGGGAGATGTCTCAAGAGTAATGATGTTCCTAACAGACGACTGTTTTGTGTGTGTGGTTTTGTTGGGTTTTTTTTTTATTTGTTGGTTTTTTTTTTCTTAGTCAGCCATTATGCAAAGAAGAAAGAATTTGCGGTTAAAATTTGAGGGAAGAGCTGGGTTAATAGCTGAATCCAGAAAGACATGGGGAGGCTAAAGCAGGGAACATCATCACTATTAGATCCTGTTTCCATGTTATTTCTGAGATAGGTGTCTGATAAGTTCATAGACTGAAAAGTGAAGCACTTCCACCTGCAAACCTTCACTGTAACCTTAGTTTTGACCTTACCATTACATACTTGTGACTTCAATTCCTGTTGATTAAACTGAAGATATAGATATTCTATTCAAAGGTTGCATGTTATGCTGCATAGGATTTGTGAAAGCAACGATAAAGAAATTATTTACAACTCTCCATGTAGCACTCTAGCTTTTTTCTTACTGTTTTTCTACTTCGCATCTAGTGAGTTTTACTATTCTGACCCTTTGCATGGTCCTGTAGGAAATCGCACTATAGGGAAAAAACGTAGGTTTTTTTCCCCCTCTTGATCCGTCCCTCTGGCAAACCCATGTTTCAGTCATTGGCATCTGCTTGCAGAACGCAGGAGCAGACAGACAAGGAGACATGCAGGCCAGAGTAGAGGAAACAGACCACTGCAATGTGTTTTTTCTTTGTAGGCTGCTAGTATTCGAGTGGCTAGGCAGGAACTGGTGGTTTGGTAATTCTAAAATTGTTTGAAAGACCAGTAATTTTATCTGGGACGTGACAGTGTTATTGGGAGGTTACAAAGGTCTCCCCAGCTGAATCTTGTTGGAAATTGCTAGATGAAAAAGCAAGTTCAGCTAAGCTGGGTAAGAAGGTGGCAGTTATCTTTCTGTCTGGCTGCCAGGTTGAAGGCGGTGTCAGTTGCAGCCCTCTGACTGGACACCAGCTGAAGCCTGCAGGCAATTGCTGCCTGCTGTTTTGGTCAGGTATAGTAAATTCTCAAAAGTGGGCCAGGGCTTGTGTGCAGCCCAGCTCTGCAACATAAATTGGTACTTTGTGAGGAGGCCTTGAAGCTATTACAGGTGCACACTTGCGTGTGTATGAGCTATCTAGCCATAATAAAATTTTCCTAGAGCAGTTTTGTATTTCTAGATATATGTTGATAGAAGGTCTAATGCTCTTGTATACTTGCTATACTGCTAGAACCCCTTAATAATAAAAAAAGTGTTTAGAAAGCTGAAGCACAGGGAGCATCTCTTTTATAACTTGTCTGGAGAAGATTTTTGGAAGAAAAAGCAGCTGTTCTTTAAAAAAAACAACCTACATGTTTCCACTTATATCATGATTATTTTCTTCACATTGGCCTGAGTTAACTGCCCCCTATAGCATTCATCCTGATGGTATAGAAAATGGAAAGTTCTGTAGATTGCCTCGAAGGAGTTTCTCTGAGTCTTGATGTTAAGATGGGCAGTGAATTGGAGAAAATTGTAGTGTAAAGCACAGTAAAGTAAAATCATGTTACGATATGCATGACTTGCATCTATTGCTAAGGATGGAAGTATGAAGTTTGTAATCTCAGTCATCCTTGCTGCTGCAGTTGTCTGGCTATAGAAGCAAAGGGCCTTGACAGGAGCAGGTGTTCGGGTAATTCTGAAAATTGCATGAAAGAGAAAGACAGCAGTTTAATCCCGCTCAAACAGCCAAGTGGAGTTGCTGACCTACTATAGAACTGATTGAATTTTAATGAGTCGAATTATCTCTGAATTAAGCTGATTGATATGCTTGCAGTTGTGGTTTGAACAAACTTATTTTTTTGCATAGGTCCAAACTGGAAATAAACTGGAAGACCAAATCTGGGAAACAGCTCTTTAACTCTTTTCAAATTAGATTAATGTCCATGTATTCACTGGGACTGACATTGTATTCTTTCCTCGTTACTTTGCCTGAGTAAAATTTTCATGAAAACACAAACATTTATAGTCATTTGACTACGTTTTCCCACTCAAAATCTTCTTTCCTGCTTGGGGTTAGGAAGCAACAAAGGCTTTGCAAGCATAGCTTGTTCATATGATTTTAATAGACTTATTCCAGGCTTCTTTTTTCCATTTTTTCTCTTATTTCTAATGAGAATAGACTGGGGTAATATTAACATAGTAGTAGAAGGTCACATGCAGCGCATGTAGGTGCCAAACAAGAAGGTGTTTGGAAAGATGAGCAAACCCACTTTATAGCCTAAGGGTTAAAAGCAATTTCAGCACTCCATTTTGTGAGTGTTCTGGATAGGCAGAAAGAAGTCCATCTGGAAGTTGAGAAGGCTACTGGTAGTGTAGCTAGGGACAGTAAGATAAAATAAGCCTACAAAAAGGCTAAGTCTATGTTTTAAAAAAACCAAACACAACATATATGGAGGAATGGGACAATGTATTGTACTGAAGCAGTGACATACTGGTCTGTCATAGTATTAAGGGATGAGGAGGAAAACAAGTGGCAACTGCAGAATGCTACTAAAAACTTTTTTTTTTTTTTAATATTTGCAAGCAGCATAAACAAGAAAGCCAGAGCAAAAAGGAAAAGATTGAAGTGCTTCACAGAAAAAATGTGAAACTACTTATGCAGAACCAGCATAAAGCAAACTGTCCTTCTTTACAGCACATGCAAACTTTTTTAAAGAATATCAGCCTGACAGAATATTTGAAGAGTCAGAGGCTCTTTTTCTTCTTTTTTGACTGAATGTTTGCATGGATTCCAGTCCTTCTGTAGCAGGTGCATCTACAAGCATATACAATTCATAAATGGACATCTACAGCTAAAATTCAGTTCAGCAGGCTTCTAATCAAGTTATTCTGTGTGAGCTTAAACCTACTGCAGCTGTGATATGCCACACATTAAATCTCAGTGCCTTCAGGTGTGTCCTGCATGCAGTAGAGTCACATGGTCCTAATTTTTCCTCCAGGTGTTATGAGAATGTATTGACGATCTTGGAAACGATGATCTTGTTAAGGGACTCTACTACCTGCAGCGATTAGAAAGCAAGCTGCAAATCCCTTATACTGGTGAGTAAAAATTATTTGCTCTGGTGGTTGCTATTTTTTTACACTTTTTTTAGTATTTAGGTAAGTATTATGAAATTGCCTTTTTAGTGTTAGAGGAAAATGCTGTATTTTATGTTCCTACCAAATATCTGATACTGTTCAGTTTATTTTTCCAGCATTTCATGAAGATACTAGTATTACCTATTAATAATAATCCTCAACTTTAAGGTGCGATGTGAGTTTTGCCTTTATCCTTACTGCCTTCAAAGGAAAAACTTCATTACGTGTCTAGTTTCTGAATAATATTTTGCAGTAATACACCTCAAGCCCAATCATATGGAGATTTTAAATCTGCCTTTTGATGAGTTGGAAGTAGAGTTCACTCCAAATGAAGTGGTTGGTGGAGAACTCTTCTGCAATGTTCTCACCAACTAGTCTGAATGAATTGGTTTGCTATTCAAAGGCTGTCTTCAGTTAACCGGATTCAAGGGTAGACTTCTAGTGTAATATCACGTTATCTGAATAACTACATCACTTTAGTTCTCTGGCAGACTACAAATTGCCTGCCAGCAAATATTCACCAAAAACTGAAATGCTGTGCTGAGCTCCAATAATTATTTCTTGGTGCTATGTGAGAAAGTTTGCTTGTCTGTGCCTAATATAGCTTTGCAGAGCGTGTGGGCAATTAGCGAGGTGGCTTTTCATCGTGTGAAAAAGGAGAATCCTTTTTTCTGCTGAAACAAGTTTGAGCTAAATAGCAATACATACCAACTTCTACTAAAAGAGATGGTTCTGGACTCTAGAAGCCACCTCAAAACGTCTTCTATTTTATGAGGCAAACAGGAGGGGGTAAGGTATCTCCGGGTGCGGGTACTCCAGCGGTATTGTCCAGCCGGGACCATAGGAGCGATTTGATTGCTGAGGTCTGGCGCTGGCTGAGCCGCTGCGGGGGGTGAGGGCTTCCAGGCAGGACCTGCCCCCGGAGCCGGGCCCGGGGCTCCTGCCCGCCTTGTGCCCGGCTCCGGCGGGCCGGGGCTTTCGGCTCCCGGCCAGGCGAGGTGCGCTCCCGGCTGTCCCGGAGCGAGCGCCGGCAGCTCGGCCAGGTGACGCCTCAGCGCACCGGGAGCCCCTGCTCGGGGATGGAGCGGTGCCGCGGGGGGAGGCCGGCGCGGGGCGCCCCCGCCCGCAGCCGTGCACCTCCCGCTCGGCGCGGCGGGGACCGGGCGGCGGCGAGGGGCGCACCCCGACCTGGGCGGGGAAGCGGCGCCCCAGGAGCCCTGGGGATGCNCGGGCGGCGGCCCCTCCACTGCGCCAACCTGCGGGCGGGCGGCGGGAGCGGCCCCGCCCGGCCTCCGTCTGCGCCGGCCGCGCCTCCCCTCGCCGCCGTCCCGGGCACAGCCGCCAGCCCCCGCTTCCCGCTGCGCCGGTCCTGGGCTGCAGCTTGCTGGCGGCGAGGGCGACAAGCAGCGGCATCTTGGAGCGTTTTCTTTCCCGAGTGCCCTTTCATCTCTCTCAGTCCGCTCCTCTCGCCTACCTGCAGCCTTTCCTTCCCCCTCCACTCCCTCCACCTTGTTGTATCTCCTTTTCTCCCCCTGTCTTCCCATTTTCTGGGCTTTGGGGTGTTTTTGCTTTCCTTCTCTTTCTTCTTCCCCCATCCTGTTCTTTTTTGGACCCTCTTCATCTAGTGCCTCTTAATTTCTTGATTTCTTCCGATTTTTTTCCTCGGACTTTGCCTTGTCATGTCAAGATGGAAGTCAGGCATGACTGGCTCTCCTCATCCCCCCATGAGGGCTTCGAGCAGATGAGGCTGAAGAGCAGAACCAGGGAGCCTTCCCCAAGCCTCACCAGAGTAGGTGCGAACTTCTACAGCACTGTCAAGCAGCAGGACTACAGTGCCAGTGTCTGGCTGAGGAGGAAAGACAAACTGGAGCACGTAAGCCGGCTTCTATTTCCCCCCGCTTTTTTTTTATTTTCTAAACCTCTGTCTAGGTACTCTGTTAGGCTGTCTCTCTACCAGCTTGGACCCCAGAAGAAGTGTTGCTTCAGTAATTGGGCATGGCATTTCCCAAATGGTAGAGAAGGGAGCTACTTAGAGGTCCCAGACTAGTCAAACCTGAGGTAAATACGATGTCAGTACCATTGCCAAACCACATCCAAGTCTTTTCCTAACTGGAAATATTTTTAATGTTCTTGACTTATTCATTCTTCTGTTCCTGCAAATTCAGGACTGATGTGGGAGGAGAAAGATTGGGATGGTGCAGATGGAGGTTAGAGCATTTATCTAACAGTGATTATAACGTAGTTCTAGAATAGCTAAAATAAAAGAGATTTTCAAAATTCTTGCTGTGATTTCCTCCCTCCCCCCCTCTTCTTTTCCTTTTTCCTCGTGCATGAGACTTTGAAAATATTCAATCTACGTGAGGCAGAGGAGATTTCCTTCAAGACATCTATTCCTGCAGCAGTAGAATATGACTTAACTAAGTGTGTTTGGGACCACAATAGAACTGATACTGTGGATAGCTCTAGTGAATATTTCATGAGAATTTAAGGTGCTTCTAAGTATCCCTGTCTCAGATGATGTTTGAAAGCATTTTTCATGTTACTTCTAACAGCAAGGAAATGGGTTGAAACGACCTGCATACTGTGTAAGAGTTTTCTGAATAGCTTATTAGGTGAAACCCATTGTTACAGTCTACAGTACAATCAAAACAGGAAAGTAGCTGCATTTACAGGGATGCAAAAGAATGTGGATGGGTTTGCATAATGCAACAGTCTGCCGTTCTTTACATTAGTGAGTAATTTGCAATCACAGTCACATTGACTTCCAGATGCACATAAAAATATTTCTTGTGGTACAGCCACCTGAAGTCTCTTTGGGTAGAAATGGTCTCATGACAAGGATGAATTGCCTTTATTACATGAAAATCCTAGATGGCATGGTAGAGTCCTTTAAAGCTTCTCTGTCAACTAGTTCATGGACTATTACCCACCCTTCCCACTAACCTGCAGAGTATTTCATCCCTGTTAGTGAAATCTTAAACTTGAGTTGTTTACACTTCCGGGGAAATGACAAGAACTGATGAACTGTTGGAAATATCGCATTTCAAATGTTGAGAAACGTGTTGAATCCTCTGCCTTCTTACAAATGTTTTTGTGATTCTTCACAC
Organism: Chionis minor; assembly: GCA_013398295.1. Lineage (NCBI taxonomy): Eukaryota > Metazoa > Chordata > Aves > Charadriiformes > Chionidae > Chionis > Chionis minor. The sequence continues at coordinate 512,059 of VZSF01008262.1, forward strand.
TAACAACAAAGCTTCACAGTAGTAAGCTTGTAAGCAGAGTATTCTCCCATTGTGAATTAAGAAGAAAGGTCAATGCCTTATCTCAGTACAGCTGAAACATAGAAAGCACAGAAATCTGAGCTCTGGCTTTTCTAACAGGTTTTTGCTAGGTGTGCTTACGTGTTGATACGTGTTGTCAAATGAATAATTATTAGTTTGGGGGCAATAATCTGTTAACAGTTTGACAGCTAACTACTGTTCCGGTAACTGAATATCAGTATGTTCAGATATCTGTATTGTAAATTATACCACAATATTAGCATGGAAAAAGACAATAGGCATTAATTTGTTTGAAGATCACAAGTGCAAACCCTTTATTTTGTGTGTGGTTTGGTTGTGGGTTTTTTTGGATGAAGTCAGTATTTTATCACAACAGTCATCTTCAATAACGCTGCAGCATTGGTGTGAAAAGCTTTTTCTGTAATCAGTTTGGTATGAATGCATGTTCTTCTGGGGCTTTCCCTCTCATTTGATCCAGTTATTTCTATTCCCAGAGCCTATTTGAACAATGTAAAGAAAAAAATTGGAACATTGATATTTCTTGCTTGCCATGAAGTATTTATTTCATTGACGTTTTTTGTGAATACCCTGCAGTACATTAGATATGCCAACAGTATATATGTGAAAATACTTAGCTTTTATGATTTAGGGTAACTCTATTACTCATGAGTGTTGTAACAGACAGGGTATTGCATATCTTCCCTTAATGAATGTAAATAAAATATGTATTAATTTCCATATTGTATTTTGTTTATATAGTTTTGGAGCAAGGTTGCTGTTATTTTCTATTTTCAGATAAATCTTTAAGGGTTTTGAGTGTTTTCTTGCCAAAGAAGTTATTTCCTACACTCTACTCTTCCACTCCGAAAGGCAAACCAATTAATTTGAGATGCATCATTTGAATGGTATAGTCACTGCCATATGATAGCTTATGGCCAATATTGGATAATGAAGATATACAAACTTCATGAGGTGGATGCAGGATGTGAATAACATTTCATTGCAGCTCCCTCTGAGATAATTATGTTACATGATACCTACATGCATTCATAGAGGCACTGATTTTGAAAGTATGTTGTCATAAATTTGACGCTACATAATGACAGGTTTAGGTAGCAGAAGGGTATATAGTTAGTGAAATTCAAGTTTCATATGTACTCTTTAGGCCTTGTGGGAGGGGGTTGGTTTTTGCTTCACTGACATAATTTCTTAAACTGATTTGTGTGGTTGTAATAGGGATAAAATTGGGCAAGTATATTTTGTATGCTACTTCCAGTATATATCCTTGTAGACCACAGTAGATGTATTATATTGACTTTCGTTAAAGTGAGTAGCATGACTTATTCATGTGCAACTCTTCTTACGAATCCATATATATAGTTTGAGGGACTAAAAAACATCTTCTGAAGCCGATTTTTATCAAATTGTTTATATGATAAAATCTCAAATCCACAAAGTTTTTTTCTTGATTTCAAAACTGTAACAAAGTTGGGGGTTTTGGTGTGGTTTTTAGTTGTTGGGGTTTTTTTTAAAATCTCGATTTGAAGACTGTGCTAAGGAGGTTCAAAATTCAACTGTTGCCATGTCTCTACAAGCACAGAACAAGTTCAGATGCAAAAATATGATACAGTTTCTTTAAAATTGTTCAATACTGAATTATTGACCATATAATTTGACCATAGAGGAAGTCAAAATCTGGAATGTATTGCTGGCGTCTTGCTAATTGATTGTTCTTCAAATGGATCTTAATATAGTGTCTCCTCATTGACTAATAGTTTATGTGGTTATCTTTTTTTTTTTCACGTGGCAGTAACACAATTTGGACCATACAAGATCTGAACGCAACTCACCCCTGTTTTCTTTTGTGAACACAGATGCTGTATGTAAGACTGAATGGATCTGCTGTAGCATGTTTAAAGAGAGGCCAATGAAGAGCTTTTGCCGAAGTGAGGCCTCAGTGTACAGGTGTGCTGTAGCTAATATGTCAGAGCCATACTTTTAATGGAGGAAATTACTAGAGGTGTGAGGAACATTGCAGATGTGACCACAGTGATGTTGCAAACCTTTGTCTGAAATTCCTGCAGAGCTGAGATTTGTTTGGATTCTATGTATCTGCTTCAGCTGGTTTCTTGTGCCTTTTTGTGATGTTGTTTGCTGGTACTGGAAGTGTTGGAGTGAAAACCGTTGTGTGAAATATTCTTCAAGTCTTGCATAGTGGTTTTTTGTTTGTTTGTCTGGTGTTGCCTTTTCTAATGAAATGTGAATTGGTTAGAAAAATGAGGAGGTGGGGATGGGGAGAAAAAGTAGCTAACCTGACAGCCTTTAGCTGGGGGTAGTTACCTATATCTGGTTTAATTTTTAGCAGCTCTCCATCATGTCTTTGTATCCTTCAGTAACAACGAGTACTGTATAGCTGCTTTCTTAATCCCTCAGCAAAGAATTCTAGAAAACTTAACACAACAGCATAACAGATTTCTTTTTAAGCTACAATAGATATGCTTCAAACATAGATTCTTTTTTATAACAAATACAGATACTCCTTCTCAAATATGTCATGGTATTCTTTCTCTAATAACTTTTAAATTTAATTATTAATTATGTTAAAACACTTTAAAAATGGTTTGCTTCAAGACTACAGCTTTTTGGGAGACATTGTATCAGAACAGTTTTATTTCCTGGAGATCCTCAGTTTATTACCTTTAGTATTATCATAATTAGGAGAAGTTATTGATAATTCTTGCATCATCTCTTGTTTTTGCTTGAGTTCCAGTCAGTAGGAAAGGCAGTGTTCAGGTTTTCAGATTCTAAGTACTCTTGCTGTTATGAGAGTTGACTTGACCAGTTGATGTTACACGGTTGATCAGCATATCGCTGTCCCTTTGGCAGCATTGCTACCCAGAGAGAAAAGAGGCTCTGAGGTAGATGGAAGGCAGTGTCGCGTGGCAACAGAGGCAGATATCTAACATGCAAATGTTAGGGCTAAGATAATTTACAATGCTGCCTGACAAGCATGGCTGTGGTATTTCTCAGATCCTTGTGACCAGATCAGAAATAAAATATAACTTTAATTCACCTGTCATACCATCTTTATAAAAGTTGAAATCCCCAATCCAATTCTGCTAGTTAATTTTTATTATTCAAAAACTAGCAGTTCTCTTAGGCAGCCTTTTTTTTCCCCCTCTCTTTTTTTTATTTTTTAATTTTTTTACAGTACATGAAATTTGTAACAAAAATATTGTTGGATAGTTTAAAATTGCATTTCTGTTCTTGCATGTAAATTAGTACAAGTGTTGAAAGTCAGAGGACAGATTTATAGGCTTCAGAATTTGACATCCTAAGGACAGCAGAAGACACCATGTGCATAGCTATAATCTGTAATGTGTAAACAAAGAAGGTGGACATAGCTTGGTGTAAAGTAACAGGAGTGGAAGTCAGTCAAGCCAAATCAGTTGCTGGACTAACAACTTTAAGGGAGAATAATAAAAGTATCTAAAGCAGAACTCAAAAAATCATTACACACATTCCCAAAGCAGTCCCTGTCTTGCAGTAAATGCAAGCAGGTGGCTTTTTTTGGGATAAATGAAATGAGAGACTCTTTTGCATTAAGCAGGTATAAATAATTTGTCATCTGGAATAAAGTCAGATAGCAAGAAGAGTGGAGTGCACCATGCGCAAGGGTACATAAGTGGGGACAATTCAGAGGGTTCTAAAGAGTTGGTTTCCAGCATTTGGAGCTTTTTGACAGCATGGTTGCAGGTTATAATTCCAAATGTCTATCTGGTCCTGGAGATAGATATCTATATTTAGATTTCATCATTAAAATCAAAGGAACAAAGTCCATTAAGTAGAGGGACTTTGGCTTTTTCTCAACAGAAGATATTTGGAACTGCCTGTCTGCAACGATGGTACTAGCATCCGTTGAGATTCTTGGTGAAGTAGTAACATGCAGTTAGCTTCATTGCTGACAGACTGTGTGTGGAGGAATTCTTCTGTTGAAATGCTGCTTTCTTTGAAGGTGTCCTTCTCTAGTAATGTTTGGTAGACAAGCATAATTAGAGAAAAAAATGTTCAGAGAAGTGGAAAAAGGGGACCAGAATCATTGAAAATACTGCGTAACATTTTATGGCAGAAAATGTAAGATGGTTTCTTTCAAAAATAATATGTGGAGTTTGAAATAGCCGTTGAAATTTGGAGGGGAAAGAATAACTTATTTCAGTCGTTACCTTGTATAAAAGTAATCTTGTATTGGAAGGCAGTGAAAGTATGATACCTAATAGTTAATTCTTTTCTTTCTGGTTATGGTGGGTTAACTTTGGTTGTCTGCCAGCTGCTCACCAAGCATTTCTCTATCTCTCTCTCTCTCTCCCTTCTCCCCCTCTCCCTCCTCAACAGGACAGGGGGAGAAAATGGGATAAAACATCTTGTATCTTGTGATAAAGACAGCGAGATCACTCCTCAATTACTGTCACAAGCAAAGCAAACTCAACTGGGGGAAAATTAATTTCATTTATTGCCAATTAAAAATAAGGTAAGATGGTGAGAAACAAGAAGACTAAAAACCACCTTCCTCCTTCCCCCCCTTCTTTCCAGGCTCAACTTCAGTCCCTCATTCCCGACTCTTCTACCTTCTTCCCCTGTCCCCCAGGTGGCATAGGATATTGAGGAATGGGGGATAGCAGTAATTTCATAACACTGCCTCTGCTGCTCCTTTCTCCTCGTGCTGTTCTCCTGCTGTGGTATGGGGCACTCCCCTGGGATACAGTCATAGTCAAACTGTTCCAGTATGGGTGCTCCCCACAGGCTGCAGCTCTTCAAAAACTGCTCCAGCGTGGGTTCTTTGCATGGGGTACTGTCCTTCAGCTCTACCATGGGTCTCCCATGGGCTGCAGTTCCTGCAGGCCAGACCTACTCCTATGTGGGCTCCCTTCCACAAGCCACAGCTCCTGCCAGAGCTGGCTCCTGTGTGGGCTCTCCACAGGCTGCACCTTCCTTCAAGGTACATCCACATCCTTTGGTGTGGGGTCTGCCATAGGCTGCAGTGTGGCTATCAGGTCTGGTGTGGTCCTTCATGGGATGCAGGGGAACAACCTACTTCATCATGGTCTTCATGGGTGGCAAGGGAAATCTCTGCTCTGGCACCTGGAACACCTCCTCCCCTTTCTCCTTCACTGACCTTGGTGTCTGCAGAGTTGTTTATCTCACTTTTTTCTTGCTCCTCTCACATAGCTGCTGTGCAGCATTTTTTACCCTTTCTTAATATATGTTATCAGCAGAGGCACCACCAGTGGTGCTGATGAGCCCAGCTTTGGCAAGCTGTGGGTCTGTTGTGGAGCCAGCTGGAACTGGCTGTGTCCAACATGAGGGCAGTGCTTGGTGTCCCAGAGGCCACCTCTGCAGTTCTCCCTGCCCCCTACCAAAACCCCATCATGTAAACCAAATATGCCAGTCTTAGAAGCTACTCTTCTTTCTCTGACATATGAGAAAAAACTTTCAACATTGCATTAATGTAGTGCATCAGTTCTGGTGATTTCAGACTGATGATCAGTCACTTTGAAAACCCAAATCTCTAAAGCTAAAATGAACACGTTTGAGAGGCAGTCCGTTGCTGTTCATGTTGTTGCACAAGAAAACAAAAGAATTTGAAGTTTCAGAGTTGCACTTAAAATTGATTTAAATATGCATGTATAAATTTAATTCAACCCATTCACAACTGTTTAGAAATTAAGTTTTCTAGTTTCTGAACAGAAGACCTAAATCTTAGGCTATGTGTGTTCCAGATGCTAACTTCAGTGAAGATATGGGAAAAGTTATTTTCACTGCTATGCCTTTCCTAATGCTACTAGCGTTAAGGGAAATCCGAATTAGTTTTTTGCTACGGTCATTCCTGCTTCTTATCAGTGTTAACTGTCATTCTTTAAAGTTTCTGAAATAGCGGCTTCAGAAACCTGCAACTTAATCTCCTTGTCAGTTAACACAAATGGATACTCTGCAGTGGTTTGGTCTTGTAGCAGACTGTTGACAGTAACACTTTTAAAGATAGCAGGAGTACTTAAGACACTAGGAAAATTATACTTGATGACTGTCTCCTCACAAATGCAATCACTTCTCTGTCTGTAGAGGATGCCCGAAGAAGCTAGTCTCTGTGGCTGAACATGTGTTTAGCTTAGGTCTTCTTCCATTCCAGAACAAGGAATGTTAAAATACTGCAGTGAAAATATCTTTACCAGACTATCCAGAGATGGAAACAATAGACCAAACCATGCCAATGATTAATAACCCCCCCTTTGTTGTTGTTCAAGATGGGAAGCCATATACTCTTAATCATTCCTGAAAAAGGAAGTTCTGTGCTGACAGCAGACTCACTAGATCTGTCTCCCCTGATGGAGACCTTTCCTGCAGGACATGCTTATGACTGCCCACCTCTTGCTTTGGTCTTTTTGTAACATTATTTAAGGTCTGATTCCCAGGCCTTTTACGCAGTTTCATTATTGAGGGGAAAAAAACAACAGGTACCCTGCCAGTGTCTTGGAAGGTCCATGTATCCTCTTAAACTGAACGTTCTCTCTGTCATATTGCAGAATCTGAAAGGAGGTTTCTTAAAATGAGATTTGGATGCTTTTTTCTTTGAATTTATGCATTACTAGATGACAGCTGTTAGAGTGAAAAAGTCTAACAGTAATTTTCCAGTGCAGTGACACTCCTCTAGTGTCCGTAATATTGTATAGTCTGAGTGGACAATCAAATTGCTTGCAATCTGTTCTTCACAGCTCTTGGGAACTAGAGATTGTTTGAGAATATATCCGGATTAGGCAACAGGTACATGCTGGGATCCATATTCCCTAATCAGCCAAATCAAGGAACTGTACTGCTGCTTGCTCATGACCTGTATGCCCAGGTTTCCAGAATGGGGGAATAGCAAAATGAATGTGTACCTAGGAGTTACCTGGTGAGCCATTTATTGAGTATTGAGGCACTTCCAGATTCACCAGTCTTTAGTGTTTTAATGGAAGCAAGTTAGCCTACTGTATCCTCAAAGTGACTTAAATATTTGGCTTCTTGTGATTGTCTGTCTACCGTGCCTTAGTGGGCAGAAGGGCTGCTCAGCTAAAAGTAAAGAAATACGTGCAAGGAGTTAGGAGAACCTCAGAAGTTCAGGAGGAGGAAGAGAGGGAATGAATGACACATTCGTGCCAGTGACATGAATTAATTTATTCAGAAATTAATTTTTATTAGATCACAAACTTATTCCTAGTTTTTCTAGATATTTATCCATCAAAATTTAGTCTGATTTTTTTTTTTTAAGGTTTGCTCCTCAGAATTCTTTCACTTCTGTGAAGATTTTCCAAATATAATGTAGGTTTTGAGTATTTTTTGGCTTCTTTTGTTTTGATCAATGTATTGTGTAATTTGACTGTGTAGTTAATATTTAGCCCTCGATAGAGAAATATGAGAGTGCTATTTTTAGCAATACTTCATCAACTTGCTTTCTGAAGACGGAAAAAAATTTACCTATTTTTTCCACTTTTGCACAGCCTGTAAACCTTCTTCACTATGTGCGGTATTTTTAGGTGAATACAGCTGTGTGTTTTATTAATGTTTCATATTAAAACCAAGAATTTAAAAAAACTTTGTTCTGTTTCTGACTGCATGATGTCAATATAATCAGCAGCTTGTCTTATAAATTATACAGTTATTGCAGCTCATAAATACTAGTCATTCTATTCTAATTTTTGTTGCTATTTGTATTTCACTATTTACAGTCATAATGAAGTATTTAATGGAACAAAAAACTAGTGTATTTGAGAATTGCTACTAATAAAACAAATAGTGATTCAGATAATTCCTGCCATTCTGATATATTGAATAGGCTGGATTTCCCCAAGGCATTTTAAACTGTTTGGAGCAGAACCGAATGTGGAACGGTGCTGAGACAGTGATGGTGACCATTTTAACTTTCATGATCCTGTTGTTGCTGCAATAAAGTCATATTTACTTGGGGTTATACTCTAACTTGATTCTCTAAAAGCTAGTATATGCTGTAAAAAGCCTGTCACAATGAGCAGATGCGTATTTGTTTTGAAACGTGAATGAGTAAAAGCTAGTAACATCTTTAGCCCTTCCAGCCACAGTAAACATGGCATGTCTCACTAGTTCTTTTCCTGTTACAGAAATTGTGCTGCTGCCCATTAAATTCCATGACTGATCCTTTCTAGGCATGAGTTTTTTGGTAAGAGAATATGCATTATGTGTACTGAACAAACTTCGGGCATTATCTCAACCGAGCCTGCCTACCTGCTTATGGGAATGGTGTTAAAGGTGACAGTGATTTGAACCCTACTTCCTCAATATAGTTTGTACACTCTTGTTTGATCTAGTTCCAAAGCTGTGGTAAAGTCTCTGTTGACTTCACTACGGATGTAAGTTGTATATGAGCTCCTTGAGAGAAGACTGTGGATCAGCTTAGCTGTTACGGGTTTGGCAAGTTCAATGTATCTTGCTAAGCAGTTGGAGGAAAAATCTGAGTCCTCGCTTTTTCTTGAGCTTTAAGTCTCTGGATCATCAGACTAGTTGCTGAATAGATTATTTGAGAACGCACTGTAGTTAGCAGAGGTGAAAATCATAGAATGATTTGGATTGAAAGGGACCTTAAAGATCATCTGATTCCAACCCTTCTGCCATGGGCAGGGACACTTTCCACTAGACCAGGTTTCTCAAAGCCCCATCCAGCCTGGCATTGAACACTTGCAGGGATGGGGCATTCACAGGTTCTCTTGGCAACCTGTTCCAGTGTCAGTACTGTTCCTGGCAGTAAAAAATTTCTTTCTATTATCTAATCTAAATCTACCCACTTTCAGTTTAAAACCACTACCCCTCACCCTGTCACTACGCTCCCTGATAAAGGGTCGCTCCCCATCTTTCCTGTGGGTCCCTTTTAGGTACTGGAAAACCACAATAAGGTCTCCCCAGCACCTTCTCTTCTCCAGAATGAACAACCCCAGCCTGTCTTCATAGGAGCGGTGCTCCAGCCCTCTTATCTTCGTGGCCCTTCTCTGGCCCTCTCCAATAGGTCCATGTCTTTCTTGTACTGAGGACTCCAAAGCTGGATGCTGTACTCCAGGTGTGGTCTCATGACCTTGATAGGCTATGAAAAGAACAGAAGGCATCCAAACATATATAAAGAAAATATATAACAGATGGGAATGTAAGAAACTGTAAGGTCTATGTAAGCATGCAAAAAATGATATAGATCCAGTTGCCAGTTGTTTCAAAATGGAGACTACAGAAGGAAGGAAATCAGACAGGTGTATGTGATACTTCAATTATCTGCCAAGACTAATGAATGGATGCCTAAAGAAAACTCAGAATAACGAAGCTACCTGTGAAATTATTTCTTTGCTCTCAATTAGAATACTTCTGTTCCTTATTAGAAAGCGTAGGTGAAAAAAATGCCCATCATGCTAAAGCATAAATTAAACCTAAACCTTATAGCAGGCATCATCTGTTCCATAGAATCATTGAGTCCTAGAATGGTTTAGCTTGGAGGGGACCGTAAAGCTCATCTAGTTCCATCCCCTCTGCCATGGGCAAGGACACCTCCCACTAGACCTGGTTGCTCAAAGCCCCATGTGTTTTGTGTTCATTTAAGTGGAAATGTGCACCTGCTTTAATGATAATAATTGGGGAAAAAAAAAAAACCAACAAAAAACCAAACCAAAACCCCAACCAAGAAACTGTTGCCTCTTACAGAAAATTAATGAGATGAGCAAATAGAATAATGTGCATGGGTGTGACTGGTGGCTACAATAAAGATGGAGACTCTTGTTGAGTTCTGCTATTTCCCCATAGTTGTTTAGGGAGGAGGACCCATGAGCATGTAGAAAGACTTGTGTTTCTGGGACACTAAGAAAAAAACCAAGTGATTAGAGAATGCATAGAAATTCTGAAACAGCATCTTTCCTATGGCTTTCTGGCAGCTGCTGACAAAAGCTGGCCTGTTTAGCCTCTTCATGGGCAGTGATAAAATAGCCAGCATAAATTAGGTTTGGAAGATGAGTGGAATGCAATAAATTAGGGCTAAAGCTCTTGTCAGTTTGCTCTAGGACCTGAACAGCTCTAAGAGCCTGTGCCATATGATGGGTGGGGATTTTCTGCCTTTTTAAATAGAAGTTGATGTGCATTTGTAACCCCGTGCTGCACAATTCACTGCTATCTTTTGGAATAAAGTGGCTCAAAGGTTTCAAGCCAATGAATTGGCTAAGGTAGCAATCACACTTCTTCCTTTCTTCTGCTAAATCAGTATATTCAATAGCTTCTTCTTCCTTATTAAATAATTGTCTTTTGGCCTGCAGCAGTGTGTTTAGTCCTGTAAACTCTAATATTGAATGTATGCTATCTACTGACCTTTGTGGACTTTGAAGCCTTGTGAAAAAGTAGTTTCCCTAAGTTTTCAGCAGGATTCATAATGCCAAGTTCTGGTAGACTAGTGAACCTATCCTTTATATCATTTAGACATGGCTTCAGTCACAGGTTGAAGTGTTTGCTAAACTGTGCTATTTCTTCATGTATCTTTTAATGGAAAACCAGTATGTTTTATGAAGAGTCCATTTTTGCAGTTTGCTAGATAAAAAGTCATTTGGAGTCATGCGTAGTCAGTCCTGTGCATAAGTGCTGCTTAAAACAATATGGGATGAAGTATATTCATGCTGCCTCTATTAAATTTGTGATTTTTGGGTCCCTGAGAAGATGCATCTTTTGAGTAAGTCCTGTTACATAAATAAAGCCTCCATAGCCACCCTGGTTTGTGCAGCTGATGGGATGGTTCCAAGGGAAACACAACTTCAAAATGAATGGCTTAAAATAAGGAAACAAAAAGAACACCAATGAATGAAAGCCCAACAATTTTTAAATAATTTGCAATTTGAAACTATTTTTGGAGTGACTTGTTTGTAGACTATGACTTACAACAAATCTGCAATGCTGAAGACTGATTGATGCTTATTTGGGATGCCGTGAGCATCAAAAGTTCTCAGTGAATGCTGTTTCAGGCCCTTACAGTGAGCATAATTTATTGTTTGAATAATAACAACAATTCCTTTGGGTCTAGTATGAAACAAAGTCACTTAAGTGTTTTGGAAAATGTTACCCTTTTGAACAAAGCAATTTCCTTTGTCAATGTGAGCTGCTGCCCCTGCAGACTTTTCCTTCAATTCCCTATTTGGCACATGGCAGGCAGATGGCACTTAACCCTTTCTGTGTTATTTTATCCCATTTTATGCAATATTGTTCTCTCTGAGCTTTGTTGTCATGGCTTAGTTGCTTCAAACTCCTGCTGCAGAAAGCTGGAATGTGCCAGCCTGTATTCTCTGGCAGCACGCTATATCATTGTAATGCACATCAGCCTAAATCAATTTGTTTCTGCAACCGTATAACAGCTGAAACCTTAGGCTGCTAGAAATTTCAATTTAAAAAAATTTTTTTTTCAGTTTGTGCACTTTGTTCCCGTAGTCTGTCTGTGCTGGGGCTGTACCAAGCACTCTGTTTGGCTTTAAATAACTGTTGTTTCATATCCAATTTTTAAAAGCTACCGTGTTGCACAACTGTTTCCCTTTTTACTTCCCCAAGGTTGGGTTTACCCACTCAAACCAAGGCCTTCGGTTTTTCCTTCTTTTCTCTAATTTCGTCTCATCACTTCTTTAATTAAGTGAAATTTCACTTAGTTTTAAAATTATTTTTCTTTATTCCCTTGTCCCCACCGTGCTGCCCTGCCTCCTGAACTTCTCTGACAAGTCCCCAGCCCTATTTTGGTATTGCACCCCACCTTCTGTGATGCACTTTGTGTGGAACTCAAACGGGTTCCACACTCAAAGGGGAGTTCGAAGAGTTCCACTCAAAGGGGAAACGTGGTAAGTGAAGTAGATGTAGGATTTGCAAACCCACAATTCTCTTACAAGGTTTGTGCAGAATTTTTGTACTGTCAGTGCAATACTTTCTGAAGTTCTTAAGTGATGTAAACTCCCAAGTCCTGAGTGTGCAGCTTTGCAATCCCTGAAGTTACAATGAAAATGAAAGGTTTCTGAGTTGTGTGACAGTTTGAGTTGGGCAACATCCTTGGTAATGTAAAAGGCAATGAATACGCTGAGAACAAGAAAAGTTTTTGCCACCAATGTGACTTTGTTGTGTCAGCCCAACAGCATGTTCTTTCAGAATCTTCTCTCCTTGTAATTGAATGAGAGCTCAGATGTTTTCAGTGCAGGGAAGTACAAGCAACTGTACCATTGAAAGGTACCTTGAAAGAGATGCGAAAACTGTTTCTCAGTATCATGGAATCTGTTTTCCAAAACATTGCACGCTTATTTTTATTTTTCAGAAATAGTCAACTGAGAGAGTGCATCTTGTGAAGTTAGTTTGTGCAAGTAGTAAATAGGATTTTCTCTGATCTAGGGAAAAATTTACAGTAGATGTAGAAATGTTTATTATGGGAGCACCACTGTATAGTGATACTTTCTGATTTACAGGCCACAGTACATAAGACACACATGAAGTATTTGAAACTTGTATACATATTAGCTCTCAGGTTACCACTGTATTTTGAGTTTGTGTTGTTTTGTTTTTTTAATATGTTGCTTAAATAAGGGGGGTGGTTATATTTGAAAGGCTGTAAGATCCCTTCCTGTTTGGACTAATCTGGTGACTGCATTTAAGCTGTTGCTTTCTGTGGTTTCTTTTTTGATAAGTCTCTCCCCAACAGCTATTTCTGATTTATTTTTGTTTTAATGCTTGTTTCTCCAGTATTTAGAAGAATAACTTTTTTGTTATAAGAACCTTCGCAAATACTTGTTGCTTTGTTTATTGACTTTATTATTCTGTTTGGCATCAGATGTTCTCAGTTTATCTCTGGAGTTCATAATTTTTTTATAACATACCTGGTTAATTTCTTCAGGCTCTGAGCGTGGAAGTTCTGACTCGAGTAGAATAGCTTGATGACGAACCAGCTACTGATGAGCCTTTGATTATTAGCACCATGATGGAAATACCTTCCCAAAATACCATTCCAGATAATAATTGCATATTTAATTAGAGACATCATGATGATGTAATCTGAAAACAATGTTAACTGCTGGTAGTGGACTCTCTTCTGCAAGTTGTATTGGATATATAATAGTTTGTTTTAGCTCTACTTAATTAATTTCAATTACACATCTGTATATGTGTATTCTTTTAACTGTTGAGATTGATACTGTAACTGATAGGTTTGTTTAGTTGTATTTATTACATGTTTAACATGCATTGTGTTGGTTTTTCCCTTTTAGGTTTAAAAAAAAAAAAAGGCTTGGCAGTAGAAAGAAAGGGTGCTGTCTTACATTGCCCTGGCTGCTGTGCTTTGCAGGAAGGGGGAGATGACTTTTGGGAGTAACTGAGCCATGAGGCCTGCAGAAGCTTTTAGGGTAGAGGTGGGAAAAGCAGAGAAGGAGAGGAACTGGGGAGCTTGAAGGAAACTGTAGACTGGAAGATTTCTGAAAGAAGCAGAGAACTTGCTTGTAGTAGGATGATGATAGAAAGATAGAAGCTCTTTTAGGGCTGTGGAGGTGACGACGCGAGGATCGTTCAACTCAGCCTTTGAAAGCTTCTAGACAGGGTAGCCAAATCAGAGGAAAAGACCTGTCCTGCAAAATGATAGGACCAAAATTTATTTTCGATATTCTTCCTTTCAGTGGGTTTGAGTTCTGGGTTCTGTATTAGCTAATACAATTAGTATTACAATGGGTTGGGGTTTTTTTGTAGTGTAATAAATGAATGACATTTGAACATTAGACTCCAATGTCTGCCAGGGACATGTGAAGTCATTGGCCTATTTAACTGGCTTCTGTTACATAGCTTTAAGTGAGGAATATGGAAGCTACACAGACCACCAAAAAGGGAAATATCAAGTATTTAGACTGAATAGGAGCCACTCTTGCTTTCCAAATGCTGGAGGTATTCTGTTGTGAGCTAATTTTGTCGAAGTCCCAATGCAGCTGACAAGTTATTTTGTAGTTTTTATTGGTTTCAAATTTTTTATTTATTTGCAATTCACTGTATAATTCACACACAAATAATGCTGTGTTCAGCCTGCTTTTTCTTTTTTTTAATGCTTGCTACCTGCAGAGAAGACACATAAGTAATTTCTGGATGGCTATGCTAACACATTTGACGTAAGCCTTTGCAAATGTACATTTGCACAAGTATTTCTGAGGTGAGCTTTTTTCAACCCCAAAAAAGCCCTCTTCAGATGTCTGTATGTATGGATGTTACTTGAAAAATAAAAACAGGGCTTTTTTTTTTTTTCAGATGTTGATTTTCATATGTAATGGTGTTACTTGATATGTTTAAATATATTTATTGTGAGAGGCAGGGGTTTTAGTTTCTTTCTGCAGTCTTTATGTCAAGTAAATTGTAATTGATTTATGTAAGGATTCCACCAGTTTTCATACCACTTTGCAGAGGAAAAACTGCATTAGAAGTGGAATACCTTCCTGAGGATTCTAACCCAAGACTACTGAAATGAAATAATGAGGTTTTTTTAATTATTGGCTACCATATAATCTGTAAAGTTGTTATACTACTTGAAGCATGTAGGGAGAACAATGCAGTCACTTCAATCATAATTTTTTCCATGTGACTAACCTCTTGCGTGCTATGACTAGTCTCCATCTGTCATTTGAGTGACAGCCCTGTCTTCCAGGTGAAATTCTTTCCTGTCCATGGTGTTCCATGAACACTTTCACTTGATAAGGAAACACGAGTTGATGTGGATATTTTGGATAATCAGGAAGCTTTTTTTTGGTCTTTTTTTCCACTCCTTTATATTGTGAGACAGGAAGACATGAGGAGTATATATAAAAGCATCAGGTCCGATGGGGGCAAGTGTTTTATGAGCTGGTGTTACCTGCAAGTACAATATTAATACCAGGTATAGCAATAGCAACAGTTTCAATTCTTAAATGACTTCCACTAGGTTTTCCTTGTTGATAAATCTAATTTCCAGTTGCAGATAAAAAGCATTGGACTGGTAGGCACCTGAAATAATATCAGTTCTTTCAATTTCTCAGTCTTGAATTCATGACTATGTATACATCCTAATGGAAAATCCAATATGGACTAATTTCAAGATGAGGAGAAGGTATTACGTAAAGCTCAAACTGCAGAAAGTTCTCTAACACTCTTAAGCTGCTTTTTCCCTATGTATTCAGTTTTGAGGGAGTGGAAATATTGATTTTACACTTGCTTTTTCATTTTGTCTTATCTTTTGGGATCTCAAACATAGGACTAGCTTGTTTTGTTTCCTTTTCTAGGGGCAATGACAGATACTTCGTTCTTGTATGTTCTCGTAGACCTCAAGAGAAGTTATATACCACTTGGAAAACCTGTATCTGAGCTGCCCTTTCTTTCTTTTGCTAGTTGGTTTGATTTGATGTGGTTTTAAGGATCTGGGTTTTTACCTTGTTTCACCACCAGACCCTTTTTTTTTTTTTTTTAACCCTTAGACGAAAAGTGAAATCCCTATATTCTTTAGCTAAGGATTTATGTGAAAAGTCAGATTTTTGTTGCTCTGGATTTCTAGACAAGAATGACTTTTGCATGACTGTCTGTGTAACCCTTTATCAATGCCAGCTAATTAATACATCTGCTTTTGCTGTGGACTAGTTTTGATTACTTATTCATAAGGAAGCTCATTCTTCAGTAGCTATATTGGTCCCCTCTCCAGTGCGGGAGTTTACATTTGCCTTTGGCCTTCACGGTGCTCGTTTCAGCCCATTTCTTGCGACTGTTGTCTGAATAGTAGCTTTGTGTTGCCTATGAATGTGCTGCAAGTCATTCTGTCCAATTGTCCAGATCATTAATGAGACATCAAACAATAGTGACCCTGGTAGCAATCCCTGATATACTCATGAAATATCTCACCACCAGCTGGATTCTGTATGCTGACTACAACCCTCTTAGCCCAGTAGGTCATCCAGTTTCCAACCCGTTTTATATGGTTATCCAGTGCATGTCTTGCCAATTACTCTGTAAGGATTATATGGGAGACTGTGAGCAGCCTATGGGAGACTGTGAGCAGCCTTGCTAATGTCAAGATGTACAATGTGTTCTGCTTTCCTCTAGCCCACAGGCATCTCACACAGAAGGCATTCAGGTTAGTTGAATGTAATTTGCTCTTGGTAAATCCGAGAGCACATCATCTTCCTCACTTGCTGCCTTCCCTCTTGAAGTATGAAAAGTTTGACTGCTTGGACTCTCAGTGGCTGATTCCTGAGCTTGGTCTGATCTTGACTTTGGGAAATGTTTGCCGTTTTGAACTCTAAGAAAGAAGTGGATGTAAATTCCTCCCCTGTACCTGCTCTTTAGCACACCTCTTTAGCATACCTTCACAGGATGACTCCCAAGACAAGCTGTCTGCATTTAAGCTGTCTGTTACTCTGATTAAGAGATTTCAGACCTTATTTGTGACTAATTTTTTTGTACTAGAGAAAGGAGTATCTAACAGTAGCAATGCTACTTTGAAACTCAAGATTTTGAATAAGTTTCCTCATCTGCCAGAAGTTTCTTCTGTTGCAAAGTTAGCTTAGCTTCCTAGCATTTCCAGGAAAAATGGCCACTCTTTGAAAGTGCAATGGCTCTGAACTGAGCAGAAGAAATGTTGCTGAATTTTCACTTTGAGTTTATATTCAGTTTGTAGATAGAGTCTCCTAAAGTTGGGCTAACCTAAAGAAATGTTTTGGGCATAGATAAGGAATAAGGTCTCAGGACAGTGTTTGACTTACTACTCCTTTTAAAGATAGAATGAAAACAGGCTTTGTGTTTTCTGTGTGACCTTGGGCAAGATATCATACTCTCACTGCAACTCGTTTCTCTGCATGTATAATAGGCTAATAGCATTACTCAGCTTTTTGTACAGGTTGTGAGGATATATTCAGTGAAGATGATAAAATACACATAAGGAAGTTGTGAACCATATGAATACTTTAGATAAATGACAATATAACACTTTTCAGCTCTTTGGAATAGATGATAACACTGGCAATTATAAATGCAATTCTATGCATGTCTCATCTGGTCCAGTGGCAGGTTGATACTGAGAAATGATGCTCAGCTTCCCAAGTTGCAGGGTCTGCCATCTTCTCTGTTGCTGATAGTGATCACGTGGCCAGAAGCTAAGCTGATCACCTTGATGATTTTTACAGAAAATTTTCTTACCTTTCTTCCCAAATGAAATTATTGACTGACTTTCAGATATGTGAGCTGATCTAGCAATCACATTGTTGCAGAGGTCAGCTAAATTTGATGTAGAAGAAAAGAAGGAGCAGGAATGTGAGAAGAGGAGGGGAGCTGATCAGAAACTTCCCTTTTGATGATTGATATACTTGGGTTGGTTGAAAGGCAAAGCAAAATAGCATTTTTAGGTATGTGTTTGACTTCATCATGGCCTCTTAGTATTCTTTGTAGGTCTCTTTCAGAGTAGGAACCTAGATGGCTGTGGCCCAAGGTTGCGGGCTATTGCAGTACACAATGATATTTAAGGACAGATTACTTCAATTACTCATTTGTTCCATGTCAAGATAAACATTAACCATTACCCAGGTGGCTTTCAGAAAGTAAAATTGTACTAATCCAAAGCATTACAGAGAAAACACTTCACAAAATGACAAGACTAAGTTATTTCTCTAGACCTGCCTTCTTGCTTCTGAGGTAGGGCTCTGACTTGCTTGGAAGTGTCTTCACTGCCTTGCAGAAAATGGGGCCAAGGGCAAACTAAAGCATATTATAGTGTTTTTGACAGGTGGAAGTTTAAATGCTATCATATTATATGATATGTAGGGCTCCTTCTTAGACTTGTTTGTCCGAACAATGGCTTTTGTTTGGTGAATTTGAGCTCAACGACAGTCTGGGTCCTGGTTTTGAAAGGCAATATTAATATGAACAATTAATAATACAATCTGCCTCAGAGATCCTTAGTATGACTTTATGCAACTTCGGATTTTTTGTCTTCAGTTTTCTAGTATACTGATTTATCTATTGTTCCTCTCAGGAAGGGTGAAACTTTGAGGAATGGGTTATTGGACTTTTTTGATTCAACTTGTATTGCTAGAACAAATTCCTGATTTTCACTTCATTTCTCAGATAAAAGTGCTTCTTATCCAGCTCCTTTAAGGAGTACACTTACTAAAACATAGGTACACATGACACACATTGCAATAACTCTTTTATAATATTTACTGTTTATCTTGAAATAAGCTAAAGAAGTTCAGTTCAAAGTCAGTGATGCCTCTTGTACACAAATGTAGTCTGCAGTATAATTGTATTACGATTTTGAAATAAAGCAGGTGTGCAAATTGTTTCTCAGAACATAAAGTAAGCTCACCTTTACTATTAATGTGTTTTTCTGATAACTTGCCTTATCTTCCTGTCTGCTTGTTCCAGTTTATTTCTCTGGGACATAATCCAAAGCCATTGAAAACTGTCTTAATTCCAATAAATTTGTGATTAAGGCCTTAAAATTCTCAATTTTAAGCTCTGCAAGAAGAAATGTTGATGTCTTATGTAGTGTTGATTTCTGTGAAGCCCTTGTTTTGAGGCTGTGCTTCGTTTTTAAGAGGATATTCAGTACAGATACTGACTTGTTTTAAAGTCCTTTAGTCTGGCATAGTTTTAAAGAGAGACAATAAGCATTACAACTATTTGAGGGGTTGGGATTTTGGGTGTGGGGTGGCTCGTTTGTTTGTTTATCTTTCTATTTAAACATGAATGGGTAACCTTATACTTACAGTATACATTTTTTCCTCGTTAGTAACAACAAAAACTATAATAACAGAAAGCCACGTTTTACATAGGGCTGCAAACTAGAAACCTCGCATAATTACATGAAGTTTTTTGTAGAAAATGAACGTTATCTTTTTTCTGTCAAAAAATAAATTTTGATGCAAGTAGGGCATGTAGTTTTAAGTACTTTTGTACTTCTATGAGTCTGCATGCGCTGAAGCAAGCAAGTACTAGTTCATGATTTTAAAAATAAAAGAAGTCACGAGGATTAACTGTCCTGCCTTCCTACCACCTCTTCCTAACACCTCCCTTGAGCTAGCTGGGTGATTTAGAACCTGGCTAGGTTCTGCATTGTTTGACATATGGGGTCCTCATGTCTTCAGTGTCTGTAGACTTGGAACGCTGCAGAATAGGCGGTTGTGCAGTAGGTAAGGGACAGTATAAATCAGACTCTATTCAAAGAACCATTGCCAGGGTTGCACTCCTATCTTTAAGCCAGATAATTCTGTTGTTTCTGTTTTTCAGATAATCAGTCATTGAGTGAACATTCTTCAGTAGGATAGATGCTGAGAAAGCAACTTTTTCAGGAAAAATGTGTTGTTATACATCAGCAATTGTAGTTTTTGTTCAAGTGAGATGGGGGTAAAAATGTGTGAATGCAGTAATTCATAGACTGATTGACTGTCTTGGGTGATAGATTGCCACAAGTATGCTTTGCTTAGAAAGACAACACCTATGTTTGTTCCTGCTCATGAAACTTTTATTACAGAAAGGTTTGTTTACAACTTTTGTTGCTGTTCCGTTTTTGGTTTGATTCCACCCCCCACCCACCCCTCCCCCCCTTGAAGAACAGTGATTTCTACCTGTGTGCAAGCACATTCGGAAGTTAAAACAAAAACAACCATTCTTTTCTCATTTAGTAATGCCTTCAGACTACTTCAGGTTACAGTCTTGGCCTTTCTTCCCCTTAAGGATACAATTATACCTTTTGGTTTTGATCCATGTAAAAGATATGTGCGTATAATATAGTGTTTAACAGTCTTTTACATAGTTATAGATTTGACTATGCTATGAGAGCTGTACAAAGGATAATTTTACAAATATATGTTAGAAAAGTAGGAAAACCATGTCTTTACTTTGGATAGAAGGCGAGTCTGAATAAACAATTTCTAGTGATTCGCTTTGTCTCCAACTAAAGAAAATCCCATTGGCTCAGGACACTGTTATAGCCACTTTATATAATATCTAATATGTATTCAGTGGTTGGAAAATGTGAAGTATGACACCGGAGCATCTGTTTATTCTGGTGAAGTTGTTTTGCTGTTTTGTTTTTTTTTTTTTTTTTATTCAACTGAAAAAGTTGTTTTGATTCAAACTAAGTTGTCAACATGTAGTGAACTCATTCCACCTTTGAAGACATGCAAGCATTTATCAGCAATTTTGCAGTTCTCATAGCAGTGGAGGTACAGAGACTTGGCTATGGGGCTGCCTCGTAAAATCAGAGGCTTGGACTGGCTGCACAGATGATAGGAACAAAGCTGGTCAGGTTCCAGGCTTGCTGTGTGCCACAGTCATACTTTATGAATGCAATCTGGATCTATCCTAATCCCGCAGAAATTAAATTATTTGTCTGAAACATACAGTGAAAGTTGGAGATCCCCTTTATTTTTTTAACAGCATACTGTATGATAATAAGGATTAGTGTTCTCTACTGAGATTAGGGCCTTCTGTGCAGTGCAGTGTACAAATGCAGAGAGACAGGTCTTGTCATGAAGGCTAAGGAGGGGAAATAAAGGCACAGAATGGCAATTCATCCTGCTCAGTTTGTTGGGTTTTGATTTAAATTAGTTCTCTGACTCTCAGTTTGGTGTCCTAGCCACTATATTTCATTTTCTGGCTTGTCTGTTTTTTATTGCAAGTGTCTGTAAGAAGAGACACCCTGGCCTTGGTTTTCATCTGTCCCTGGTGCTTGCAGAGACTGTCTACAATAGCAAAGACTGAAGAGCAATATAAGCAGGTCTTTAAACAAAGTATTTGGTGCTAAGGCAGAGTGTCCATGCTGTATGCATTTGGGAGGTTTAAATAGCACTAGCTGTAGTCTAGGAGATAGGACTGGGGGAGCAAAGTCCCTCCTACTGTAAGAGAAGATAAGGTTCGTCACCACCTGAGGAACCTGAACATACATAAGTCTATGGGACCTGATGGGATGCATCCCAGAGTCCTAAGAGAATGGCTGATGTAGTTACCAAGCCACTCGCCAGGATATTTGGAAAGTCATGGCAGTCAGGTGAAGTTCCTGATGGCTGGAAAAAGGGAAACATTGCACCCGTCTTTAAAAAGGGTAGAAAGGAGGACCCTGGGAACTACTGATATGTCAGCCTCATATCTGTGCCTGGGAAGATCTTGGAACAGGTCCTTGTAGAAGCCATGATAAGGCACATGGAGGACAGGGAGGTGATCTGAGACAGCCAGCACGGCTTCACCAAGCAAATACTGCATGACCAAACTAATGGCCTTCTGTGATGGAGTGACTACAGGAGTGGAAAAGGGAAGAGCTACAAATGTCATCTATCTGGACTTCTGTAAGTCCTTTGATCTGGTTCTCCTCAACATCCTTCTCTCTAAATTGGAGAGATACGGATTTGATGGGTGGACTATTCAGTGGACAAGAAGTTGGTTGGATGGTTGCATCCAGAGAGTAGTGGTCAACAGCTCAATGTCCAGATGGAGATCAGTGACAAGTGGTGTCCCTCAGGGGTCCATATTTGGTTCAGTACTATTCAATACCTTCATCAGTGACATAGACAGTGGGACAGAGTGCACCTTCAGCAAGTTTGCGAATGACACCAAGCTGAGCGGTGCATTTGACAGACCTAAGAAATGTGATGCCATCCAGAGGGATGTGGACAGGTTCAAGACTGCGCCTGTGTGAACCTCGTGAGGTTCAACAAGGTCGAGTGCAAGGTCCTGCACCTGGGTTGGAGCAACCCCTGGTACCAATACAGGGATGAAGGGACTGAGATTACTCTGTTACCTGCTGAGAAGGTCTTTGTGAATGACAAGCTGGACGTGAGCTGGCAATATGCACTCACAGCCCAGAAGGCCAACTGTATCCTGGGCTGCATAAAAAGAAGCGTGGCCAGCAGGTCAAGGGAGCTGATTCTGCCCCTCTCTACACTCTCTTGAGACCCCACCTGGAGTACTGCGTCCAGCTCTAGAGCCCTCAACATGGGCAAGACATGGACCTGTTGGACCAAGTCCAGAGGAGGGTCACAAAAATGGTCAGAGGGATGGAACACCTCTCCTGTGACAAAAGGCTGAAAGACTTGGGGTTATTCAGCCTGGAGAAGAAAAGAATCTGAGGAGACTTTATTGCACCTTTCAGTACTTAAAGGGGGTTCATAACAAAGATGGAGACAAAGTTTTTAGCAGGACCTGTTGTGATAGACTCTATAAGAATGTGAGTAAATGTAGGATTGGTCAGCCTCACCATGGAGAAGATTAGTGCATTGTGCCATGCCTTGACCAGCAGTTCATCCAATGTTGTATCATTTTGGGGTTCCTAGCATCAGAAGACACATGATTTTTTTTTTTTCCTAACGTGCTGTCACTTTTTTAATTTTTTAATAAATGGTTATCTGTCTTGAAAGGGTTTGTTCCCTACTTGTTGGGATCCAGTACAAAACAGGGATAGTCGGGAGACTTATGCATTTACAAAAGTACACTCCTGAAGCAAACTAAGATGCTAATTCAGATATACTCATCAAATAGCCAGGAAAAAAAAACCAAAAAAAAAGCTCTTCAGGAAAACAAAGTAGGGCCTACATTTGCATAGTACGTCTTACAATTTCACATCATCGAGTTGAAGCTTTGGGTTGGGGAGTGTCTGTTAATTTTTTTAATTTTATTTTTATTTTTCCTACACAAATATATTCAGTTTTTTTCTCAAATCAGGACTGAATTAGGTGCAGGTTCTTCCAGTGTTCTGAGGGCTCAATAAAACTGAAAATTGGCTACTAAAAAGTGGTTAGAAGAGATTTCTAAAGGAAGTGTATCCAAGTATAACTTCCTTTTCTGAGAGACTATTTTTCATGAAGGAATTAACTTCTTTGTTTTGAAACTAAGAGCAAATCCAATCTGTAAGGTTTTGTTGTTTGGTGGTTTTTTGTTTTTTGTTTTTAATTACAGAGAAGGGATATTTAGAGGTCCTTTTGGATAATATTGCATATACTGTGGATTGGGCCCTGGGAAGAGAGGTGTAAAGTTCTGCTTCTCATAGTTGCAATCTGTTTCTGGAAAAGCGTTAAGTTCCTGAAAGCCAGGATAATGTAGCCCTAAAGAAAGATATAGACAGAACATAAAAGAGGTGTCAACAACTACCTCCATATATTAAGAGATCAGAATATAATCCAAATGTAATTCATTTAATTGTAAGTACTAAATTAAGCAAGCAAACAAACTAACTAACCATTTAGATCTGTGGAAAGAAATTTGCAACTCAGTCTAGACTGATTAATTTTTTTAATAGTTCCTGTAAACTGTGTCAACTATGTGGGCGTGCTATGGCTTTGTCTCCAGTTAGTGGTCAAATTATTTATAGCAGATTTAAAGACTGCTATTGTATTAAGGGAATTTATATATTCAGGAAGCTTTATTCTCTTGGCTACAGAATTTCTCACTCTCCCACAAAATATAATTATCAAGATAGCAAGTGTTTTGTATAATAGACAAAGGATTTTAATTGATTTAACAATGAAATCTGAGCATTGGATCTTTCAGATTCTTCATTCAAGAAGGAGGTGTGTATCTGAAGACACAGTGATGCTTTTTGGAGCAAGCTTCTCTGTGCTGTAAAGCAATTAGTGTGCAGCAACCAGCTCCAATGTGGACGTGGTTCCAACTATGTTCTCACTCTTCAGATGTCTGATTTGTAGATTCTTGAACTCCTTGTGTGATTTATTGGGGTCTGTTCCTACTGAAGCTCATCCAGATGAGGCTGGAAAGAAGATCACAGCACTGAAAAAATGTAACATGGAGAGCACTACTGGATACTACTCTTGATGTTCAGTACACTCCTATGTTTAGTAGTCATAGATTTTGCACGTTGCCAGGGCAGAATCTTCCAATACTTCATCTGGTTTTCATTTGCAATTAATTTCAGGCTTGGGGGTACTTTGTGACCCCTATTTTATACACAGGTGACAAGTGTTTGCTTTTCCTAGCTCTAGTCAAGATTTTTGATCTGGCAAAGCTAAGCATTCAACATGGCTGATAAACACTTGGTATGTAATAATTTGCAAGTCATTCTTGCAAAATGACACATTTCTGTTCAGAGGTGGTTTTCCTTTCCCTTCATTTTGAAATCCAGTAGTTCTTAACAGTAGAATTACACTGCCTCTTCAGGAACGTACTAGATTTGTGAGTCAATAGTGGGAGGCAGTAAAGCTGTGATTTAGTTGTAAAATTTCAGAGACAGGACTTGTCCATTTCTCTGCAGATTTTTGTGCATCACTTGGGAAAGCATGTTCTTCTGTGTTTTGCACGTAAACAAATAGCATCAAGGCTTCTTTAATGAAGGCAGCTGGGGGGGGGGGGAAGTTTGGTTTTGTCATCTGAAGAGCTGTCCCAAAGAAAGAGTCTTAAGACTCCGTTCTGCAATGTGTGGGATTCCCTATATATTCTTCAAAAGTGGTGATTTTTTTTTTCCTGACAGATCAAGCTGAGGTCACTCTTCAGTCTCCTCAAGGCCATATTTTGCAGTTGTGTAAACAAGTGGAATGCAGCAACAAGTGACTTTTAGTTATGTAAATAAGTGAGACACAGCTAAAACTACTGAGGCTGCATGAGTGCTACAGCAGCAAAGAATATGGCTAGGAAGGATATCCAGGCCTTAATTACCTCTTGCAACTAACTTGATGCCTTAAAATCATTAGGTGACTAAACCATTAATGAACTTAAGCTGCGCCTTCAGTTCAGCTGGACCGGTAATAAGTTCATTAAGTTATTCAATACCCGACATTGAATTTCTGAGCAGTAGCTTTCAGCTACACTGTAAAAATGTGGATATTAATCTAAATTGCTATAAATGCGTATTATTCCTTTCTTCCTCTGCCAGTGCAGTATAATGACTGTACGCACCAGGCACACAGTATATTGTTGTTCTGTCTCATGCTTCAGCATACAGTGTTTTTAAATTTGCTATTCAACCACTGTTTCATAGTCTAGTCACTTCCTGCTGGCCTGAAAAACACAACCTTACAAGCAGATGATCATCTTTCATCTCGAAGATGTGTTTAGAGAAGTCAAGCTGCTTCGGTTTTGGTTTTTTTGCTATCTTATCAGCCCTTTCTCACTCTTGTTTCCTAATTATAGCCATTGATACCATCTTGCAAGCTGATTCCAGGGAACTATTAGAAACATTTCATTTCAAAAGCAAGCAATGTGTCAGCTACAAAGAGCAAAGCTGAGAATATTCATGTGTTAATTTATATCTGATTTTAATCATTTACTTCTCCATAGTGTCTTTTGAGTTAACATCAACTCTATCTATGACAACTTCAGGCAGATAGCAGTATTCTCTCTCATGTTAAGACCTTGAAAGTAGATGAAGTTGTCCATGTTACCCAGCTTGCTGCCTTTTGCCTGTCTCCTGAAATGAGAGTCAACTCTGTTGCAAAATAGTTGTATTGTGTCCATCTAGTTAATTTTCTTCATGGCACTGTATGGTAGTGTGTTTTGGATGTATG
This sequence comes from Chionis minor, assembly GCA_013398295.1. Taxonomy (NCBI): domain Eukaryota; kingdom Metazoa; phylum Chordata; class Aves; order Charadriiformes; family Chionidae; genus Chionis; species Chionis minor. The sequence goes on from VZSF01008262.1 coordinate 537,642, forward strand.
GCTAAAACAGTGTTGATAATGCACTGATGTTTTGGCTATTACTGAACAGTGCTTGCATAGCACAAAGGTCTTTCTGTTTCTTGCTTGCCCCTCACAGTGAGTAGGCTAGGGTGGAAAAGAGGTTGGGACTCAAATTAACCAGAGAGGTATTTCACACCCTATGACATTATACTTGGCAATAAACACTGGAGTTCGAGGATGAAGGGTGTGTGCGTGTGTCTGACTTTCATGGTGATTGTTGCTCAAAGGCTGTCTGGGCATTGGTCTGCTTGTGGGAGGTAGTGAGTGATTTCCTTTGAGTCACTTGCTGGTCGGGGGGTGAGGTTTCCCCTCTTTACTTCACCTGTTAAGCTTTCTTTATTTGATCTGCAAGTTTGCGCGCTTTGTTCTTCCTATTCTCTCCCATGTCCCACTGAGGAGGGGAAGGGAAGTAAGTGAGCGGGCTGTGCGGGTGTTTTTCTTCTGACCATGGTCTTATGGTTTGAGAAACCCGCAATTATTCTATCACTTCATGACCCCTCCCCACCTGGGAAGGGGAACTGGAAAAAAAAAAAAAACCAAGGAAACCTGGCAGCTGAAATATAAACATATTTAATAGAATAAGACTAGATAATTAACATTAATAACACTAAAGAACCAATATTGAACCTGCTACCAATATAAAATATACAAGGATTATACTCGGTCAGTTCTATCAGCAGGAAGCTGTGCACTCCCAAGAGTAGACAGCAAATGTCGGACGCTGCCAGCGCTGCAGCTTCGGGAGGAAGAGTAAGGCTCAGGGGTCTGGCACCAGGGCAACGAAGGTCTCTAGATCTCAGCCATTAAGAGAGAGAGAGAGTACTTCTTACCAAACTTAATAATTTATAGTGAAGGGGACATTCATGGTGTGAAATAATCCTGCTGGCCAGCTTGGGTCAAGTGCCCGAGTCTTGATTCTCCTCATTGCTGCACCTGGCGAGCTCAAAAACGCTGCAACCTTGAAACCCACATACCGTAGCTGTCTATAAAGTAAATATTTTCACCAGTTCAGACATGAGAGTCTTCTAAAAGTGCAGTTTTTCCAAGCATTAGAAGTCCTGTGTCACTCAGACCAGGACATTACACCACAGCAGTTTATGTAAGTATAGATCATTTGCAGACCTACAGTGAGAAGCGATGTTGCTATGCAGAAACCTGTTTTGTGTGCCTGTTAGGTCAACACTAGCTGTATAATAGTAGATTGTCAATCTGATTTGCACATATATTTGCTTTGAAACTTTTGAGTATTGGACTGGCAGTTCTGTCTCCAGACTGAGATAGTCTATTCTTTCTGAGCAACTTTTTAAATTTTATTTTAAAACCATCAATTTGCAGTGTTTATTGTGAGACTCTTGACACTTTTTCATAGGTAGGAGCCTCATACCTCTCAGGTAGTCTAGGAATAGACTATCTTGTGATCCTTTGTTAAACTGACTTTATTTAAGATTGGTAAAATGAGTGAAGGACTTTTCCTATTGATCTCACTCTATTTGCCCACAATTAATTTAGGGCAAAGCCTCAGCTGCACTCTCCCTCTGTCTTTTAAGAAAATAGCCCATCCCTTAAATCAGTTTTCTCCTTTTTCCAACATGGATAGGATTTTTGCTAAAGAATTTAGTTCAGAAACTTGTGCAGTTTTTTGAGAAGCCTTTCAAAGACCTTGTCAGTAAAATCAACTCTTCTGTATTGTTCATTCTTGTATGCATAGCTACAAGTGGGCCAGACTATCATCTGCTTTTCAGTTTATCATCAGTTTTTCAGATGTTTTGCCATTTCCAGGGATGGTTTCTCTACAACCGTGTGACCACTTGCTGTGGCTCTTCACAAGATGCTATCAGGTCTTGCAGTCCATTGTTTTGGTAAAAGTTCTAGTAATCATCCAACCACTTTTCCAGAAAGTCATTTTCTCAGAGCATCAAGAAAGCCTTTGGAATACAGGAGTGTTTGTCCCTGCTATCTTTACTATTTTGACTGTCTTTGTTAATCTCTGCTCTAATACTGATAAAATTTGGGGATTTTTTTGGTTGCTGTTTTAGGTTGGGTTTTTGGTTGGGTTTCTGTTTTGGTTTGGGTTTGGGTTTTTTTTGAGTCAGCTCTTTCTGTCTTACCCACCACTTTCTTGACTTTTTGCAGTGTCTATCATATAGCATGATGGTATATGGCTACTTGATAGCATCTGTTTGCTGTTGCTCTTTTGTTTTCACTTTGGATGGGTAGAGACTGGATGTGATATCTGGGGCTTCTTTGATAACTCCCTAGTGCACCTCAGATGACTGCTTTTTAGGATTCATTCCTGGGCCCAGTCCCACAGCATTTTTTTCCATATTCTTCTAAGCCTATTGCTGTCTCCACATTGTATGTTCCTAGTTCATCTCTCTCACAGAGCTTATAGTGGGGAGAATGGTAGCCCATGGGTTGGGAGTCCAAGCATGTGTTGACACCAAGGTATTCCTTGCTGCTACTGTTCCTGTTTCATGGCAAAGGGAATCCTGATCTTGCATATGTCTTTCAGCACTGTGCAAGTCCATTTCTTGCTCAGCCTGTGCTGGAGGTGCATATTGTTTACACCTAGGCTTCTCAGGTTCTCACAAACCTGTAGCAGTCATCTGCCTGCCTTATTTCTTGCTAATGGCTCTTTTCATTTGGAGGTGGGTTTAATCAGTGCCACCTACTTCATCTGGCATTGCAGTATCTGGTACCTGAACAAATGCCGGTGCTGTTCGGCTCCTTTTCAGCTATTTCTTAGGATCAATCCTTCCCTGAGAACCAGTTGGTGAGGCACACATGTTGGTTTTTGAAGTAGGTTGTATTTGTCATTGAGCTAGTTACACTGGAACAGTTTTCCACTCTGCTGGCCCTGTTGCTTGGGGTTGTGCCACCATGTCTGCCAGGTACTGTGTCACCCAGGAATGTGAGCCTTGGCCATCCAGTGCCTTTCTGAGCATTTTCTTGTCCGTATGACCTTGCAATAGTACTCTGCTGTGCCTCTGTATTTTGTCTGGAGTTTTCTAGAGCCATCCCTCTCTAGCATGTATCTCTGTGTTGGGTACCAGCTTTCTGTGGACAACTTTGAAGGGGCACCATGATCAAGGAAGTCCAGCAGATGTAGGTCATGTAGGTCACCCTTATTTATTGTAGCCCTGAGGTTACACCAGGCCCTGGAGATCTCCTTGGGTGCTGCTCCAGTTTTCCACTTTTGTCTTGAACTATTCTCAATTTAGCGGCAGCAGCTTTGATCTTTGTGCCATTTCTTTCCTCTAATATCCAAGTTTGAGCCTGGTGTTAGGCAGACTACTGCAGCAGAATTAGATGTCTTTTATAATCTAGGAAAATTATATTAAGTGTAATTTCACATGGAAACAAAACTGAATTACATCAACACAGCTAATGTTGTTAGGTAGGAGGCCAAATACTAATGTATGTATAATGATTAGCTGTTTTTAAAATTGGCTGGTTTTCAGTGTATATGTTATGTAGGCTTTTTGTATAAAAATCTGTTTTATTAAGTACTCAATAGCATATATTGTGATCATTCTTGCTTAGCTTAATTAAGTTAATTCAAGTGGTTGTTATAGGATAATGATACGCTTCTGCGGTTTGTATTTGTGCCGTTCCTGGAGCCTGGTCCCCGAGCAATGCTGTGCCTCCCCCTCGTGGCCAAAGGGAGAGGGAGAGAGAGCGCCTGGCAGGCGCCGCCTTGGAAGCAACGCGAAAACGAGAGATGCCCTGATTTATGTCGACTCTGACGTGTTTTCTTCCCATTTTGAATATGGGCAGGTATTTCTTTAGGAATGGAAGTTAGTGGGTGAAATAGTGCTCCGTTAACCGTATTTCTCAGTGACAGAAACAGTTTGTTTGATGGTGAGGTATTATACTGATGGCAATTTTAGTATTTAAAGGCTGTGTCCCATTTTCACTAACATCTATGAGAAGAAGCATTTTTTTTTTTCCCCTCTTTTGGCTAAAAAATGAGAATCACACTCTTCATATTTGGCTTTTTTAGAAACACATCTTAAGTTACTTTGTGATGGAAGGATGCTTGGCATGGGTATTCTGTAAACTTGCAACATAGTGATATGTGATTAGTGCTCAAAATACAATAGACTAAACCCTAAACTTCTTTAAATGGGACTCCATCTGCTTCTTGCTTTAGAATATGATTACAGTTGTGTGCTAATTTCAGTGATTAGATCAAGAAGTGCTGTGCTGGCCTGAGTTGTCTGGCTGCAGTACGTGTAGAAACAGTGTCATTGTCTCTGTTGCTACTGATGGCAGGAGGCAGAGATTGCCCACCCTCTCAGTGCAGCCCTGCACTGCATTCCTGTGGCTCTCCTCCCCCAGCCATCTCCCCAGGATGCTGAAGAGGATCTTATAGCCCACGTGGCTGTGCCAGGTGGAGAAGGAGAGGTGGGAGACATAGGCTCTGTACAGCAATTTTGGGGCCTGTGGAGAGAGCGGGTCTATTAACTGTGTTTTCCTTTACAAGGTTGTGCGGGCAGGCATTCGTGTGCGTATGAGAGAAAGAGATGGATGCAACTCCATTTTGAAGCTGTACCTGGCTGTGCTGTTTGAGCAACATAGTGGCCTAGATCTGTGCGTGGCTCAAGCTTGAGTAGTCCAGTGCGACCCCCTCGATACCATGGTTGGCAGAAACAGAGAATCTAGCTATCGTTTCACAGTCCTTGGAGATTGTTTCCTTGGACGCCGAATCAGTGTACCACAGAAAAAAGAGAAAAAATTGTTTCCAGGCAGCTGGACTCTGGGAGGCAGCACTCATATGTTTTTTCGGCTGCATCTGATAGATAAGAAGGCTTTTGAAACTGCTCTTACCTTTAAGTCACGCTTTCAGCTCTTCACAAAATAATGGAAAAGTATTTCTTTGAAACTTGTAAGCAATGTTTGGTCTTGATGGCAATGAAAACCAATCATCCTCTGTGTATTGACAGGGCCCATTTAAATACCAGGCACCTGCTGTGGACAGGCTCATGTTCCCATTATGATCTGTTAGCTGGCACATCAGTTTAGGGCTGGAGATAACGCATGCAGTCTTTACAAGAGACCTAAACATTCAGGGCCATGTTTTATCCTTTGGCTACTGCTGAGTAAAATCTTAATTGGTAAATAGCCTCTACTATTCTAAAGGTGCTGTACCAGTTTTGTAACATCTGAATGTATTTACAGTGATTTGAAATTACATTCCTTCTAGTGTGAGGTCCTAACCTCTACAAAGAGAATTTTCCATAAAAGTTTTATTTCCTGCAAGGGCAGTAGAATGTCTTAATCCTGTATTTTTTGCTTCGGAACATCATTTGAAGTATTTGAGGCTGTGCTTTAATATTAGTCTTACAGAACAGGACTTTACCAATGGAAAGCCTCATTGACATTAGGTTGTAGCTTACATGTGAGATTTTGATAAAGCTTCTTGCAAAGTGAAATACTGCTGTCTGTGTGGAGGGGTAATAGACGAGGTGGTGATGTCTTTGATTTTGGTGGTGTTGGTGATTGTTTTTTTGTGCTAGTTATTGACTTGTAGATCCAGTGAGCCTTGAAGAGGGACCAGATACTTTGTTGTTCTGCCCCTGTCTTTATTTCTTCTTTTTTTTCACCTCCTCTTCATCTCTTTTTCTTCTTCCCCTCTTTATTTTTTCTTTCTCTTTTTTCAACAGCTTCTTTTTTCCTACAAATTCTGTTGCTTTCCCATGTCACCAATGAAAATAATGAGCAGTGAAAAACTAATACAGACGTTTACTGTTGTGTCATTCGGTTTTGAGTTCCTGTGCTAGTTAGATTTTTGAAGGCATTGAGAATTCCTGTTTCTGAGTATGTGTCCATGACTCTTTTTAGCACACAGAAGTACAGCACTTTAGCAATATACACTCAGTGCACTTTGGACATATTTTTCCGTAGCTATGCTGGATAGGGACTTACTTCTTTACGAAAAAACAGCTTGATTCTAAAAAAACCAGTTTGGATAATGACAGCTAAAATATACAGCAGTCTGACAGGATGTTAGAGAGGGGTTATCTTGAAATAGTGGGCCTGGTGAAAAGACCCAAGCAAATGTTGAAGGTGCTATCTGAGGAGTGGTCTTGACATTTATTGTAAGAAAATAATGCCACAGTAAAATAATATAGGAACACAGTTCTTGCTCCCACAGAGTAGTAGGTTTTGTGGCTCTGATCTTCTGCCAGGCTTCTCTACTGGAAGATAGAAAGCACAGAGATTTTTGCTGCTATATCCATTCTGCTGTCTTGCATAGCCATCTCCCTATTATCCCTGAACTTTTTAAGAGCATTTCTGTTTGCTCTAAGCCTTTAACAATAAAATTCAGAATTCTGTTGTTCAACTGGCCAAGACAGGATGAACTTCATACTGAAAGTATTTGGGCTTGGATTTTAAACTACTTGGGTGCCTTAAGATCTTGAAATGTCTTATTATGTTTTGACTTGGTTTACTGCTTCCCCATTCCTGATGAAGTGGAATATAGTTAAAATGAGAAACTGCATGTTATTGTTCTATATAGATCCCAACTATTATGATGGGTTTAGACCTTTTCTGTGAAGATTTTTGGGGGAAAAAAGGGTGAAAAAAAGTATTTTGTGAAATATCAAATTATTTGAAAATTCAAAGTATTTGTTGATAAATTTCCAATTTTGTGTAGTTGTCTGAGGTTTTTCATCTGTTTTGGCTTGCTGACTTTTAGAATTCCTGCAGACGTATGTAATTGTCTTCATTCTGTGAAGTCAAACTATTGCATGCTTTTGTCTTATTACTCGTTAGAGCTCTGATTTATTTTTAATAAATATTAATTAAATATATAAATTAGATATTTATTTATAGCAAGCTGTTCATAGATATTTTCATTATTTATTGCAACCTGTGGGGAGAGATGGTGCTTCATAATGCTAGGGACAACTTGGATAGACTTAGAGAGTGCCCCAAGAAAGCCATAACTGCACATCTCTCAGGCTTTGGGGCATCTCGAGCAGATCTCAAGTGACTCAATGGTTCTGCATTTGAATTTATTAGGACTTTTCATTTAACAAAAAATTCAAATACTTTCTTTTTCTATCCCATCTTCAGACAGCAATCAAATGCCAAAATAAAAGAAATTCTACCAGGGCAAAAAATCAGTTCTTTGATCTATTGCTTTATGTTTGGTATCTCTTAATACAACTGTTCAATTGTTGCAGCTTGAGGGCTCTAGTGGGAAGGACTACATGCTGCAAAGAACATGCATGCGTGAAACAGAGTAGATCTGGCAATGCAGGTTATTTTCATCACAAAAATAGATTACTTTTAATCCAACTTAGTTTTTCAGCCTCATTGTATGTTCCTTGATCATTTAGAGCATTCAAGGACTTCCTTATGTCATTATTTAAGAAAGCTCTCTAAATAAGTGTTTAAATGATGTGGCCTGCTAGCTGCATTTCTACAGTTGCCTGAAGAATGTGATGGGATGCCTTTCAGAGCTTTCTTTTTATTTTTGAAACAGCCTCTGCAGCATGGGGCTCATAATGGCAGTTAATCTACTGAGAGGGGTGATGTCTGCAAATATGTACCTCCCCCTGCATGAGAGGGTTGTAAGTAGTCAGCAAGGATTAAATTAAGGGCTTTAACTCCGACTTGGGAGGAACATGGTTTGCCCTTACAAAAAGAAGAAATTCTAGACCTGTCCAGAAAATGTAAACTCCTTTTTGCTTGAGGATCCTTTAAGAATTGGGGGAGGGGGGGAGGGAGAAGAAAAGAAAAGAGGATTTTATCTTTAAGGCTTATGTAGATGTAAAAGTTGAAGTTCACATTTAAACTATTGCAGTTATACGAGTACACAATTCTTTCCCTTGGTGAACACTCCTTTTTCTCTGTGTGTGTGTGTTGGTAGGAGTTTCAAGTAAATGCAAAAGTAGCATTAGCACTCTTGCTTCAAGAGACAGCTACAAGTCAGTCAGTTAACTTGAATGGTTATTATTTTTCTGCCTTGTTCTGCAAAAAAAGTCTTTTGAATTTAGGAGATTATATTTGAACTTGAATTTGGGAGGTGTGTGTTTTAAATATGAGAAGACTATGCCACAATTCACTCAGAAATTTGTATGCACTCGATTAATTCTTAACTATTCAGTAAAAAATGGAAGCATCCTGGCTTCATTGTCTGAAAGGCAGACTTGAAAGCTGTTTGCATGTATGCATAGGGCCATATCACCCTGTTCCATACACACCTTGCGTAGAAACATACAGGGGCAAGAGTTGGTTGCATGTCTTCATATTCAGCATCTGATCACTATCCCAGCAGATATCTTTTGTGAATGTAAGGGTTTCAGAAATGTTGAGGATTGCAGGAAAGTTTCACACAGACTAACAAAGTGGCTGAAAATAATCTGATGAAAAAGTTTTTACTTCTAAAAAGAGCAAGCCCTGTGTAGCCTGATTCATTGCAATCAAATTATGTCACAGAATTATCTGTTTGGTCTCCGCAATATTTTAAGTGCAGCCTCTCTGATGGGAATTCCACTAGCAGTCTGATCAACACAGTTATATGATTTGTTAATTGTCACTGCCAAAGTTCTGGTGTGGCACTAGGCACTTCCCAGTGCATCTCCTGCTCCCTCCATGCTGCTGAAACTGCTCCAGGCAAAGTCTCCGTAGGCAGCTTTCTGGCCAAGTGGTGAAACCAGTGCTCTGGCATAGCTTGCCAATTAGTCCAGCATCCTTTGCTTTGCTTTCCTCAGGTACGTCCTGCACTCTCATGCCCATTCAAACAGTTTCAGTGAAAATCATTATTGTATTCTGTTGCAAAAAGAAGAGAAGAAAGCTATGAGCATCTCTTCTGAATCTCTTCTCCTTCCTTGCAAAGAGCATGGTCTTAACCTTTCTAAACTTTTATAAACTCTCAGTCATAGCAGAAGCATCACTCCATCCTCTTTTGCCCGTTCATTAAAATTTCAGGCTCAGTCTTGTGCTCTCTTAATACCATAATATGCTTTCTCCTTGAGAGCATCTCCAGGATAGTCTCTGTAGCCTTTTGATGACCCATTCTTTAAAACTTTTTTATTGTGGTAACCAAAAAGCTTAGAAATGCTCAGGTTGCTGGGATACTACTCTAAGTACCTGTCAAACTGGCCAGTGTTGTCTGACCTGGTTCCTTTCGCCTCCTCCTTTGTCATCTCTTACTGTGTTCTTTGATGGCAAGGTCCGTGGCAAGGAGTCAGGACTGTCTTTGTTCGGGGGTGGTTTTTTTTTTTTTCCTTCTGTATCACACCCAGGACAGCAGCATCCTGAGTTGTCACTGAGAACATTAAGATGGTTATAATATTAACTAAGTTATTAATCATAGTTACAGCATTGCAGGAAGATTTTTTTGTGGTGTATATTCCTGTGAGGGGTGGGGGTAGGAGCATGTAGTAGAATTGCCAGTTGATCATTTCATCCTTTTGGAACTTACCACCTTGTCTTCACTAAGAAAAAAGCCTTTTTAAAAAGAAAAAAAGCCAACAAAGAGCAACCGCATTGCAAATAAAAGATGCTCCTAGCTAATCTGAAGGGGCATTTGGCTGCCTCACAAAATCACTGTGTGTTTTGGCAAAGTTAGGAGCTTTGGCTTAGGAAGATTCATGTTTGGAATAACAGGGTGTGTTGCAAGTCAAAATTCAGGTATCTTGGCAGAGATGCATGCATAATCTGGCATGATGCCTTTCTGCACTGTACGTAGCTGTAGCAAGTGCTAAAGTCCCTTGTGAACAATATATGAATCTCATTTTGAAGGAGAAAAAAAGAAAAAGAGGAGGAGGGAAGAGGAGCCAGGATTTATTTTAACATTTAGTGGATATAAAAAACAAGTACCAAGGAGCAAAACATTTCCATGAAACATTCGCTGTGAAAATTCTGCAACTTCTTGTTCGCTTGGATTGGCTGATTTCCAGAGCATCACGGCTAGGAATTGAGGGACTGAAATATAATCAGTGGTGATACATTTTAACCACATAAAACATTCTCTGCTTCCAAAGCCTCCGGTGTCTCTAGTAAGCAGTGCAACAGCAACAGCTCCTTGCTGCTGGACTCCAGAGACGGGGAAAATATTGGATCAGGATGGTAAGAAGCTCTTTACTTTTTCACCAGATCTAGATTATTACTTTGAAAAGAATGTTTAAAAGGTGATAATGAAATTAGTAGGGAATCAGTATTTAAACCAAGAAAACCATGTGTAAGATACAGTGTCATTATCGATGTTTCACTGAAAGAGATCAGCAAAGCAAGTTGGTGACAAATACCTGGCACTGAACACGTTGTGCAGCTTATATAAAATCTTTTAACACTGGGAAACCATGCTGACTAGAATTAGATGTAAAATGTAAGTCTGTCTACTTGTTTTATTGCAGAACAACAGCTGCATGGGCTTTTAAAATAATTTTGCATTAATAACCGCCGACACAGACTTAATACATATAAATAAACCTATGCTGATTGCTTATGCAGGCTGTATGTTTGTATAATTTATTTTGTTGGGCTTCTTGGGGGTTTGGGGTTTTGTTTTTGTTTTTTAGAAAGAAGCAGAGATGCTCAGTACATACCTTTGACTTTTATGGACCTGTGAAGTTTTTATTTTTCTAGGTTTTCAATCTGTGAAGACCTGTTGGTCACATTGTGTTTCTCTAGTGTAATTGCTTGATGGGAAAAATAACCATGGAAAACTTTTTATGATAGTGATTTTATTCTTTGTAACAATTCAAATATTCTGATATAAACATTAAAACAATAGAAGTAGAATATAAACCACGTAAATATAAAATCTGAAATTATTGTAAATTGATACCAATGCTATTAGTAGTTTAAACAATGCCTGAAGGTACAATAAAAATGTTTTTATTAGCAGTTTTCTAGGTATTAAAGAATTGAAGGGGGGGATGCAAATCTTGCGAGTGTTTACTCCCAAGACTCATTGTCAAGACTGGGTTTGATGCATATTTCAATTCAAAAACCCCCCAATCTCCTGTGTGGGAACTCAGTCATTCATTTTAAGTGCATACTAAGTCCAGGAATACATTGATTATGAAATTATAGTACATCAGGGTGAAAGGAAAACAAATTACTAAATAAGTCTGAAGAGTACTGAAATATGCTTACTTGACAGCCCAGCTGATGTGTGGGAAATTATTCTCTTTGTAATTCAAATGGAAGATGAGATTTTTAATAGAACAACTATGGGAGTTTGAGAAGTGTACAGCAGATGTGAAACTATGTCTGATTTGGTATTTTTTATCTTTCTGGTGTATTTGTTTTTGCTCAGCAGTATGAAAATTAGAACACAAGAACTAAAACTATCACTGAGTGCTCTCTGATCTTTTCCTTTTCTGAGTGGTTTCACTGAATGGCAAGAAATAAAATACTGAAATACAGTAGATAGTAAATCATGTTATCTTGGCCTATATGTTCCAGGTTATGACTGTAAACACACTGTGATGTGTTAAAGTTTTATGTTTTCCTTCTAAACATGCAGCATAGATTGCAAAATCAATAATTGAATGGCAACCAGGCTGTAAGCTTCTTGGAAAGAGGTTTAGTATGAATCTAAGCATGGTGGTTAATATTACTATTTTCTTGACAAAAATGCCCGATGTTGAGTATTCATTAAATACTGCTGGGGTACTTCAGGGGCTTCAATATATTGTTGTTTCTTGTCAGGAAAGAATGTGCTCATAGTTAGTATTATCTTGTATCTACATTTTGGTACAGGAAAACATTGGAGACAGGAGATCTGGTTGCTTTTCCCTATTGGAAACACAGAACTTAACTGTTATATTAATTGTTATTAACAAACGAGGTTATATATTTCCAGGTGTGTGATTCCTTAGTTTCTATGTAAGTCAAATACAGATATGCTTCAGTAACAGCAAATTAAGGAAAACATTTCCTTCTAGAAACATAACATTGATGTACTGCCACTTATTTGCTCTTCATAAAGTCATAAAGTTTAAGCCAAAGTAAATTTGCTTTGTGTCCTGCTGGATGTGGATTAGTTGGGTAACTAGTGCAGGCAGTTCACAAGGGATCTATTTCTTTCAGTTTGAATTGCCTGAGCAAGGGTCTTGCATATATTATTGAAGGAAAGAAAAAAAAAAAACCCAAACCCACAAAAAACCCCCCACCCACCACCACCTCCCTAAGATGATCCCTTAGTAGTAATCAGCTGTGTCATAAATGGCACAGCTAGTCCAAAGGGAACAGTCTCTTACTTACAATTTGAAAATTATATGATTTCTTTCAGAAAGTAAATGGTCTTAAAGAGGTCAGAATTGCAAGCTGTCAAATGCTTTAGATGCGCCTGTTAAATTATTCAAAGTGGCTTTTTCTAGTAACAAAGGAATGAAAGTAAAATTACAAATAATGTGCCAGCTTTACGTGAAAAATTCAAAAGTTGGGAACATGACTATTGCAGTGCTAAATTCTAATAAAGTATCATCTAGGATTAGCGCAAGAGGTGCTGGGTACAGCAAAGTTACTTTTAAGTGTTTTTCTGGTGCAAAATTCCAAAAAGCCTACTCAACAATTGGATGTATGATTCATCCAAATGAATTTAGGTTAAATACTTTTTTAATCCCAGTGATTAAATAAAAATCTGATAATCTGCCTGAAAATGTAATCCTGTATTTAAGAGGTATACAATAACTATGTAAGCTATGTAGTTTATACGTAATATAAAGTACGTTTAAGGAAAGGAAAAATAGCTTTGTAGCTGCCATGAGGTTGATTCAAGACTTAGTAATATTCTCAGATTTTACTCTTTTAGTTTGTTGCTTTGACCTCCTGTCAATTTTTTGGCAAAAAATGGAGTTTGTTCATTTAGAAGTAGTTATGCTGGCTCTCATAATGCTTTTGCTTTAAAGGTTTTGAAGGATTTAGTCAGAAGAAATCTGATGCAATATAACTTTGGTGAAATCGCAGGTTTTGTGTGTGTTTCGTACTAACTTTTGGCACAGTTTGGTTCAGGTGATGTGTCATAGCTGTGAGACAGGCTGTTTACCACACCACTAAGTCTGTGCGCCGTTCTAGAGTGAAATACACATTTGCATCCTCCATAAATATTGCTTGTAAAGGACAAAGAATAACCACTTTGACCTTTAATTTAAATGTAATGCTGAAATATCTCCAGGTATCTATTAGTTTTTTCATAATGAAATAAGCTTGTGTTTTGAAATCTCAGCATCCATGTTTATGGAGCCTGAATACTTTCACTGAACAAAATATGACAGCAAGCAAGGCTTAGGCAAGGATTCCCAAACTAGAATAGTTTTTTTGGTGGTGGTGGATTACTTTTTTTTCAGCCATTTTCCTTTTGATTCATTATCAATATACTCTGTAGATCAGCTTTTGCTCTCTGAAATCCATCTTTTAAAGTGTGCTATTATGCTGGCAGTACAACCTAAAATGAGTTGCTTTCAGGAAGTTATAAATTATTTGCTGTGCTTTACATAATGTATTAGCATGTCTGCTGCATCTGTGTTCAAGACAGGGTTTTATTCCTTCATCCATGTGATATAGAAAGAAACTATTAAAAGGGGATGCTCTTATCCTCTCATGCTGTCAAAAATGAAGGTTGGGGAAAATGAAGACAGGGGAAAGGTCAGTCTGGTCTTGAGGTGAAATAATTGATGGGAGCAGGTTTCTGAGAAATAGAGCTGAAGTGAAAAGGTGGCTGGATAATATGTATTTTTCTGCACCTGGTTAATGTTCGTGTTACAGCATGTGCAGTGTATTGAAATATTGGGACAAAATTCTGTTGCCCATATATCTTACAACTCTCATAGTAATGTGATGTTTTGCTGCACATAATTGTTCTTCTACTTCATGACCATATTGAGAATACTGAAAACAATTAAGGTTGAGACTTACTGTGGACCTTTTTCATAAAAAAAGGTTTGTTGAAGATAAAAGGGTACTGACGACTTTATACCCACTTGATAGTGTGCAGATGTAAAAACAGCCAGTTATGGAGCTGTGCCCTGAAGGATATGTTTCCAGTGCTTGTTTGCTCCGGTCAGAACTGAGACTGTGTAATACATGGTGGTGGGAGACACAATGCACAGTTTGCCTGGATTTCCAGGCTTGCTCCTCTACATAGAGTGGGGATGGGAAGCTACCATACCTAAAGGAATTCTCTAGATGTTACACTTGACTTTTCAGTCTACTGTAAATCTGTTGTTAAACTGTTTTATTTAATCATATTTTCCAATGTTGCTGTGTCGCTTGGGGATACAGCTGTATAGTCAGCCCTATTGTATCATCTGATGATGAAGTAGACAACTTGGAGGTGAGTGCCATCTACTCCCCTGGAATTGTGCCAGAGGCTCCACTTCCCCTCTGCTCACCAAGATACAATCTCGGGTATATGATTAAAGCTTTTGGATCCGTGAAGATTTTGGAAGGACACTCACAGCAGAAGGCTGGCAACTTTTGGTGTAGATTCTTATTCAGATGAGAGGGTAGATAAATCCTGTGTTGAAACCCACAGCACTTCTGCCTCCATTGCCATAGTAGGATTGCTTTCTTAGTAGTCATGGCTTTAACTCAATAGTACTTAACCTTTTGGGTAGGTCAGAAACATTGAGACAGTATGTTGCAGCGAGATGTGGCTTTCGTCATGTGACTTTTATGTGATAATTCTCCCTGTCACAGAATAGGAGGTGGAACATGTGTGTCAGGCTACCGGGCTAGAGGCTGCTGACACATTTTTCTTCCTATGACTGGACATACACATATCCAGTAACAGGACAAACTCTGTTTGGGTCTTATGATGGGTATTTATTTGGCCAGGTGATGACTGACACTGGACACTAATTTGGGAAAAATGGCAATGAGGAGGATGCTGTAGGATCACACCTCTGATTTAACTTTTTCCCTGTCGATACCTTTAATACTTTTTTTTTTTTTTGTGGTCCTTCCTGTTTAGAAAGGAAAAATCTGTGTGATGCAGTATAGATTTGTATCAGCGTTATTAGTTCTGGAGAGAAAGTTTTGGAAGTTTTGATTTGGCCCAAAGTAACCAAAGAGCTACTACTCTGCAGACCTTTGACTCATTCAGTTAAGAATGAAGGATGAATAATGGGCTGAAACTGGCCTGCAAAATTTATGTCAGAAAAGGAAATGTTTCTCATCTCTTTTTCTTTTCACTGGAGAAATAGGAGGGTCTAATTTCAGTGTGCTGAAAAACTCCATGATGAAAAGGTCCTGTAAGTCCATTAAACTTTGGTAGTCAGAAACCTTTTCTGACTCTACTAAACTTGTTTTATGCACTACTGTTAATTTTCTTACTTTTCTTTTTGTAGGATTGTCAAAAGTGATAGGCGTGTTAAAAAGAGACCTTTTTTGTCCTACTCTTCATTCCACTATTACAGAGGATCGATCACAAAAGCAGCACTTGCATCTAATAATTCTTCCACTACAGCACAGGTAGAGAGAAAATAGGATTCCTTGCACATGCAAAGCCTTAGAAAATGAGTTCTCTGTGAGGGATGAACACAACGCACTAGGAATGCTATAGGCAGAATATATTAAAGTTTCTGCTAGCATCTGTTTGCTGCAGAGGTCATCATGAAATGATGCTTGTAGTTAGCTGCTTCCTCTTTGTGCGCTTGGGCTGGTCCTGGACGCAATTTCCCTGCGTTGGTGTGGTCCTGTAGCCAGCAAGCAATGAGGAGTTCCCTCATCTCCAGCTGCACCTCATGTATGCCTTCTGTTTCAAGGTCATCCATGTACTCATTGTCCAAAGCGAACTGCTCAGTTTGGGCTCCTAGGAAGTTGCAGAAAAGCTTGAAAGCTTGAGTCCTGAACGAATCTTTTGGTGTGTTTGATGGTTTTGGAATTGACAGATAATTGCTGTATTGCTAGGTTCCGAGAAAGGAGGCAGTGAAAATTTGGGGTTAAAAGTTTGTTGGAAGGAAAAAAAATACTAGGAAACTGTTATTATGGATGTAGTTTTGGATGGCTTGAGAACATGTGCTTTACAGTGACAGCAGTTCATTTCTCTGATGCCTGGCAAGAACAGTGTTTGTAGTGTGTGCCATTGCACAAGCCTGTTGTTTGTACTTTCCTTTGAAGGAAAAACAAATAAACAAACCACCACCACAGGGTTACTATTTATAACTTTTACCAAATCTGTATTTAGGTATGTTACTTCATATAGGGAGCAATGCTGCAATCTAATAGGACACATGCAAGTACAGTTAAGTGCTTGGAAAAAGTAAACAAATCTAAGAGTGTACCAGGATAAACATGAATCTTTCTACTGTACCAATTTCAGAACTCCTTGAAGTCATGACAAATGCAAACAATCTAACTGAAGAAATTATTTTTGATGCTGTGCATCATAAGAGATAACATGCAATTTCTTAACTGTGTTATAGAAGGAAGTTTATTATACAACACTTTAGAATTTATATGACTTTGTGTTACATTGATGTCTGTAGTTGTTTTTGGTTTGTTAGCATATCACAAGTCCCCAGAATGCTATATTTCTTTCATAAGTTTACTATTGAAGCTGACTTCACTGTTGATTAGAGTCCCTTTTTTGGTGAAAGGAAATGTAAAAATATTTGTAGAAGTATCTGAAGGGTGAATAAAGGCTAACAGACTGCTAATGTATGATGATGTAAAATGACCTTAATAGTCTTACCAGTTGTAGCAGCCTTATGGATTCTGTGGTGTAAGCTTATGGAAGTAGTGTGTTTGCTGTGGATTATTTTAATGATCCAAAACCAGTGAAATATTCACTCTGATTCGTGTCAGTGTGGTGGGCAAGCATATATAATATACGCTTCCAGTCAGTGCTGTAGAGGGAGTAGGAGGATTTTTCATGAACAATGTAATTAAATGCATGTATGTAAAAGATACCTGCAAGATGCTACTTGAGACAGTACTTTATAGAAATAGATAATTATAGGGAGAAGACTACTTCTCTGGAATGGTAGTACATGTTATAGATTTACCAATGGTGTAAAGGTTTGCTGAGTAATTTGTTTCGTATTTGTAACACAGTATTTTCTTCTAATGATCTTTGTGTCTTTAGAAAGGAATTTTAGATCAAAATGTTTTATTGGTCATATTACACTGGAATTTTAATATGGAACTGTTAGAGACCGCCATTGTAAAGGTTCGTTTCATAGGTTTCAAAGTATTTGCTCTTGCAGAAGTATGGGAACTAAGAAAACTTTCTGAAGTCATGGATTTTCTTGTCTGTTTACTACAATTTAAACTGTGTGCATGGTTGACAACATTGTGAATCATACCCGTGTTTCTTTAAAAGTGCCCAGAAGAGACGATGATATTAATTCACCTGCTGCTAAATAGTATCCTCCTTAGAAAGTAATTCAGAAGTGACTAAGAAATCAGAAATGAAAACAGAATCAGTTGCTTAGGGCTAAATCTTGCAAGCGCTTACTACTGGGTATGGTGTGTTGTGACTTTCCTGGGATTAATCACATCCTAAACAGACAAAAGAATATTCCAGTTCCCCCTCCTCCTCCCCCCCACTATTCCTCCATTTTCTGTAAAAAGAAAAAGGTTTCAGTGGATTTTGTTTTAACTGTCTCCAAATAAGACATTCTAGACAGTGTGTGTGGCACCATTTGTTTGCAAGAATGGACAGCTTAGACGCACCTGGAAACTATTGGTCAAAAATACACATTGTGGGCTATTCTCTTAGTGTTGCCCAAAGAAACCTTCAGCAAGAGCTCAAGTCTCCTGAGGATGCTCCTGTATTGGCCCTCAGCTAGGAGCTGTGGTGGAAGGGCCAAGGCTGGTACTTGCCACCCTGCCCTGCCTGTGCCCACTGCTGGTGAATATTTTGCTTCACTAAGAAGTCGCTGTGTAACATTTTGCTTCCAGCCCTAACTGAAGAAGTGCAGTGGAAAGTAGACGCTGAAAACTAATTGCTTTGGGGAGGGTTCATTGAAGTTATCAAATAACTTTCCTCAACTATTATTTAAAAAGCGAAAGCCAGTGCAATCCATGTCGTTGTACCTGAAAAAAATGGGAGTTAACCCATTGTTCTCTGTTTTAAAGACAGGCTCTTTACAGTTTGCTTTATTGTAAACTTTCCTACTGAGTAAGAGTTATGTTAGGATGTTGCAACTGTTTGTACTGAGATGTCATAGTAACTAGAGTTGAGTGCTCTTGCCAGTTCTGCTTTACGTTTTGGTATTATGTTACACAAAAAAAAACAGAGCAGAGATTTTGATCTAGAATGCATTTTAGCAACTGGGGAAAGGATGGTGCATTCAGCCAGCATTAATTTCAACGAAAAATCCCAACCAAAACCATGAAGCCAAAATTCTGTCAGGTATAAGAGATTTCATAACCTAAACCTATCTAACTGTCTGTCTTCAAAAAAGGTAGCTGCTGTCAGTTGTAATGGTCAAAGTGAGACCCACAGCTGAATACGGCAAACCTGCAGAATCTAAATATGGAGATTACGAGCTTACATAGGTCTCTTGTCTTTTCAGTAGCGGCATGTATATTTTCTGCTGAGTCTCTGATCTCAGATTATGTTGTGTAAATATTTATATATATTTTTAAAGTAACACCATAATTTCTGAATGGACAGTGTACTCTAGGGAAACGGATGCAGGACATAGAAGACCGTGCTTAGTTTAAAATTTTTACTACCTTTAGGGCCTGACACTCACTAAGCTGCAGTGAGAAGTGTCTCCTTTATTGCATTATAAACACTCTTCTATCTTAAATTCTAAAATAGTTGTTTCCTGGAGGAGGCTTGGAATATAAACTGATGTACCTGACAGTTAATTAAAATTCAGTGTTGTTTGTTCTTGCTTAAATTAGTGAAGAAAAGCTTCTAGGAAATAACATAGAGAATAACATTCTGAAGATTTCAAATTATTTTGAAAGATGAGAATTCCCGTGACTCAATTCCTTAAAGAGCTGAAACGTAATTCAGATGCTGCTTTACCACCTGTCACAATTTTTCTTTTTTTTTTATTTTTAGAGTGAATATTTTCTGTGTCTCATAAATAAATAAATAGAGTGAACTGCCGAGAGAACCTCTTATTTCCTTTTTTACCCAGCAGGTTGTTTTCTGAATCCTAGTTAGTGAACTACATGCACATACTACTTCTATTATAGCATTGTAACCCACCTGGGCAAATGCATACCTAGTGGGAGTCCAATTGTTTCATTAAGTTACACCAGGAATTGGTTGGTATTGTGGTACAAACCAGAGAAAAGTACATGTAATTGGTTCTGTTTGTAATGTGAAGTAACTGATGAGCCAGGTAATACCATTTTTTTTCCCCATGCACGCATCCTCCCACACTCTGGAAGATGCAAAAAAAAAAAGTATAAAAATAAGTTTTAAGCTATGACAATTAGGTCTCCAGATGTCTGATTCATTGGTTTAGAAAACTGCACAAGAGCTTATCTATTCCTGAAATAAAAATGATTTAGATAGTCCAAAACCTCTTTCATGATTGCCTGTCTGCCAGTGTGCATTTCATTTTTCATGCAGTAAATAAAATTTCCAAGTAATTCTTTAAGTCATTGCTGCATAGCTCATTACAGAGATCTCATGCTTGCTAATAATGGCAAGCAGGAGGCAAAAGGACTGGCAAAGCATGTGGAGCACCCATACTAGTCTTGCAAGTCCATCATGGACAGGGAAATAGTTCATTGGATTTCTGCAGGTTATTAACCATTTGACCTGTGTTACTTCCCTGTTGCCCCTTCCAAGAAATGCAGGTACATACTGCGGGGGATGCAAAAGGCAATTTTCCAAGCTTTCTTGTTGAGTTTGTGCCATTAATTTCCCCTCTAAATCAGGCACTTGGATTTTAAGATGTCCCTTCCTGTTGTGTACTTTAATACAGCAGACTGGATTCATACCTGTGTTTAGGTAGACAGACATCTCTAGGTCTTTATGCTTAAATATAGAGTCTTAACCTTGTTCAGATTTTTGAAAGGTCACTTCTGCTTGAATCTGACAGGTTGTGGGTGCTGACACATTGGCAAATGAAGCCCTTTCTATACTTTATACCAAAGTCACGACTGGAAAAGAAGACTCTTACTGACTTACGTTCCCAAAACTGTGGACTGACTCTTTCATACTTCACTAGGGGTGCAGTTTAATCAAAACAGCTGCAGCTCAGAACACTGGAAGTTGTGCAACTCTTAAATGTCTAAATGTAAATTTAAGAATCTAATTTTAAGCAGGCAGATTTGATCATTTTGCCCTTGGTTACCCAGGAAACCAGTTAATTACTATGCATTTGCTTCAGCACTCTGCATGCAGCTTTTAAAACATTTTATTATAATTTTTCTTTTATTTTGTCTTAAGCTAGTTTTTGTAGAAAGGGCTGGCTTGACAGCTCTGGCAAATGAAATAGTCTGCCTGCCCACGGAATATGTGCTCCCTAGACAGTGGCAGTCCAAACTTCCTCATGCTGTTTTGTCAGTGTGCCACAACTATTCTTGGAGGGGAGGAAAAGGGGAAGAGTTGGAGGAGGAGGCAGGGTCTTTGTACCATCAAGTCTTTGCCACCAAAGCACTGTCAGCAAAAATGACCTGTATTTTCCTTCCAGCATCAAAACCAGTACAGTTAAAAACTGGATGAACTCAGGTTCTGGAAACCTATCCCCAGTCTGCAAATCATCATTAAGATCACAACCTTGATCCTGCTGCTATGTTGCAGCTGGCACAGGTGACATGATCTCATGAACTAAGCAGAGTTTTCCTTGCGCAGTGCTGAGGCAAAAGGATTTTCAAAGACTTCTGGTGCCAAAGCCTTTAGGAAAAGCCCTGGGGTGATATTTGCAAATTAGAGGTGGGAATGGGAAATGTGGGAATTTATTCTAAAATGTTAAAACTGCAGCTGGTTTTGCTTCACTTTCCAAATACTGATCAGAGTATGCACAGTTTATTACTTCATTTTGTCTTTGTGACGACTTTTGTTGAGATAGAGGTATAATATGAATCCTGATAGCTACAAATCACCTAGCACTTGTGGAGAAATTACCCAGGAAGCAGTCACTCTTTTCAACAAATAATTGTGTATTTGCTTTCCAAGTGGTTTACAGCTCTTCTGGTTCAGTTAGTTAGTACCCTAAAAATCATGGAACATCACTGGCAACATCATACTGCTGTTCTTTAATGCTCTCTGTAAATTGACAAAGGTTTCAACAAAAATAACAAGGCAATAAGAATGAAGCATATCCATGACCTCTTTTAATTTCACAAATCTTTGCTTATGACTAAAAACTGAAATATAGGAGAAAGGTTTCCATCATCCAACTTCAAGCATTTGGCTTAAATAGCTACATTGCTTTGTAATCACTTTTGTTCTGTGCAGCTTCTGTAGTTACCCGAGAGGTTATCCAGGAAGTTGTCAAGACCATCTCCATATAAGCTATGATTCCAAGTGAGTCTGGGCTGCATATTGCTGCCCTGCTTCAGGCCACGTAGCCCCATCTGTTTCCTCCAGCGAGTGCCATCGCTTGTAATGAACCAGTTCCAGGAGTTGCTTCCTTGAAAACTTATCAAGAGTTTTGGACTTTTGGGGTGGAAAATGTGGTCTACTGCAGGGGAGAATTTTGCAGACTTCAATTTGGCAAGGAATCTGTGATCTGGTGCATAAAGACAAGAGTATTGCTAAGCATAAATGAAAATTACAGTATGTTAAGACTGTGAGAGCACAAAAGGAAACACAGATTTACTCTCTGGTCATGAAAGTCACTTGGGGGACTTCACTGAATGCTGTTTTGAATTAATGAACCATTTTTCATAGCTTTCTTGATCAGGTAGTCATCTCAAGTTCATCACTTAAGTTCTGAGAAAAAACTGTAAATTCTACTGGTTTTCCTCCTGCAAACTGTATAATGCAAAGCTGCATGTGTTACTGTTGCTCTAAACTTATGAACCTTTTTAGCATCTAAATTGAAGATTCATTGCTGCTTTTAATGTTACTCTAAGAAGTTCATGGTACATTTACGTAACTCTAATTGTGCTATAAGCATTGGTCTCATACATGTTGCATCTTCTTTAAATGAAAAGAAGCAGCAAGAGTGCATGGGAGAATATGAAAAACATCTCATTTGTCATCTGAATTAGAATATATTCTTCCTACCTGAAGAATCAATAATCTAGAAGGCAAGGAGAACAATGTTTTGCTGTCTTGATGACTATTAGGAGTCCTTAAGTTTTAGAAACCAGTAATCCAGAAAAGGATTCCATAGTGGATTTGCATTTGTAGGTGTAAGGAATGTGGGTCTGTTATGGAGATGTTAGAATGTATTTATAAATTAAGAGTGAGATCCTTCTTCATAACACTGTAAAAATTTTCATTTTTGAGACCTAGTGAACCTTACTTTACTGGTGTCAACTGATTTTTTATTTATTTTTTTTCTAAATTTGCTTTTTCATTCTATTTTAATAACTTCAGTTTTTTCGTAACTGGTTTTCTGATCCGAGGATCATGCCCTGGTAAACTCTGAATTATTCACAGAATTGATGTAGATCATGTATTTTTACTGCTGGGTGGTTTACTTGCTGCAAATACCCCTCAAACCTGAATAGGATACAAAGGGACTAGATATAGTGCATGACAGTGCTGTCAAATTGCAGAAGAGACTACATTCTTGTTTACTCTGCTGAGAGTGGCCAAAGAAATAGAAATTTTCCAGCTGCAATGGATTTGCCTGTATTTGTTTTTCCTCTGTGTTGGCCAACCACAAACAGGCACATTTTACCTAGCTGTAAGATGGTGAGGACAGTTATCTTCCCTATGCGGTTTATTAGTTGCTAATCCTATTTAGTAGAAACCTTTATCAAGTACAGCCTTGTCACATTCTAGTGGGACTTGCAGAACTTTTTCATTCATCTTAATTATATCAGCACAGTGAATTTTGTGCCAGTTCCATTAAATTCAATGGATCTTGCTTCACTCGTTGACACTGAGTGTATGATTTGTCCTTATTTTATGAGAGTCATGCAATCTTTTGTAATTGTACCAATGCAGGGATCTTGAAACTAATCCTTTTAACTTTTTTTTTTCCCCCAGCGGTGATGAGTATCTTTACCCTTTGTCATAATCCGAGTCTATTCAAAACAAGCAAGCCCCAACTTATTACAATGTGTGTTAAAGGCAAAACAGAGGTAATTCTGAGGACTAGACTTCTCAGGTGGCTGTGAGGTACTGCCAGAATAAATTTATCTTCCATTATTATTTGGGAAATAGGATAAGGCTATATAGCAAAAGTACACAGTACCTTTGTAGTTAAGAAGACTCATTTGTGTTGCTGCTCATGTTTATATGAAATACATATATATGAAATCACACAAACATATAAGAGCTGTTCTTACACTAGACAAACACTACTTTTTGTAGATAAACTTAATTCTTAAAATAAAAAACAGGTAGGAAATCAAATTACTGTCTGTGACTCCCATGTGCTTGCTATCTGGAAGCTGTGCTGTGACAGAGAACACATGGCGTTGTGTGCGACTGGGGAGCTCCAAGGTCTCATATGATAATAAAGAAAGAGTTTATGCCTCTGAAGTCTAGAACTAATACTGCTACCAGGTGGCTTTAGATTGATAGCATTACTTTTTCAATAGATAGAATCAGATGTTGTTTGCATTACATCAGACAGTGTTAATACTAGGGTTTTTTTTTAACGTTGGAGCCAATTCTCTGAATTCATGTTGGTGCTGGGTTTTTTTTTCTTTTTTGAGGTCGATAATTTTAGTAAACCCAAGCAACACAAGTAAGTTATTGCTGTCATAAATCCAAGTACAAATGGCCTTCAATTTCTAGAGATCTATGTAAAAGAGCATCTCAGTCTTCCTCCTCTTCCTATGCCATGAATAAAATTTACTGAACACACCAAAGGTTTAAGTATTTTTCTAGTAATACATCTGCTTTGTAATGGTAACTAGATAAAGCTGACAGATGAATGTTAATATTCACTCCATAGTGATGTACAAGAAGAAAGAAACCTTGAAAAAGTCTTTCAGAATAGATACTCCAGTGAAAGTCTCCTGGATGGTTGAGCGTTCAGGCTTATAAAAAGCCCAACAGGTTACTACACATACACACTCTGAAATTATGGTAAATGAAAGGTAGTTCAACTAAACATGGGATTTATTGCAATCTAAGGGCATACAAATAGTGTGACTTTGTTGCTGTATTTTAAGTTAAATAGCTGCAGAATCAGAATGTATGGTCACTCTTTGCTTAAAGCATGAAGACAGCTTGCATACAGTCACTCGGAGGTGACAACTCTGGGTCCCCAAGCAGGAGCAGCTGAGACCCCTCTGTCACCGGTGACAGCCCATGTGCAAGGCAGTGACCTCCCTGTGTCTGCAAGGCACACCCCTAAAAATGGTGATTACTGCAGTACCTTGGTGCACATTTTGAGGCATCGACAACTGCAGTAAAATTCTTTTCCTCCTCCTTCAGGAATGCGTTTGCCTTGCTGTGGGAGGTGTAGGCTGCTTTGTGCAATGAACACCATTGGCCAGGGCACCATGTGGACTCTCCTGGGAAATGGGGGCTTCCTATGGGGGCTGACAGGGTAGAGCCTGGTGGCCAGGGCCCGTCCCACCACCCCAGCCAGGGAGGAGGGCAGCTGGGGGGCAGCCTCACAAAGAGGGAAGAAAATAAACCCCATTGTTGTAATCTCCAGTTACTGGAGTCGGTATCTTTGTCTTTCCGAGCTCGCAGGGGTTTTCTCATACATGAAGAAAACCCAAAGTTTTCAAATCCATGTAAGCTTCTAGCATCTATGGTATCCCATGGCAAGGGGTTCTACAGCTTAACAATGCCTTGTGCAGAAGATTTTTCTGTTCATTTTGAACTAGCCAACATAATTAATTTAATGCCTTCTATGTTTTTATTGGAAAAGACAGTGAATAGCTGTTTCTTAGTCATCTTTTCCATGCCGCTTATGAATTTATAGTCCTGTCACATTCCTCCCTTAGTCAGATCTTTTTCCAAGCTGAAGACTACTGGTTTATTTAATCGTTCTTCACACAGAAACATTCTAGACTTTGATTGTCATTTTTACCTTTTTCCATACCTCTTCCAGTTGTTCTGAGATCTTTTTAAATGAACAGACCAGAACTGCATGTGGCTTTCAGGCTGTGGGTACACAAATGTATAAAAATGCACAATGTGAAGAAATTGTCATTGGTGTTTTGTTCCCTCTCTAGTAATTCAATTTGCCTTTTTGACCTCCAGACACTAAGTTGATGTTTCCATAAGGTTATGTACTATAACTGTGATATTGCTCATAGATGGTATTACTCAGTTTAAAACTAACTTTGAGGCAAATAAGGTCAGAAATGTCCTGTGCACTGTGTTACATGCAGCTATATAATTTTCTACCACCATCCAGTCACTTAGCATCAGCAGATCCTACTGCCATTTCTTACCTTTGGCTGCTGCCTTTACCATTTGTGACTAACTTTGTGTCATCAGCTAACTGACCACTAGGATAAATTTTCTTGTGTAACTAAGAAAATGAGCAATGAAAGCAGTAGTGAAAGTTTATTGAAAGTGCAATTGCTACTGTTGGGGGAGGAAATCTTAACTTCAGTAAGTTGTTACTGTATTAGATTATTTCTGATAGTTTTTTAAAGATAAAAGCATATAGAAATGGTTTTAGCTGAGCACCACTTTTTCAATGTTTAGCTTAACAGTGCTTTTGTTAGCTTACAATCTTCAGAACTTCCTGAATTAAAAAAACCTTCCTTCTTCACTCTAAGAAAATCCCTAAATCTGCATGTGTTTTTTGGACAGAGATTAAGAATAGAAATCATAATGTTTGGAGGGGTTGGGGCCAGGAAGCTGAAATGAAAGATGGTATTCCTCTGTAAAGTCTCTGTTACCATCTGTGTATAACTGCAATGTATTTATTAATTAAGTCTATATGAAATATTAATTAATAGAATTCAAATGTGGCTTGTGGTTTAAGAAGACTCATACAGCAGAGGGGAGGACTCAGTGTAGCATTCCAAGAGGAGGTAAAACTCTCTGGGCCTTCATAAACAAAGACAGGGGAAATTACTTCAGTTATAAGAAGGGGAGAGGGAGGTCTTCCTGACAGTCAGCATGTGGTGTTTTAATATTGAACTGCTGTTTCGGAATGAGGTGTCACAGTTGCGTAGATTTGTATATGGTATTATAGATAGAATAAGCCATAATAAGAGCCACAGTAAGCTATTTGCTGTGGTCATGGGCTGGGACAAGCTGAAACTATTCAGTTTCTGAGCACATATTGAAAATGAAGACAATCTAAAATTGAAAATGGAAATTGCTTCTGCTGCTCTTTCTGCTTTTGGCGCCCTCCCATGTTTTCAAGCAACTTTGATGTTGTTTTCTGACACTTCTGACAGCAGTCAAAAAATTTTTGTAGAACATACTGAAGCCTCCCTGGCTTTTTGAGTGAAGGTGTTGGGGTATGCTACAAAGTCTAAATGTATCTTTGTTCTCTGATGCAAAGGTATCTGTTCAAATATGAGACAGGGAACTTGCTGAAATTGAGGAAGAATCAGTGAGTGACAGCAAAAAGTTGATAATATTACAGAAGTAAAAGCAAAATATACTGCCACTGTTATATGAAAAGACTGGGTTTTATTCCTTGGGTATACCAGACACTTAAGACGATAAAGGGAGGTAAAAAAAAGATAAAAGGAATTTGAGCATAGCTTCATTATGGAAGGGATTTCTGAATTATCAGATGCACCATGACAGGATTTTTCTTCTTCATTATGGTCTCTGCTCCTGCATCAAGGCCACGGAGGGTAGGTACAAGTACTGGAGCACTCACCCTGGTTGGTATTATGGATGCAAATGTGTATCTTTAGGTCTTTTGCTAGAATTACCTGTGATTCAATGTGTTATTTTCAGGGCAATTCAGGCTCAAATGTCAGTAATATTTTTGTGGTGCTTGTCTTCGTATTTCTAAAATGAATTTTTCTGTCTTATCACTCTATTTTCTTGTCTGTTTTCTTCTAATTCCTCTGCCTTATCACTCTATTTGGTGACCCTCCAACTTTAGACTTCCTTTTCTGTCCTCCTTCATCTAATAGGCCTGCCTCATTCTAGTCCATAGAGTTCTCTGCTGTCAGAAAAGCTGAAAGGGGCTATTTGGATCCTGTAGTATTACATTACCAGAACTACATGCCTGATTTTTCTGGCTGTGCCTGTACCTTGGAGAAATAATAAAGATTTTTTGAAAATCAAATTCTTAGCAGCACTGGCTATTACAGGCAGCCCTCTATCTGCCAACTCAGTTTTAATCACCTTGTACAATATGCCAAGATTGCTGTTGAGAAAAGTGGCCTTAAACAACTTCTGCAACCTTGTTCTCCTCAGCTGCCTTTGGAATGCCATCATCTAGTGAGCATTAATTCGGTTTGATGGCGTCGGTGTTGCCCTGTAGCCATTGCAGCTCTTAGAATAACCATGGGGCAGGGCCCTTCCCTCCCCCTGTCTTGCCACAGCAGAGTGGCCCAGTTTGCCTACACATTAGGTACCCTCCTTGAAGTAGCTTGGCTAGCTAAATGACAGCAACATTTTTCAAACCGCCTTTGGGGTTTGCCTTTTTTTAATTTTATTTTTATTTAAACCTTCAGATAATTTCTTCTTTCAAACTTGTTGTAGGTCCTCATTTCAGTCAAGAAGTTTGGGTACTTTCAGCTTTCTAAGCTTTCTACAGGAAGAGTTGTGATTGTCTAGCAGAGAACAGAGCGTTGGAAAATTCTTGCATTGAGCCAAAAAAACTTTAAAGATGCTTTTTGTCAAATAATAATTTAAGTCTCTGAGACCATTCTTATATAGTAAAGAGATAAATTGCTGAAGTTGCCATCTACAAAGTAATTTGCGCGGTCACAAAACATCAGAAAGAGAATATATTAATTTCTGCAGATATAGCAAATACATTCAATGTCCTTGGAGGGATCTCTGGATAAGTGCAAGCGTATTTATTGAATTTATGAATTGCTAGGTAATTTCCTTCAGTTTGAACTATTGCGGCTTAGATGGAAACTAATAATTTTTTCCCTCATGTTTAAAAACATAGTTTCTATGCTTCTCGGGCAAAACAGTTGAGCTTTGTAATATTTTTTTTGCAAAATATGTTTATTACAAAATTATTAGTAAGTAGTTGAGATAGTAAGCTCAGTTAGTTTCCAGTATATCCATTGGGTTTTTTTACTGTAAGAACTAAGCTGAAAGCCATGCAAGAAACAGATATATCAGAATGACATGTATTTAAATGTTTTCATCTTTACTACATAAATTTGTAGAAGTTGTCAGCTGTGGAGGCACTAACAAGAACAAGGGCCAAATTCTGTTCATGTTTATATTAGTGCAAATTTTGAAGAAAGTAAATGAACTTAGTAAGGTTATTTTAGCAGTATGTATATGATAATAGAACACAGTTGGAAACAGAAGAGGTTACTGTCACGCTTTATTGTTCAGATTGTTCACTTTTTCCTCAGTAAAAAGCTCAGCAGCTGAACACAAAACGAATTTTTAGAAACAAATCCAGCCTTACACTCCTAGCAAGCAAAGTGAGATGTCTTGCCATTTGGTGTGTTCCCCTACAGGGCCATAATTGTTAGAGGAGGGACAGAATCTAGAACTGTTGCATGTTGTGGGAGGGCCTTTAAAGAATGGCACGAAAGAAGAGGACGAAGAAAATTATTAATCTGTCAAAATCTTAGCAACAAAGAAAAATCAAAATATCATCTCTTCTTGGTAATATGTAATAGGGTAATATGTAAATATTTAATAAGGTGCCAGATGCTTTGAATCATCTATTAAATTTTGATCAAGACTTTTGTATTCAAAGTCTAAATAAAGCTGATGACTTTATACTGTATCTGATGTATGGATAGTGTTTCTTTATATATTTAGCACAGTCTCAAAATCAGATCGAGGTTTGTCTAGCAGAGAACATGACAAACAGGGGAAGTGCTTGAGCTATGAGGTTGCTACCTGGCTGTACATTCTGAATGTGGCAAAATTAATGTGGTAGATTATAGCTGCACTTTTACGTCCTTGGCAAAATCTGAATTTAAGCTCAGTGAAGTGGATGAGTTTTGGCTTAGGCGCATATCTAATTATGCCTTTCGGTCCATAGGGAACTGGAGTTTTCATAGCCAGACAGAATGAACTGAAGAAAAGGCAAAGGTTTTAAACAATGAAGTGCATATTGTCCCTGAAAAAGGTTGTTTTGAACAAGTGACTTTTATGTGATTATAGTCTGCATTTTAATGCTCCTTGAAAGAAAAAGGCTACAGTTTTATGATTTGAAAGAAATTGATCACATTTTTATTCAAAATTGATTTTTTGGCTTTTGCAATAGAAAAAAAAATTATATATGCTTTTTGAAGACGGAGTCAAATAGTTTTCCTTTTAAAGACAGGTTAAATTGCTATTATACGCAGCAGCTTCTTCAAAGCCTACTGGCAAATTCAATGCAAAAGAAAGGTGGGGAGTAGAAAAGGGCAGGAACAGATGGGAAGTTTCCTATCGGTATAGGAATGGGGAACATGAGAAATGGCATAGAAGATCATGGCTTGTACTGGACTTAGATCTGCATTAAGGGTGTGCTAGCAAGCTTCGTGGCTCTTCAGAGGATAGGGATAGTGTTTCAGAGCAACCCTCTCTTTAGTAACTCCTTTCTAAACAGTAACAAGTGTGTCTGGTTTGGTAAGCTTACTGCAAAGCATTTGTCATTTTTGGTGATAGAACACCTCGATGTTCCTGGACATTTATGTCTATAAAGCATGCATACACACATCTTTAGCTCAAAGCTGCTATGAAATTTTGTCCTTTGCGATATATTGACGTATGCCAAACATCTCTGCTGTACATTTGGAGAGTTCGGTTTGAGTGGGACCCGTGCATTTTCCCCATATCTCGCCACTGTAGGAAAAGGTAACTTCAACACCAGGTCATTAAACTCTGTCTGTGAAATTTTGTAGGGTGTAGTCCAGGCAGCACTGACGACTGACAAAAATTAGGGTAGATGACCTGTATCCGACCCACTGAACGGTACTAAATATAACTGTTTACTTCACTTTTATTGCAATTGTGATTTGTTGATAAATAGGTGTGTGTTTCTCTTAGAGGGTCTGGCAGTGTTTCAGTGACCCAGAATGTTTGGGAAATAGTATTCTATGCTTTTGATATAAAATTATACTTGTTAAAATATTATACATTCAGGAAGCAAATGTGTACCTAATTTTACTTGAATTTAATTTATTGTTTTACCAGAATACACAATACATGCTGTATTGGGTTTTATTCATGTGAAATACATTTCAGCCTTAAGCAATGCATACAGAAGTTATTTAGACTCTAAATTTGTTTTCATAAGTGCAGTGTGCATGTGTTTTACAGCTGTTGCTTTCAGGAGCAAACTTAAAATGCAAATTAATATGATATTGAAAGATCTACATATCTCAAATTACTTCCAAAATGCTAACAAGTATTTATCATTTTGCTATTTTGAGACCCCTGGAACCTTACTATATGAAAACTTCTGATAATGTGGCAGATGAACCGCAGATGTCTGCGTGAATTTTATAGAACTTAACAAAATTGCTACTTTTTTGAGAGAGAGCTTCTAATAAATGATTGTAATTTTTAGATTGGGCATGGGACTGCCATCTTGAGATAGATTTCCCAGATGAGTCTCTGCACCTTTCTCTAGATGCTTCTGCTGTGTTAGGGCCTTGATGTTTAAATGAAAACTGAAGCTGCACTTTATTTTGCAGTTTAGAAAGGGTTTGTTAAGTGTTGTGAGCACAAACCTGTGCCCAAAACAATTTTCCTCAGCTGATAATCTGCCATGAGAGGCTTTTATTCCAAATAATTTGGTTTCTTTTCCTCCTAAGAGAGCATTCTCAATTAAGTTTGCTGTCAAAAAAAGAAAAGGAGAAAAAAAAAAAGCTCCAGAAAAGTATTGGACTTCACAGTAGGATGAAAGGTGATAATGCCTTAGTGACACTCTCTGGCATGCAGTTACTCCTTCCTGGAACTTTCTCTGATGGTACATCATCACTTCTATTGGTGAGGTGCAATACACCTCCTCTCCTTTTAGGAGTGTGGCTATTTCATATTCAAGGTTTGTCTTCATCTCTCTCAGGTTTTTTAATTTATTGGGATTCTCTGCTGCAGAACTGAGAATAAAAAGCTAGAACTTCACAGCAGCTTCATTCCATGTTTTATTTTACAGAATGATTAAAATTACAAATTGTTAATGATTAAAAAAATCTGTAGTAGTTACCTAATTTAAAACAATAATAAAACTAGACACAAACTCTGCTAGGCCAGAAGACTTGATGGGTTTTAAGGGAACAGCTATGTTCCTGTATGGATATTTTAAATTTTTTAAACTATAACAGTTTTATATATTGGATATCATATTTAATCTTTGGGACTGTTTTCCTATTAAACTGAGGCTTTTGGGGTCAAGGCTGTGTATGTAAATATGTATATTCATACACATGCATCTTTTTTCTTCTCAGTAACTTCTAAATCCATTGCTTGACTTAAATGTTATGGGAAAGTGGAGGTCTCCAAGAGATTTTCAAGTAGGGTGTTTTGATGATGTGTTGTGGGAAAGAGCAGATTCTCTGCCACCTAGTAAAGTGAAATGTTTTACATAACTGGGCTCTGTTTTATCTGGACTTTCAACGACTTAGATGCAAAAAACAAAGACAAAATAGAAAATATAGGAAGGCAAGCTAACTCTTTTTAATGTATATTCAGTCACTTAAGAATTTGATAGATTAGTGGAAATTATTATATTAAAAATAAATGTATTTCTCATCTAAACAGAGTAAGAAAAACAAAATAACTGTTTTGACTACATAATAGACCAATGGGCAATGAGCCCAATTCAGTAGAATAATAAATATTATAATATATTATTAGACTAAGAAAAGAGTAGGACAAAAGCCTTTTCCACAAAGGTAGTAAATGAGAAAAACAAGACAGAGAAACAAAACCTGCCGAAAGGCTGTAAATCAGGACACTTTCATATCCCAAATACCAGTAGGATTCTGACCTTATTAATATGGACATAAGACAGCACAGGATGTGCTGGCAGGGGGGAGCATTGCTGCTGATGGAAGAGGTATCTGGTAACTCCAGGGAGAGGTGAAAAGTTAATCAGAGCAGAGTAGTTCTGCGTTCTGCTGGTGTTAGGAACGTGGTTGCAGCACTCTCTAGCAAACACATCTCTAGTTTGACAAATTGACAAAGCTGGTAGTGCTGTGGTTTTTGTCCCCCTCCCCTCAAGATACCTGTTATCTCCTGATGGTTTTGAAACCTGGTGTCCTTTTTGTGGACTCTTCTCTGCACTGTAATGAAGAGAGAAATATGTAAGATGGCAGAATAGAGTGGGGGCTTGTTAGTGAGAGTGAGATTCACGATAATGATGAATTCTCTTGTTGTTTAATGGAACAGGGAAGGAGAAAAGGGTGAATATAGTTGGAACACTGAAAGAAGAGGACATACTTCATCTGTGGCCAGCAGGAGTAGGGCAGTGATGGTGCCCCTGTACTCAGCACTGGTGAGGCTGCAGTTTGAGTACTGTGTTCAGTTTTGGGGGCCACAGTATGGGAGGGACATTGAGGTGCTGGAGCGTGTCCAGAGAAGCGCAATGAAGCTGAGGAGGGGTCTAGAGAACAAATCTGATGAGGAGAGGCTGAGGGAATTACGATTGTTTAGCCTGGAGAAAAGGAGGCTGAGAGGAGATCTTATCAGTCTCTATAACTACCTGAAAGGAGGTTGTAGTGAGGTGGGGCTCGGTCTCTTTTCCCAAGTAACAAGCAATAGGATAAAAGGAAATGGCCTCAAGTTATGGCAGGGGAGGTTTAGACTGGATATTAGGAAAAAATTCTTCGTGGAAAAGGTTATCAAGCATTGGAACAGGCTTCCCAGGGCAGCGGTGGAATCGCCATCCCTGGAGGTGTTTAAAAGAAGGGTAGAAGTGGTGCTGAGGGATATGGTTTAGTGGTGGTTTTGGCAGTGTTAGGTTTATGGTTGGACTCGATGATCTCAAAGGTCTCTTCCAACCTAAGTGATTCTGTGATTCTGTAATTTACTTTGGCTAGTTGACCTGATTCTCTTCTCTTTATCTCCTCCAAGTATAACGGTGTGTGTCCACTCCACTGGGGGTAGAAAAAATACTCCTACAACACAGTAACAGATCTCATACAGAAAGAGATTATGGTAGAGGGAATTAGAAGACTGGAGATGTTAAAGGTCTGTTGCTGTTTGTTTCTTGACTTTTTTTTCTCATGGTGCTCTTGTTTATTTGTTTGTTTGCTTGTTATATATTCATGTGTGTTTATAAATTTATTGTCATTGTAAATATTAAAATCTTTGTTCTTTTGCTGTGATTCAGGGAAAGCCCTTCTGATTGAATATTTTTGAATCAATATGACTTATTATTAAAAAATAGAATAAATAGCTAGCACCAGACATTCTGGTCATTGAAAACTCTGAGGAATTGATTTTTTTCCTTACCTAAATCGTTCCTGCTTTGCTAGGAAGTGCTTTCATTTAAAAAAAAAACAAAAAAAAAATCAACAAACAAACAAACCCCCCACACCAAAACAACAATAAAAAACCCCAGCAAAAATCACACAAGCACAAAAAAACCCACAGAGGAACTGGGATGTCCCTCTTGGTCAGACAGAAGTGAGCAAAGCGGGGAGCCCCCCTCCAAGGAGAATCAGCTGTCTTTGTGAGATGCCTGTGAAAGTGGATACTGCCAGCCTGGCTTTGTATGTGGAGTGCTGTCCACATACATATGGGATGGTGCTGTCTTGGTGTCATCCCACTCTTCAGTCCTCAGTTCACCATAGAAAGTGTCACTTGGAATCATAAACAAGTGCCAGATGCTAAGGAGGGAGATTTTTGTCGCTTGTTCCTTTTCTGCAGAAATTCAGGGATCTTGAGAGAGAGGATTTCTTCAAAGCATCAGGCAGGCAAAGAATGATCTTGGCCAAATATCTTTGTTTCCTATTTCCAAAAATTATAGTAGGGATCAGTTTTGTGTATATAATTTTGAATTCCCAGAAGCTAAAGTCAATACAGCAGTCCTATCTTTACTCATAATGTTACATATTTTCCAGCTGGTAAAGGAATTGTCCATCAGGTAGAATTACTTAAGATATAAAAGTTACAAATACTGCCATTTAATTCAAATACAGAATTTTATAGGATAAAAAAACATGGTAACTAAATTAGCTCTCAAGTCTGTCATAAGAAGGAAAGCATAGATCAGATACACTTAATCACTATAATTAACTAGTTTACCTTTATATCTCTGATTAGCTATGGATCATAAGCCTCTATCTGTTTTCCTTTATCTCTCTTTAAAGTAGAATATAATGTCTATTGTGAATGTCACATTGGTTGTGTTCTTTGTGACAATGGAATTAACTTGTTTGGCTGAATGGCAAGTCTATTATTTCAACATGTACTCACAAAGTAGTTAGAAATTCAGAATGAGCTAAAAATAAATGCTTCCTGTATGAGATAGTTTCATTTCATGAACTTGTGTCAATTTATAATAGTGTTAATAAAACTTTTTCCTCAAGTGTATCTCATCAGAATGAGCAAAAGCAAACTCTTTAAAAAAATTTGATTCAAAATCTTAATTGGGGTTTTATCCTTTATGGAAGGGAAACTGGTAATTTATGATTCATCTAACAAAGTAAGTTAGTACCTCCTGGGTTCAGTTGCACCAGCTGCCTTTAACTGTAGAATGATGGCTTTATCAGGACTTAATGTGATGTTGCTGTAATTGATGGCACATGGACTCTTAGCCTGTCCCAATCACAGGATGAAATGCTTAAACCTCTGTGGAAAAAGTTTAAGGTAATGTATTTTACCTTGTTAATTTGCCTAAGAAAAAACGTGCCTCGGGTATAGTGGTGAGTTTGTTATATAGCAGAACTGCACTTGTTGTGTCTAACGGCTTCCCTGATGGCACTCATGTGCCACCATTTCATATTTTTAAGTCTTTTTTTTTTTCTTGGTCTTGTCTCTTTTTGAAAGAATCTTTGAAAAACAACAAAAGGCTGTTTGCAAGAGGCTTGAGCTGACTGTACATATGATCGTTTAATGTGCCAAAAATGACATATGTGAACACTGGGAGAATTTCTTCATGACTTTTAAAATTCAATTAGTTTATCTTAAAGCCTTATTAGCAGCATTATTAGATAAAACACTTTCTTGAAAGAAATGTGATATTTTTGTAGTTGATGGTGTGCTGTCAGCAAGTTTTAGGTTACTTAACTGAGTATGTCACTAGCTGGGGTTTTTTTCCACAGTTACTAAAGTACTAAAATAAATTATAGTTACTTTAACATAACAGAGGCATTAGCATTTGTAAATTAGAGAACACAAGTATAAAATCAGCGTATTCATCTGTATATATTCTGGTCTGCCTTCGCAAATAAGCATATATAACTAAATCTAACATACTACTAATTTTTCCTTGTGATTTAGAAACAGATTTGTGTTGCCTGTTAACAGTCATTATTATATATAGGGGTGTCAGTCTGTGTGTATAAAAATACATATTTAAGAATACATTTAGACACAAAATATTACACATTTAATAACTGTCCTGGAACCAACATCTACATATCAAATGCTCGTTGATTTCAGGGAGCATGGCACAGATACGGGTAAGACCCACAAAGAGGTTTCAGTGGTTCTTGTATGCCAAAGTAATATGGAATGATCTGTCATGGGCATACTTGCACTGATATTGTTAGGCTTACTGTATTGTCTCTTAAAAGGTCCTTTGCACATAAAAGTTTGTTTATTGTGTGCACACAAAATAGCTGCCGAACATTTTGCTGATC
Source organism: Chionis minor (assembly GCA_013398295.1). Taxonomy (NCBI): domain Eukaryota; kingdom Metazoa; phylum Chordata; class Aves; order Charadriiformes; family Chionidae; genus Chionis; species Chionis minor. The sequence goes on from VZSF01008262.1 coordinate 573,564, forward strand.
CCTTCTGTCAGGCAGCCTTAAATTCTTTGATGTTGCAATGCTAAATACCATAGTTAAGCCAGAGCACACCCCATCCTGTCTCTGTCCCTGTCCTCAAATGCTTCTTGTCCTGGATTCAGACTCTTAAAGTGTTCTGAATTGCTGGATGTTACCATCTCAACGGATTGTCCTTAGGCTGGAACATGCCTTAATATCATGACAGGATTGATACTAAAATTTAGAACCTTCATAGCTGTTATATTCTGCTCCTTCGGGAGCCTTACCTGAAGACCTAAAGCTGTCCTATAGTTACTGCAGTCCTGCCTAGTTTGGGGCAGGACTGTGTCTGTCAGAGCAACGTGTATTAGGCTGATCCAGTGGAAAGGGATGGAATTGCTCTGGAGCCATGGTAACCGAACTGACACTTCAGTGCTCCAGCTCATTTTGGTGTTTGAAGGTGACCAAACGGAAATAATACCTGAAATATGTTTTAGGCCTGTTAAATGCATGTCTTAAGAACCTCAAATGTGGGATGTCCTTCCTTCTTGGTGAGATGTTTACAATGAGACTGGAATGTCTAAGGGGAAAAGTTTGGAGTGTGTTTCACCAGCAGCTAATAAAAAAAGTGTAATTTTCCCCTTCTTTATAATTTAAAATGTTCCATTTTGCTTTAGTATAAACATGGTAAGTCTATAGATTGAAGGTTGAAAGCATACAATGAACAGTTCATTCCAGAAGACATTTAAGAAATTCATGGATCAGTGTTAGTTGAAAAATGTTATTATGATGAATGCAAAAAAAGTGTGGAAAAGACAGCAGTAAAGTAGACTGTTGATCATGAAAACAAGCAAATTGCTGGCTAGAGGCAGATGCAATATGGCAAGCTACCGCAGTTTCTTTTCAGTGTCTGTGGAAGATTGTGATTTGTAGGCATTCTGGTATTTCGGTCTAGTTTTCCATTAGGAGTTAAGACTATCCACATCAAATTTAAACTAGGTGTGGAGACAAATAGGGCTATTACTTGGAGCTTTCTAACTGCTTGGCCTGCTAGGCTGTAGAATCTGGAGTGATACATAAAGGGTGTAAAATTGCAAAGAGCATTTTCTGCTAGCAATCAGACAACAGCAGTGCCTGCTGATACCTGGACTTGTAGATTATAGGCCAGTCTTTGTATCATCTGCTAGATCCCCCCAGCCACCTGTCCTCCACTGATTATAACTGATTTTAAATGGACAGTTCTGCAATATACTAAATAGCTTGCATCTTGATGTATTTAGTAATCTCGTTCTTTCTCAGGTTTTACCTTATTTCTGAAGAGGGCTGAGTTCAGTTTTTAATTGTATTTGTGAACTAAAGTTGTATATAGAAGGTCTCTTATCTGTACATAAAAGGTCTAATATATAAAGTTAAGCACTGTTTGTGTATATGTTAGTAACACTATTTTTAGCAGCAGTGTTCTAGTTTGTACATGCTCAAGTGCTTATCTGATTTTTTTTACCTTTTTTCCTATATCTTTTTATATCTTTTCAATTTTATATTTATTTCCAGTCCTCTCAGTTTTTCTTCCTAGCTCTTGATTCTTTTATAGTTTCTTTTTCCTTCATTCTTTTTTATCTTTCTGCTTCCTTCTATTTTATTTTTTTTCCCCCAAGTTTTACTTTGTGAACCATGGACTTCTGTTCTTGTGTTTTTTTCACCATATTGGACATAATTCTCCCCTCCCCACCCCTTCTTACTTATTTTCTTCCCTCCACCGTTCCCTTCAGTGTGCTTTATGACCTTTCTTTCTTTGTTCACCCCAAAACGTTAATCCAATACTGTTGCCATCAGTTCTGGCATTTGGATTTGGGTTTTTTTGTTTGGTTTGTTTTTTCTAAAGGTACTTGATCTTTTATTATATGGTAGAGTACTGAGGCAAAAAGTGAGTTTCTTTAGCACAGCAATTTTTACTTGCAAAACTTGTGGTCTAATGCTAACAGTGGTAAGAGTTTTTACTTAGAGGCTCCAGGTTTAAAGGTGTGTAAACAGATATCAGGATACAGAAGTCCTATTTACAGTGATTTTACTAATGACGTATGAACAGTATTCTGAATTGGTTGTTCAGGCCAGGTTCAGATTGTTCAATACTTTTTTGTTGTTTTGGGTTGTGGTTTTTTGGGGTTTTTTTTCAGGAGACACTGGATGTGAGTAGGCTGTTATTTTTAGGGTAGACAATGGCCTTTTTTTTGGCATTGCCAAACTATAATACTGTCTTACATTATGCTGAAGTCTGAGTCGATATATCATTTTGAGAAGTCAGGGCCCAATTTCGGGAAAACGGCACGTGAATATTTAAATGTATTCAGGCTTTTCACTCCATCTCTTATGCCAATTCTGGTCAACAAAGTGCATTTGAGGTTATTTGGTCATGTGCTGGAAAGCCTTTTTTCTTGTAGAGCTCATATTCTGAATGTTAACAGCTTTCTGTAATATAGCACTTTGTGAGGTGGTTCAGATAAGTAACCCCTAAAGCTTTGGATTTCTTCCAAAGTAGTCTATTGGTTTTCTATTTATAGTAACATGTTATATGTGTTATATGCCTGACCTATTGGATCAAACATTTGTTCGGTGAGCAGTGAAACCAACACAGCTGCTTCACTGCAGGTGCTTGCTCAGGGGCCTCAACCCCTCTGTGTCCCACCAGGGCAGTGATTCCTCCCATCCCTGTCTCCATGAGGCTGCATGGTGCTGAGCTCTGTGTGTGGGTGTGCTGGAAGGCAAAAGTTTGGACCATCTTTCCCTCAGTAGAGGCGCTAATTTGGGTCTTTCTCAGCCAATTCTACCTATGTACTGGATTTTGTAAAATGTCCGAAATAATTAACGTTTCTATAAACCTTTCTTGCAAACACAGATTCCAAAGAAACTGGGCAGACAGGGACTGCTGGGCAGACAGTGTGACTTCATATGCCTTGTTTGCTTGGAAAACACTGAAATTAAAGAATTTTGTCTGGAGAATTAACTCTTGATTCCCTTCTTTCTCTGTTAACCTGTAGGACAAAATAGTTATTGTTGATTTTTGTGTGTGTGACATGATTGATTCACGTTCAGGTTATATTCTGCTATAACTCATGGGTCCTTCTGTGGAAAAAGGAAACTATTTAAGAGTGTAGAAAATAAACTCTGCTGCTTGGACCCATGACATATCTAGTCCTGTACTCTGTGTTTAGCAGTGGCAACAGCGTGTCTCCCATCATCTCTATTAGAGGGCACATCCCTGCATATTTTCTCTAGCATCTGCTCTGGACATGTTTTCAAAGGCTTTGTCTAATCTCTTTTTAAACCTGCTGCTGCTGTTTGCTTTCACAGCCTCCTGTGGCAACAAATTCCAGACACTCAATATCCGCTTCATAAAAAAGTACTTATCTTTTTGAAACTTAACTCCTATGAGTTTCAATAAACATCCCCTATTGCTGGTATTGTGATACGTGGTGAATAAAATTTTACCCTTGCTGTTCCTGGTGCTCTTGTGATGATTTTGAACCCCTTGGTCATGTTTCTTCTCCTCTCCAAACTACACACTCAACCCTTTTTTGGTCTGTCTTCCTTAAAGCATCTGCTCTGGCCTATTAATCATTTTGATTATCCTTTTTCCTAATGTTTTCTCAGTTCCTGTCTCTGTGCAACTGATTGCTCCTACCTGCTGGTAGCTCTTTTCCTTAATTGAATTTTAACCTGTTTTTCTCAACATACCCCCTAAATTGTCAAGAACATTTCTTAAATTTTAATCTAGTCTTCCAGCATGCTTTCAATTTGCACTGCTTTTGTTTTGATTGAAAACTTAATAAGCACATTTCACTTCTAGTCCATAATTTAGATTGTTAATGAAAAAATGAACAAAACCAGATACACAGCAAAATCCTCTGAATCCCTTCTAAAATGTCCTCCCATTTTTTCAATGAGCATGATATTCCAACCAGCTTTACAACTCTCCCATAATAATCTAGACATAGTTTCTGTGGGTTGTAAGACAGTTTTTATTAAAGATCAAAGTATATGTTATTTTCAGCATGTGACTAGGAAACAGGGCTTGTGACTAATCATTTTTGATTTCCACCTTTCCTAATGTGACCTTTTCTTGACAAAATTTCTTATCTTCTTGGTGTTTACATATAATGGCTTCATTACTTGTTCAAGTATTTTCTAGAGATTGAAATTAAAATAACTGGTTTATTATTTCCCAGTTTCTGTTGCTTGCCCACCTTTTTTCTTAAATATGGGTAACTTTTTTGCTTTTTCCAGTCTTCTGATACTTCATTCACGCTTGTGAGTTTCCAGAGGTTTCAGTTTCCAAGCATATGTATTTGAAAATATTTAACTTCAGCACTCTTGGATTAGTCCCTTCCCATTTTTGTTTAATAGGCTCTTAAGTGTTGATTGGTATTAATAATACTAGCTGGGAGATATAAGGCCACAATAAAGATTATTACTGTATATAGATTACAGATTAATGGAAAAGTCTTTATAGTAATGTTTTTCTCTAGTAAACACATACAATGATTTTAATAGCCAAGGTTAATCCAAGAATGATTGCCAGTTCTTGAAGTCCAGTACCTCAGTATCTTTGGCAAATGTACTATAGTGTGCTATGAAACCCCACTCATAAGCAGAATTTTAAGAGCTGTTGAAGAGGTGTTGAAGATGAGTCCCTTTGTTCTCACACTGGTGTTCAGACATGTTGTGGGAAAGAGCAGACTACTGATATGACCGAAGATGTGAAAACCTACCTCTTAGAGCCTCTGTGGTCCTGACAAGCACTCTGTGTTAGTATGCTGTATAGGTATTACCTTGTTTATTCTTCAAATAGGCATAAAAATAAAGCACGAGTTCAAAGCCATGACATGTTTTGTTGTTATGTGATCAGTTTTCTCAGTACATGCAGCATTGCAATTTTATGGCTCCTGTTAGGGGACAGAAGGACATTTTTGTAATGTATTGAGGGAAAAGTAAAATCCTGATTAAATTTAATCTGTTATAGATATACCTATTGTTTGTGAAGAAACTCAAAGCTTTATCAGCCATTGAAGTGTTCTTAACAGCTTTTGAACAACAGGAGTGCATTTAAGATGGAGGCCATTTTCTTTCTTGCTCTCCTTTTAAATTCTGCCTGGGCTTTCATGCAACCTTAACTGACATAGACTATCCTTTTTCTCAATAATAAATGAACAGGTCTGGGTCCTTCTCAGATTAAAATCTAGTCTGAAGAGTACTGCACTGCATACCGGTTGTGTGGCTTTGCTCTTTTTCTCACTCTCCACCTAGGGGTGTAACAGCGTGAGAAATAACATGCTTTGTGTTTGTAAATGCAGTGTTTTGGTAGATTTCCTGTAATGTGGCTATCGTTTAAGCTAGATGAGGCAGGTGAAAGAGACACATTTTGCTTATGAAGTAGAAGGTAACAGTGGTTTTGATAGTCCTTGTTCCTGCAGGAGTTTCTTTCCCTATCTTACGTAAGCTCTGAAAAGAAATCTTTTGTGCAACAGAACTTACAGGCTTACAGTGGAGAGATCTCCACACTGTTAAGAGTGAAACTCTTAGCCATGGTTGTCCTCTGAGAGGTCCAGTCAAGCTAGTAGACACTCTGGGCCCAGGCCTCAGCATCTTTAGTAGTCTTAAAATATGTAAGAAACAGTAGCAGGAAAGAATGAAATACTCCGTTCTCCTTTTTCAACAAGTATGTGAAGGGAAAAAAAATAAATGTTGCTGCATAAAAGACTTAAGTCGGGCATCAATAGGGTAATGATACGTGGGAAGGGTTGCCTAAAGAGACTCTAGGATCTCTTTCAACTGCAGATTTCTAGGGAAGTTAGACAAATATCTGTTGGAAGTAAAATTCATATAAATTAACCATGTATGTGGACAGATGGATGGCATAAGCTTTAGTGATCCCTCCCAACTCTGTATTCCGTAATTAAGTTTTCAAGCCTGAAAGCGTAAACACAGAGGGGGTTTAGACATTTACTGAAGGAAGTGGGAGGACAGGTATGATAAGCTCTGAGGGGTCCCAGTCGCCAAGGGGATACAAACAACGTAGCATCAAGCAGTTTGCCCAAGCCCACCAATGCAAGAGCCTGAAGAGCAAATCTAACAGATTCCTTCTAGTCTATGGCATGAGCTCTTCTATTTTGAATTCTTTCAAGAAACCTGCTATTACTCGCGTGTGCACGCACACACACCCGCAGGCACGCACGGGTGCTAGAATAGAACAGTGACATGGTCTGTTCTAATCCATTTTAATTACAAAAAGCCAATTAGAAAATTGCCCACAGTATAGTGTTAGTGCATGAAAATTAAGATTGATTACCATTGTCAAAAGAAAGGCTCAGAAGACTTGTTTGGTGCCAGTAGCTATTTTTTTATTCTTTGTTTTCTAATATAAACACCCATTTTAATCTAAGCAATATTCAAATATTCATTTCTAATGTAATATATACTTTTAAAAGCATAAAAAAAAATCACTACTTAGCAGGAGTAATTTCAAGATGAACTGTAAAACCATTCAAAATCCTCCTCACTAGCTGTATACTTTTTTTTTTAAATGGTCTTTACCTGACCCTTCATACCTGTGACTAAAAACGTAGGGTTAGGATAATTGCAGGCTTTGAATTTTTGCCTTTTGTTTTTTATTTAATATTTTATGCTATCCTTAGTTGAAAGAGACTATACTATTGTCACAGTTTGATAAGTTTTTTGTGTGTGGATTTACAGGGTCCCCTGTACTACTTGTAACCATACCGTTAAGGCTGGTACTTAAGAAAAAGTGAGATAACTGATCCATTGTAATTGTTAAAAACAAATGCATAACATAAAAGATCTGTATAAAGAAGAGCAGTCGATTAGATCTGTGCAGTTCTGTCCATTTTAGTGCTGGTAGAATAGCAGTGGTCATACTAGTGGTGCTAACTTTGTGCTGCTCATAGTGAGCAGCGGTCAGTCAAACTGCAGAACTTGACAAGCTGTGCACATGCAGAACTGAAAGAACAGGGATTTAAACATTATATACATTTCCACTACAACACAGAAGTCAAGAGGCCTTGACTATGTTTCCCAAATTTATGTGGAATGGGAATTAAAGCTAGGTTAGGAGGATCCATTCAGAATTATTTTGGCCTCCCCTTTCCATATTCCTTGAACGTAACCTGCTAGAAATTGCTACCATAAAATTTCTTAGTATTTCTTGGAAGGAATGTAAGGCATCCATTGCACCTGCTCTTTTTTTTTTTCTTTTTTTCCTTTCTTCCTTCCATTGAAACCATATAATTTCTGATACACTGTAGGTTTTACATAGCTTTTGGCCTTTAAAAGTTTTAAGCTGGTTAAAAGGTTTTTAGGGCCATTTTATGACTTGTGGCATGTGTGATGAGAGGTACTGTGGACTCTCTTTACTGAAACATCTCTTGCTGTGCTCCATGTGTGCCCTGGCCAAGCCTTGAAGGCTACCGTGCTCCCTGCTGGCCCAGTGACCCTGCAGGTCTCTGTAGATGTTTTGCTGCTTGCATGGCGATGTAGCAAGATGATGGCAGTTATTCCCTGGAGCAAAGGCAAGAAGTAATTTCTACTGTGTGGTAGTTAGGATGCTTGTTGCTACAAATTTGCCCAAAGTACAGACACAGGACTATTCCCAGTGAGTACGATGGCTGCAGCTATCCTGGTTTGGGAGGAAAAAGAATACTAGTGTTGCGAGCAGTGCTGGTTCACATCCCCTGCTCTGAGGGGCTAGAGAATGAGCCCTTGTCCTGTTGCGGCTTGCTGATATGGGAGTCATTTTGCCATCTTCCTGCCATGGCAATATGCTCGGCACTTGGAAGAAGCTGCATCAGTTTTTGCAATTACACTTACAGAACTGTGAAAAACTACCTGAGACAATGATCATCTTAGCAAGACTATGAGCCATCCTGATGAAGAAATGGCATAAAGCAGTATCCCTAATCTGAATATCTCTGTCTTTGGCACGTCTTAGTTTTTCTTGCCAGTAGTACGAGACGATGCTTTAACATTTTTTTTTCTCCAAAGTTCTACAGTGTGTCTGACTGCAGCCTTAGTTCTGGACACCCAAATGCAGTCATTTCTAATTCTTTTCCTACGTGCCATGATTATACCTAGCAGCAGAAAAAAAAAAAATAAATCCAAATTTTATTTGTTTCAGAAGTAGACTGTGTAAATGCTTGGAGAATATTTTCTTATGCTGTCGTCTTGTAAGATTTTAGGTAATGTATTAGAAAACAGAGACTTAAACATATATTTGAAATGTACAAAAATGTCTAATATGCATTATATTTAAAATATGCATATAATTGAAGCGGCATATTTGGTGTTACTGTAGGTAAAAGGATACATTTCTCACTAAATTTCAGAGAAGTTGTTCCTGCTTGTCTGAAGAAGTTGTTTACTGTGTTTTAGATTTCCACAGACTGAAATAAAATGCTTCTATCTGATTTGTTCTGAAATATATGAGTTTGTTTCTTCTGGGATGTTCACTAGTTTGGAAGCTTATTTAAAAAAAAAAAAGTCAGGCCTTTTCTTTATGCATACGGGAAAACATTCTTCCTGCTCTGAAACTTACTACCTCTGAAATGGAATGTCAGGAATAATGGAAACATTATGAAGTTGGTTTTCAGCTGCAAGGATGACGTTGCTTCCTTTCCCTTACATTTGTCCTGTTTTCCCATATGCTTTCCCACTTTTCCATTCCTTTATAAAGCTTTTTTTTCTTTATGAAATTTTAATTGCAGGGCGATAATGAAAATTAAAAAAAACTATGGCAACAGGAGTTAAACTTTTATATTTGTATATATGTGTGGTTTTGTGCACATTTTCTTCAGAAGAAAAATACACATTATACTTGTTCGAACATTTGGTTTCAGAGTAAAATATACTTTACATTCATGGAGCTATGTAAATTGCGTGTTGGGAGATAGTCTTTAGGAGGTTTAAACAGTTATATCTGGTTTAGTACTGCAGGTTTTCGTATTGTAGAATAAGGTAGTGCTATGCCATATTTTAATATTTAATCTGAGATGTGGAAGCACTGCCTATCATATTGAGCAACACTCTCCCATTGTTTTCTTGCATCCCATCTATCATCTGTGAATTTGTTGTACTTATAATGTAAGTATTGTGGGGCAAGGACTCAAAGTGTCTCAGTTGCTGTGGCAATCGTAGTAACAATGTCATTTACTTTGTGTAGCAATAAAAAAATGACTTTGCTCTTTAGTGTTCTTGCAATGAAATGTTTTATTTCAGCCAAACACAACAAAACTCTCAAGACTTTTGAGTGCCATCCTAAGTGTTTACTTTATCTGAGGCACAATCAGAAAAGACATAGTTAATGTAATAATCATCATTTTAATGCATAATGCTTTCCTTGTGGTAGAAACAGAAAACAATTTAAATTATGAATAATATTTGTGACGTGAATTATTTAACAATGTCTGAGAGATTTAAAATACATCTCAAGGTGATACCTGAAGGACAGTTTTGAGAGTGTTTTCATCCTGAGGTGTGTTTCACGTTGACAGCTATGACAGTAAGATCTTCAAAGAATTTTACATCTTATGTAAAAATTTTAGTCTCAGGTCATTGACTGGAATGTGCTCACACCATTAAAACTTTTTTAATCTTAATCTCTTTCAGTCCCAGCAAAGATGCATTGTGATCTTTGCGCTGGTATGCTGCTTTGCTATTCTGGTTGCACTGATATTTTCGGCAGTGGATATTATGGGAGAAGATGAGGATGGACTCTCAGAAAAGAACTGTCAAAATAACTGTCGGTAAGAGGTAACAAACAAAACTTCTCTTTTGGGGTGGACAAGAACATATATGTGTTACATAATGGCATGTAGTAATGACCATAATCCCGTGGTGTAATTGGCAGGAGTAGGTAACAGAGGAAGAAATGTTTCTTCTTTTGAATTTCTGGGTTTGGGTGTTGGTTTGACACAATAAAAAACAGTTTTTGAAGTTATTTTTGGTGGCATGTTTTGAGTAAGACCCTTGTGTTAGTTCAGTTATTTTGTAAGCACGAGTCAAAGCCCACTACATTTTAGTAAACGAGTACTGAGGTGGTTCACATAGTTCCCAATTCTGTCATTTCTCTCTTTCATCAAGAGCTTTTTTTCTTTTGCCAGGCAGGTCACTGATCACTATTGACCTAAGACTGCTGTCCTTTTTATTTAGGGGACCTTTTATATATTCCTGTTTGTTGTACTCCTCTAATAGACATGGTGGTTTGCCTAGGAACTGTGAAGAAAATTAGTGATACAGTCAGAAAGACTGGAGTATTGACTATGTTGGATTAAGATTTGCTCCAGAAACCTACAAAGGTTGTGTATATCTTTTAACTTCAGATTTAAGTAGATGATTAGATTTTTGGGGCCTTTCATTTCCAGTCTCTGATTTCATTTTGCCTCTCCTCACTGTCAGCTTCCCTCATGAATCTGTTCATCAGTGATGACTGATGCATGGTATTGTCCAGGGTCCTCTTCCGTCTACTAGTAAAGCTGATTTAACATTTTTAGACTTTTTTCTGCTCATTTCCAAGGCTTTAACATGTATATAGAGAGCCCTCTCTGATTAATTTTGTGGAAAAACAGTAGTCCTTAAATAACATCTCAGAAATCCATTCTAATCTGATCAGGGAATTGCTGGAGTGGGAAGGGGCCTCTGGGCATCCTCCAGTCCTTTCCCTTGCTCAGAGCAGGGTCAGCTACAGCAGGTTGCTCAGGGATGTTCAAAGGTCGGGCTTTGCACAGCTCCAAGCACGTTCTCTCCACAGCCTTCCTGGGAAACCCGTTCCACTATTTGTACAGAATCTACCCAGCTACTAATGTCTGGGTGTACAGTGAGCTGGAGAGATTTGATATTTATTCATTAGAATAATTTAATGAAAAAATAAGGTTTGTTTGAGACTTTTCTCCTTATTTTTGCTATTCTTTGTTGATTTTGTGTGAAAACTCTCTGGGGACAGTGCCTTTCTATGCTGCACCTGTCACAGTGCAGTCAGCAGCAATTCACAATCCAGCAAATTGGATTATGTTTTTGGAATTATAATGGATTTTTACAATATTTTTTATATGCTACTTAAAAAAAAATTCACAATCCAGCAAATTGGATTATGTTTTTGGAATTATAATGGATTTTTACAATATTTTTTATATGCTACTTAAAAAAAAAAAAAGGGGAGGGGGGAGGAGATTCTTTAAATTTGCACCTCCTTTCAAATAGGACATACCTGCAACATCAGGTAGCTTTGTTCTGAAACCCACCACCCTTTTGGCACTTTTTTCCAGTATTGTTTTGCTTTTGTAAAATGGTTTGGCCATAATCTGTCCACTTTCTTGTATGCCTACAATTTTGGGCAGCCTTCTAATATCTTGTCTGAATTTTCCAGAGTTCAGCTAGCTTTCCTTTCCCCATCAGGGTCTTAGGTATTCTTCACTGTGAGTTGTTGCCTCCTAAAATGTTTAAAGATACTGCATGTGTCACCTCTACACCCACTGTCTCTGTGTGTGAATCTGTGACAGAACTAGGTCAGATGAGGGGAAAGTCTTTCTGCTCATTGGCTTTAATGTGCCGCACACAACTTCAATACATGCAACTACTGCACCACGTTTTCCTCTTCTTTATATCAACTAATGGCTCCCATTTTGTTCTGGGTAGTTGCATAGGCCTAGTCAAAGAACTTAATCTTCTCCGCTTTGCATTCTTCAAACGGGGAAAAAATTCAGAGTGGGAGCGATGTACAGTGCTATGGAAACCCAGGATATTATTTTTTCCATGGTAAGAAATTAATTGCTTTTGTCTCTTTGTATGGATTACACCAAACTGCCTTTCCAAAGAATGCTCACCTGTGCTCAGCTGTTTGTTGGTTGGCGTGTGTCACTCTTGGACTGTGTTAGAGGACCCTGGGAGTAAATCCAGCATATTGACTTCAAACATAAGGGTCAATGAGACTGCTCTGCATTTACAGTGATAAAAGTGATCTCAGACCCCAGCTCTATTTTAAGGTGCCCCTCACAGAGTGATTGAAGTGCATGATGTAGCTACTAATGCCTGAACCAGAGGGCACATCAACGCTGTCTGTGCAAACTGCCTGAACCATTTCTAATGACAGTATCCAAGTGCTGGCAGCTGCTACCTGCTAACGTTGAGTCCCGCTCTACATGATGAAACTGGGCTCCTCTGTGTTTTAAATATATTGCAGACTTAACTGAAGTGCTGTAAGATCAATTGCTGCCTGTGGCATATATTTAGTACTTGGGGTAAGCACTTTTAATAAGTAAGACAAGAATTATTGAATTCTTGTATTTCTGCTGTGTGAGTACTTTCACTGAAATTCAGGAACAGGCGCTTACGTTTGCAGGATGTTTAGAGACAGAATGGTAATAGATTGTTCTATTTATTTTTTTTTTTTTAGATTAAATAGTTGTCAAATGATGCGAGTTTACATAGATGATCCTAGATTTCTTTTTTTGGTTTTAATTGATCAAATTTGTGAACGAACTTGATGAGAAAGGATGCTATTGATTTGAGAAGAGCTTCGCTGATGGTTTGCTAAAGGCTTTCATCTTCTGAAAATCAATTTCACTTCTGTCTTTTTATTTTAAAGGAAAATATGTCTGAAATAGAGCTGTGGTCTAGAATACTTCTTTGGCTAGAAATTTTTGGAGCTCGTGCCAAAAAATAACAAGTGTGAATTTAAAAAAAAAAAAAAAAGGAGAGAGAGAAATCAAAAGGAAGACTTCTTTTAGAATTCTGGAGCTTTTTGTAGCCTGACAGAGGAATCGTTGAGATATGTTGTAAGCAGTATTTTCCAGTAAAGCCTACATCTTTTTTTGTTATTGTGGTTGTATTGTTGTTTGTGAATACAAATGCAGCCTCTCTGATCTGCTTGTTGTAATTCAACATGGGATTCCTCTTCTCTTAATCATTCCTTAAACTCTTCTTACATACGGAATACTTACTGCATATGTTGCCAAAAAGACTTTCTTTACTGATGGATTTAATTTTCTTGGGGGCTTTGTAACAAAAACAAGTCAGGAAAGTGGAAAAGCAGGCTTTTTTGTATGTCTGCAACAATTGCTAGAAGGGATTGTTGCCACCCGTCTAAAAGGGTGCATAGGAAATGCAATTTTTGAAGAAAGGAAAATACATTTGAAACTAAAATTGTGAACTATGATTTTAAATCTTTGAGCTTCTTGCTGAAAATCTCAGGCTATGATTGAGAACTTGCATCTTGCCTTGCAGGTCATTTGTGACTGCCACAGTGTGAAGTCAGATCATTGTAGGCTGCAAACCATTTCCCATTCTATTTGTTGCACAGGCAGAGGAACTCAATATTCAATAATATTGAGTAGAATATTCAAGAGGAACTTGAATATTTGATATTTAACTAATAACTGAAATGATTTTTTTATTGGTCTTTTGATGGGTATATAAAGAAACTTAAATTTTTTTAAGCTTGCTTTGCCTTTTGTAATCCAAAAATACAAATAGGTAATTTAAAAGAAATTACAACCCTGTCTTAATAATTGAGGGCAAATATTGGGGCAAAAACATGTACTTATCAGATTAATTACCAAGCAGCATGGTAAAAATTACTGTGTTTTCTACCGATACATATATTGCAATTCAAATAAAGAGCTGGGGGAAGGTCTGTAAAATTTATCAGGCAAACAAACTCTGGCTTCAGAATTGAAATTAGAATCTGAACTCTACTGGTTTAGATGACATAATGCTGTTTGTACTTATTGACATTATCCCATATATCTCTCATACTGTGCATTATATGTGGGGAGACTCGCTGACTTGAAGTAGACATTTTATTTTACATTTTTACAACTGGACCGGGTTTCTTAAGAGGCGTCTTTTCACTTTGGAGGGTGCTGTACACTCCTGGCTTCGTTCCACAAAATTTGATTTCAGAATGCTGGACTTAACAAAATACAAATGGCTTTTGACCCTTTCTATTAAAATGATTTTCAACTGACTGACATTTAAGGAATAAAAATATAAAAATAAGGTCTGTGAAAAGTTGAGGTTTTGCAATTTGTGCTTGGTATGGGATACAAATAATTCTCTTGAGACATCAACAGATACGTTGTTAGACAGCCCTGATGGATGAGGCTGGTTAAGAGGATATGCTTTGCAGTCTGGAACTTTGCCGGTCTTGCTGTGGGTCCATTAGACACCGCAACTATAAAATCAAATTATTATAATTTGAAAATAGTATTTTTTAATGGGTAATCCATTGTGAATAAATCTCAGCTAGCCTCTGACATAACGTTAGTCAAGACTTACTTGGCTTTGTTGAAACTGGCTGGTAAACTCTAAAAATGGCAATCTGGGAGACCAGAAGAAATTACGACTATTAAGAGATGGTCTCTGTTATCCAAAGAGTTAGAACCAAGGTCATTTTGATTTATTACCAGTAACTTTAGCTGTTCAATATGCCTCTTCTCCTGCTTGCTGCTGCTGCTACTCATGCTAGGATTCCTACGGAGCTTGCACATGCCCTTAATTACCCTTGTCTCACTGGCTTTTCCAGTATGCATTGAATCAGTAGTAGCAGCTGGCATAGCTCCTGCCTCTGGCTGTGGGTTTGGCCCTGTCTCTTGAGAGGGGCTAAGGAACAGCAAGGTGGACGAGGAAAGAACGGTGGCTGCTTTTCATAGTTCCCAAGTTTAGGGTGTAGTAAATTTTTTTTTTATAATGAATATTATTATTATTTTGCAATTTTTGCCTCTGGTGATAATTGGAGGATTTTTTGTTTTGTGTGTTTTCAAGGCAGGTTCTGTCTTTGATTCTGTTTTGGTCACACAATTTTCCTATTTTGACCATTTCTTTTGTCCTCAGAATAGTATATAGTGAAGGCACTTCTGTGTTTGGATTTGTGTTTGAGGAATTTACTTTTCTGTAGGACGTAAGTGGCAAAGTCACTTAATTCACTTGGTGATTGTAGGGAGGCTTTGACCAATTCTGCCTTATAGCAAGTAAATGGTTATACTTAGGCAGTGCTGTTTTTGCTTTAGAAATTGTTTTGGATAAGGGTTTGTACCCTCCTTAATTTCTGTATCCTGCAGAGGAGCTGAATCTTCCTTTTGAAATGCTAAGCTTTAGATCTCAACTGTACCCTGCAGCACTGAGTTCCAGAGATTAAATCTAGTTGTATACAAGAATTATTTACTTTGATCAGTTATTGTGTGTTGTGTGCAATGCTTTCAGTTTCATTAGATGCTTCTTGGTTCTCGGATTGTGAGAGAGGATGCACAGTCGGAGTGTGCAGTTGTGGTTTTTCTATAGATTTATAAATCTGTCCTCCAGCTCCTCTCTGCTATCTCACCAAGTAGGGTTTTGCAGCACTATTAAGTAAGCATACTGCAGAACATGCTTATGTTGGTTTACCTTGGAAGTGCTTTGTCCCTGGGTGATTGTGGGGGAGATTTTCTCTGTTCTGCGTGGGTTCTGAACATAGCAAGGTTTATATTGACTGATTTGTAGTTAATAAACAAATGATGACAGGCATAATAATTAAATGTCTAAACAGAACAAGATGCTCAGATTTTGAAAACAGGCCTGCTAAAGAGCAACTGAAGATTTCTATTTGCAAAACACACCACTTGGCATAAAAATGCCTTCTGTCAACATGATGACTACTGCCCTCTTGTTTTGGGGTGATGGAGAGAATGAGATATAAACCCACTTAATTTGGAAGATAATCCATATTTTCAGTCACTTTTATTTTTGCATCAAAAGGAGAATACCCTTACCATTGAAGTGTTATGGCTAGGCACTGCAAAGAGCTGGTGGAATCTCCTGCATTCAGCATCCTGAGCCAGGGAGGGAAATCAGTAATTCAACAACCTTGCACAAGAGGAAGGTCTACCTTTCCTACCTTCACTGTTCATTTTAAAAAATGTATTTCAGTGGAAAAGATACTGTAATAAAAGTTCCTCAATATCTGTACAGGGTAAGACTTCCCCCCCCCCCCCCCCCCCCCCCCCCGCCCCCGTTCCTCCACTGATACAAAAAAGGGTCAACTTGTTTGCTCTGCGTTTACTTTCAGCTATAGAGAATGTCTTCACAAATTAAAACAGGAGTGCCAGAACTCATGATCTGCTTAGATCTTATTCTGTTTGCATTACTGCCAGAAGAGAGTTCATCATTAATTACGGGTATGAATAGGTCTGGGCTTCAACTTGTTTTGTCCAAATTTACAAACCATTCCTTTTTCTCCTACGCTTTCTCAGTTAAATCTAGTGGTTTCCTCTGGAGTTTAGGACAGAGTTCTTTATAGTCTCCTTAAGGCAGCTTTTCTTGTCATACTAAGCACTGTTTAAAATGTAATACAGACATTGACATATCTAGTATTCTTGGAAGGTATGTGTTTAAATATGTGTTTGTTTCTCTTTTCATGACTTAGAATTCGTGAATTCACATCAGCAAAGATGTTCCAACCTTAACAGAAATCAAATTCTAATTACTTTAAGGTTCCTGAATAATATAGGTGGGATAAAGGAACAATTCATGAACCAGAGTAGCCTTTCTTTTGTGTAGTCCGCTGGGGTTTCACTGTGACTTAATCTATCTTTTTTTCTTATTCTTTTTTCCTTTTCTTTTTAACTTAATGTCTTCAGAAAACTCAAATGACTTCATCCCAGAAGGACTCATAAAATTCCCAAGTTTGTTTTCTTTATCAGATACCAGGCCTGCTCTAAACAGACTTATTAAATCTAAAATTACTGGTCACTCTCCTGATCTTGAAGACTGATTTGTGACATTTCAGAGAAGTTTGTATTCTACCTGGTGCGAATAATGATCCAACTTAATGAAGCTCCAAAATAAAGTGTTCTTCCTTTCCTCTGTGGGAAAGGCATTAAAAGTGGCTAAAATTTCCAGTAGAATCTGTCTGAATTCACGGTCCGTTTCAGGGTGACTTGTCCATTCAGCCAGGGCTGACTTTGCCTCAGATGCTAGGAAGCACCTGTTCCAGTGACACCGTTTATTTGTAATTGCTTCTCCACCCTTAGAGAGGGATATAAAAAAGGTACTAATTATCCTGTCAGCTTAGAGCAGAGGTGTTGAGTTCTGCGTCTAATCCTATGGCGGTACTGTTAGTGTCCTCTCAGCTAGCATGATTTGGTACTCCTCAAGAATACAAGTGTAACATGCTAGATGCTGCCTTTGGTGACCTGCTTAGTACACGGCTGGCTCTGCCTCCCAGAGCACCAGGGCAGCACCGCTGTTATGAAAAAGCAGTTGGCAGTGCCCGCTGAAGCCAAAGCATTGTGCCACTTACCACATCCAGTTGTCTTGATCTAGAAGGAAAAAATGCATTTGAGATCTTGGTCATCTTATTACCATTTCTATTTTTTCATGTTACGTTTTACTTTTTTTCCTTAATAAATTTGCTTTCTGTCAACCTGACCAGAAAGCAGAAAAATAATGCACAAATACCAGCTTTGGCATCTGCCAGATGCAATTCTTTATATGTCATTTACTCTCTATTTAATGACCAGTCCTTTCCAGATAAGACTATTTCAAAATTATCTTAGCTCAAAGGGAGTTTTCGTGACTGACAGCACCATAATCTAGTACGTTTAAATCTGGTGTCTTCACATACTTGGTGTTGAAATGGCTTTTCTAAAAGCCATCAGTGATTTTCATGCCTTCTGATATGAGTGGGAGGATTCATCTTACCTCAGAGTAAACTTATGATGGATATTAAATGGCACATCAGAAGTGTTGGCTTTGGCTTTTTACTGTTTTTTTTCTAGATCTACTTGGAACTCTCAGAATAAATATGTGGTACTCATAGATATGACCACAGATGATATTCTGATATCTTTTCTCAATTTGGCAGGCATATAGCTAATTGATCTTCAATCATCTCCCAAAATACTGCTCTAAAAAAACCCCAAACAAACAAAAACAAAAAACTTTTTGGGGAAAAAAATGAGTTTTTTGGGTTTTTTGTTGTCATTTATAAAACACGTCCTCGAGTCAGCTGGACTTGAATCAGTCTCTAAAATAATAAATTTTAAATAAAGCTCAGCTTCTAGTGGCTGAGCATTGGGAACAAAAAGCAGTTTTACCAACAGCTTAGCAAAATATGAATATGTGTAAGTTTCATAACTAATCACAAAACTTTAAAGAAAGAATGAATGTGCCACAAACATGAGGAAGGCAGCCACCGTTTGATTTTTTTGTTCAAATACTGTCAAGACTACTACTTCTTTTTTAACCCATTTTTGGGTCACTTGTATCAGCTCAGCAGTGCATGTTTTGCTGTCCATTACAGATGCTGAGAGTAGACAGACTTATAGTTTAATAAAGGTACTAGAGGATGTTGGGGGTGACGTTATTTTGGGCAATGGAGGCTGAAGTGCTGGACTAGTAGAAGTGTCTTCTCAAGCATGCAGCCAGCACTACTGAGATGGTGACAGTCTCTGGGCGCTGCCCCATCTGGTGTGTTCTATAGATGTATGTGAGCTACCGTGTAGATATCCCAAACGCCTTCCAGTTTTGGGCAAAGACAGATTGCCACAAGCTGGAGGCAGTCTATCACAGTAGCAACTTTTTGGGTATGGTCTGGGAAAGCGGTAGAGATGTAACTTGTGTGTGACATCAGACAAACTATTCTTTTTCCCAGTGACACATCTGTTTGCATGTGAAAAGAGTTGTTCAGGACTGACTAGAAAGGAGAAACAGTGAGGTCCACAAAGTTGCTCTTGAGAAGAGTCATACAGGTATCTGGGATGAGCAGCCAAGTGATCCTGTGCTAGAGGTACTGCTCTGGGCCTGTGCACATGATAGTATTCCTGCTAGAAATGTAATTCTAACACTTGAGGATATTTTGATGTTTTCAAGGCTTTTTTGAGAGTCAGGATATTGCTATTGAAATATATTCCATAGAGCTCTCTGTACAGAGTAATTATCAATAACTCAGTTAATGTTTTCTACTAAAATCTGAAAGATTACGTTGGGGTTTTGTTGGGGGTTTTTTGTTTGTTTTGGTTTTTGGGGTTTTGGTTTTTTTTACTCTAAGTGCATCAGACTAAACCATTCTTTTAGCAGCCGTATAAATACTACTTTATCAAGCTATATGGCTTCTGTCTGTTTTGGGGAGACAATCTCTTCATCTTGGCCAGAAACTTACCCATCAATTTTCACCTTTTATTTTATTAGGGATTTTTTCCCCATGTTTTATCTTGGATGCAACAAGTTTTAATAGAGGCAATTTTAACCAGATGCAACTCTAAGTGGACTAAACTTAATTACCCTTTAAAAAGAAACCAGACAACAAAACCCAAAAACCCCATAAATACAGACACCTGAAAGTAACAGACAATAATCAAACCTATCTTAATGCTCCTAAGGTGTCCTGGAACATTTCCGTAGAAACTTGTCTCTGTAATTTGAGTGCCTGCAATGTCCTTTGGGAATGGATACTTGGAGCACTTTATTCTTTTCATCTGTGGAATTTTATTACCATTCCTACCTTGACTATATCTGCTGAATTTGCAGTGCTGATTTCAAATAGTTGCTGACTAAAGGTTTTACCTTGAATTTTCCTTCATTGTTTTGCAAAGTAGTTTTATTTGTTCTTGTCAGGCAGGAAGGGCGTTAATTAAGCTTAAGGGATTGTTGGATTTTATAAATGCCAACGTCGTAGAATATCCTTTTGTTCTTATTCTGAGGAAAAGAGCTCTTAGTGTCTCATTAAATTATTGTTAACACCATAAAATCATGTTTGTTTATGAGGAAAAATAGTATTTTTATTCTTGACTGGTTTCTACGACTGTGAGCAAACACATTTATCCATCCCAAGTCATACCAAGATGATCAGGGCCTTCTAGAAAGATGGACAGGCTAAAAGAAAAGAAGGTAGCAATCATATTCCCACATACTGTGTGTTGATATATGATTATTCCGTCCAAATTAATGTTGCTATTTACAGTTGCAAAGTGTTCCTATGAGAAGATCGGGGGTTGTGTGGAAGGAAGTAAAAAGACAACATATTTTTTTCATTAAAAACAAAAGATCTAAATGTCCCTGTAATATTTATGTGCGGTATTTAGGCCTTATGAAAAGAGGTTTCATGAATTTACATTGTCACAAGCTGAATATAGAAATGAAACCATCTTCCCGAGTTATTAATGTATATAACAGTGGCTATTTTTACAGTATTTGTTGATCTTTTGAGAGGCTCAGTAAAAACTGATACGTTAGGATGCTTTGCTGTCTTTTACAGATGGGCGAACAGTGAATGGGTTGCTGCTCAAAAGCGCTGAACAAACATAACCCAGCTGATGAGGGGCTTGCATGGCTGCTATGCAACTTTGTACAGCACTCTAAGTACCTCAGCTGTTAAATTTTAGATAATTTGAAACCCAAGGTAATGGTATTTACCCAAGACTTAAACAAGTTGCAAACAAAAGAGACTGAGATCCTTTCCAGTGGCTAAACAGATACCAAGTCAGTGCTTTAGTGCGTTATATTGGGAAGTCTGAGCTCCTGATTCTTGACTGAGGGATGTTCAGGCTGTTCCCTACAGTACGCCAGACCATAAAATGTCAGAAAAATTGTGAATTTAAATTTAAAAATACAATGTGAACAACAACAACAGCTGGATTTCCTTATGCGTGACAGGGACAAAAATGGCTTCACCAAAGAAGAGCAACATTGTCCAAGTTGTGTGTGCCTTACCGTCCTCGTCTTTCTTAGAAAGGAAACTGCCTGTCACAGACTGGGGTGCAGAGGTGCTTCAACTGCCATTTAGGCATATTGCCTGGAGTGACTGTCAGGAAACAGGCATATGATATGAGGCAAATTGTTGTGTTTTACTGCATTGGGAAGACTTTTTCTAAGAACATGTATAGAGAGTGAATCCTGAAAACATTAGCTCAGAATTAAGAATGTATAAATAAATAAGCTGTTAAGAAAACAAACTCAGTAGGAAATTTTTGTGTATAAAATGTGAGTCTAGTAGTACCGTGGGATCAAACTGCAATAGAGATATTTAAAAGAACAGAAATAAAAACAAGCCTAACCTTTGCATCTTCCTTGTGAGGGGACAGAAATCTAACAGGCAAAAAGTGATTAAGTAAAAACAAAATTGGCGAGTCCTTTCTCAAAACTAAGGAGAAAGTAGGAGGGGAAAAATACTACTTTGGGTAACTAAAATTTGGGTTTTAAAAAAGCTTGTCTTCTGACAGTGTCCTTGTCCTTTCACGTCTAGAGATTAAGTATGAGTTTTTGAAATACATAGACAAGGCAATTGTGTGGAGTTTTCAATAAGCGTATCCTGTAGATCTTCAATTACACTATGGTACTGAACAGAGAAACTAAATGATGTAGTTTCTCTTGGTTAATAGTATATATGGCATTCTAGATAATAAACAGCAATGCCAGATACATTTCTTATTCTAAATTAAACAGAATTGGCTCACACTGTTTCTTTTTTCAGTAGGAGCTTTGTAATACGTACCTCATGTTTCTTCATTTCAATTCACCTCAGATCCTCAGAATCCTCATGTTTTCATACTTTACCCTTCAACGTAGCATCTAGCTGTCTACAGTGATAATGTGAGCTACAGAACTGCTCTTTACAAGGGTGAGGTTTTGATTTTTTAAGGCATGGATTGATGTAACACCTTGATGGTAGGAAAAGGACAGAGGCACTGTGGCTGTGTTGCATGGGCAGGACATTGGCAGGCACTACCGGGGGAATACCATTCCTCTCATTAACACCAAATCTGAGAAGCAAAACAGATTTCAGGAAGTTTCGGTGTGAGTGTGAATGTTTTGAATAATAAATGGTGGTGTGTTAAAATATTAATACTGTATCTACAAACTCTAACATGAAGTACTTCATGTATTTGGAAGTCTTACTGCTCCTATGGACCTAGTTTTCTCTTGGCTTACACTCTGGTAAGATTTTGTCATGCAATAAGGATGTTTCCTCATTGCTTTCTTATTTTTACAGCTTTTTTTATTTCACTTCCTTTCCTTCCCCTTGACAGACCTGTGCAACTTTGTGTTCCTTCTCTCTTTCCTTACCTTATCATTTAGGTTTGGCTTTGTGAGGTTCTGACACTGTCCTTGTTTTTCCCTTTGGCTTTTCCTTAGAGGCCTTTTTGTGGTCTTCCCGTGCTCCCCAGTGGTTTAGGAAGTGGTGTAAACTCCATTCCTTGGAGCGTTTTCAGATTCTCTCCTACGCATGTGCCTGTTCCCTGCCTAGATGAACTATCTCAAGCCTATATTCAGAGACAGAGAATGTCTTGAGGATAAATCTGTGTTGGCCACAGTGCTGCAAATATCCAAAAAAATCCAGTTTTATGTATTAGTATAACTACTAAGAGAAGAATTTGGCTAATAAATTAAGAAATATTTTGGTGTAATTATTAGAAGACTGTGTCACAAGATAGTTAGTCCAGTCAATATGCCTATGTCATCTCAGTTTTATTAGAATTGAAATCTAAATACTTACGCTGTTCTACTCATGTGAAGGATTTTTTTCCTGACTGCAATTAGTAGACTTTAATAATGTTTACTGAAACAGCAAGAAAGGCTCTTCTTTAGTCAGCCAAGGGATATCTTTTGGGGGGAAATATGTAGAGTTAGTGTTTAACCAAGCAACACTATGGAAAAGGAGTGCTATTCTGCTTTTAACAGAAGGCAAAGTGCATTTAATCCCTTACTTGGACTTGGATTTCTGGACTAAATTCTCCTTTTGAAAGTGGATGTCCCAGTGGTGGATTGTTCTCCTGAGGAATTGCAGCTCGTGGTATTGCGATCCTCTTATGCCAGACCCCTCAGCCTGAAGCTGTAATAGAGATCGCATGTCGATGTAATAGAGATCGACCCAGGAAACTATAGGCCAGTCAGTCTCACCTCTGTGCCTGGCAAGATCATGGAGCAGATCCTCCTGGAATCTCTGCTAAGGCACATGGAGAATAAGGAGGTGATTGGAGACAGCCAACATGGCTTCACCAAGGGCAAATCCTGCCTGACAAACCTGATGGCCTTCTACGATACTGCCACAAACCTGGTGGACAAAGGCAGAGCAATGGACGTCATCTACCTGGACTTAAGCAAAGCATTTGACACTGTCCCGCATGACATCCTGGTCTCCAAATTGGAGAGTCACAGGTTCGATGAATGGACGACTCGGTGGATAAGGAACTGGCTGGATGGCCGCACTCAAAGGGTTGTGGTTAATGGGTCAATGTCCACATGGCAGCCAGTGACGAGTGGTGTCCCGCAAGGGTCAGTACTGGGACCAGTGCTATTTAACATCTTTGTTGGAGACATGGACAGTGGGATCGAGTGCACCCTCAGCAAGTTTGCCGATGACACCAAGCTCGGTGGCGCGGTTGACACACTGGAGGGAAGGGATGCCATCCAGAGGGACCTGGACAGGCTTGAGAGGTGGGCTAATGCAAATGGCATGAAGTTCAACCAAGCCAAGTGCAGAGTCCTACACCTGGGACGTGGCAATCCCAGGCATAAATACAGGCTGGGCAGAGAATGGCTGGAGAGCAGCCCTGAGGAGAAGGACTTGGGAGTGCTCATGGATGAGAAGCTCAACATGAGCCGGCAGTGCGCGCTGGCAGCCCAGAAAGCCAACCGTATCCTGGGTTGCATCAAAAGAAGCGTGGCCAGCAGGGCACGGGAGGTGATTCTCCCCCTCTACTCTGCGCTTGTGAGACCCCACCTGGAGTACTGTGTCCAGCTCTGGAGTCCTCAACATAGAAAGGACATGGAACTGTTGGAACAGGTCCAGCGAAGGGCCACTAAGATGATTAGAGGCATGGAGCACCTCTCCTATGAGGACAGGCTGAGAGAGCTGGGGCTGTTCAGCCTGGAGAAGAGAAGGCTCCGGGGAGACCTGATAGCAGCCTTTCAGTATCTGAAGGGAGCCTACGGGAGAGCTGGAGAGGGACTCTTTGTCAGGAAGTCTAGTGATAGGACAAGGGGTAATGGTTTTAAATTGGAAGAGGGGAGATTTAGATTAGATATTAGGAAGAAGTTCTTTACTGTGAGGGTGGTGAGGCACTGGAACAGGTTACCCAGGGAAGTTGTGGAGGCCCCACCCCTGGAAGTGTTTAAGGCCAGGCTGGATGGGGCTTTGAGCAACCTGCTGTAGTCAGAGGTGTCCCTGCCCGTGGCAGGGGGGTTGGAACTTGATGATCTTTAAGGTCCCTTCCAACTCTAACCATTCTATGATTCTATGTGCTGAGTAGCTCCTGGCATTACTGCTACCTCTCACCCCCCTTTACTTGTGCATTTAGGTAACATCCTCTGAAGAAGCACCTTGAAGTCAGACATGCTGCTGTCCCTGCTTCCAAGTGGAAACGTGGGATGCTGCAATTCTCTGACTGTGCTCTTGCTTGCTTGAAATAGTA
Source organism: Chionis minor (assembly GCA_013398295.1). Classification (NCBI taxonomy): domain Eukaryota; kingdom Metazoa; phylum Chordata; class Aves; order Charadriiformes; family Chionidae; genus Chionis; species Chionis minor. The sequence continues at coordinate 597,986 of VZSF01008262.1, forward strand.
TGCAGTAGCTGCAACATAAAGATCTGTGACTTAAAACCCATATACAAGGTACAGCCTATAGAAGTTGAAGTGGCAATTAGTTATACTTTTGCTCTTTCATGAGTTCTTCCAGAAAGCTGATTCTTTTGTTAGGATGAAGCAAAATACCAAGGATTGTAATGTTCCTTGATACACAGAGCCCATGGATCACAAAGGGCCTTTGTTTTGGCATGCTCATCAGAGGTGAAAGCTGCTGGTTGAATTTTCTGTGGAGTGTTAAGACTGGTCAGGTCAGCTGGTTTCTCCTGCCTCAGCACCCTCAGGCACTTGCTTCCCAGCAGCCTGCTGGAAGAATCCGCTGACCGTCTCTCAATTCTCCGCACACAGCTGCAAAACCCATTAGAATGTTTTAGTGCTGATAGGCAGAAATGCTGTAAAAATGCAAATTTTCATCTGCTGAAGGGCAAGACGCCAAGAAATGCTTTTTTAAACGTTTCACTGCTGAGTAAGGGTTTAGGGGAGTTGAGACAGCTGGAATGCAGAGTTTTAAGCAATGGGAGAGAAGCTTATACCGTCAGTAAGATCACTAGTATTTTGGTTCTTTAGTCACAGCAGGACTTTGGCACAGAGTGTTTGCTTTTTGTACTTCTTTTTTTTAAGAGAAAATAATGGACAAAGAGGTAGTTTTCTGCTCTGTTGGTGTACAAAGGAAGGACTGCTTCTTAGGCTCCAAAATGGCAGTGTCTGTCTTCATATGCCTAAATACTGTACTTAGAAGTTCTGTAGAAAAGCCCAAGATAGAAGGGTCAGCTTTCATTCAGCAGACATTTTAACTTCTTGTGCACTTTTATGTTCTGTAGAGCTGTAGCCAAGCGAAATGCACAGGGTTGCGCTCTTGACTCTGTTAGTAGAATAGTGATCTGGGGAGATTGTTCTGGTTTTTCTTTAAAAGCAGGATGATTTAATGAAAATAATGGTGTTTTCAATTGCAAAAGAAATAGATGGCGAGTCCTTTGTCCACGTTGTGGAACAGGCTTTGACCTTTGATCAGAAAATTTTCAAATTATTTTTCTTTCATCTTTCAGCTGAAATAATAGAGTTGGCTGTATAGCAGTTGACATTCAAGACTGTGTCGAATGGCATTACTTTCTTCCCTTAATAAGGGGTTGAAAAAAAGGGAGGAGCTGATTATATTTCTACTTTTTCCTACTGTAATAATGTACTTCCTATGTCAACAATGCAATAATTTCATACTGTGTTAGTCCTCCTTTGCTCCATATGGGCTGTTCAGGCATAATGTGCATGATACATTCTCTGAAGTGTGGTCACCTATATTGAGCTACTGTATTTATGTCGCTGTATTTCATCTTAGCTTTCAATTTTACATCACATGATACATAACAAGGACAGGAAGGATTAGCCCTTTGCAGTTTAGCAAGTTACTTTCTCTGAGGACTGTCACTAGCAAGTTCAGAATGTTTTACACAAATATAAATAATAAGCCAAAATAATGTGTCTTTTTCCAGGTAGATTCTCATAACACTACTGAAGCACATACTGAGTGTTTCATGAGCATTGTTTGGTTCAGCAGTATTGCAAAACAACAGCTCTTCATAGTAAAGTTTCTGTAGTGATCTCAAAATCATACAAATGGGGAATTAGTGCATATGCTTCAATATTGTCTAATTTTAGTTTGAGCAGCCAGGAAAGGGGCATACAAATGTATTTGAAGATTCTCACAACTTATTCTAAGAAAAATCTGGGTCTCACAGAGCTGTCTGCAGTGTTTAATGCAATGTGCGAAAGCCCCATTAATAGGAGCAAAATACAAAGAAGGCAGCAGAAATCGTATCCTCCCACAGGGGAACGAAGCCTAAAAATTTCAGTGGGACATTTAAGACTCTTTGAGAGGCTCAGCAGCGTTGGCACAAATGTGTGCTTTGAATCAAGTTTTATTTATCCACAAACAATAAAAGATTTGCTTTTAATTTCTTTGGTATATACATAGATCTAAGGGTAAACATCCATTTTCTGAATGCTACTTTTTATTTTAAACTAGATTATTTTATATTGGAAGTAGGCTGTCTTTCATAACAATCAGTTCTTTGTTGCATCTTCTGTCTCCCTCTCCTTTGCTCTCCAGCTCCAGCAATCCATCATGATGATGATATGTAATGTTTTTTTCCTCTTCCAGGTTTCAGATAATACAAATTCATTGAACTCCTACTGTTACTAATAATGTGGCAATGGAGAGGGACATTTGTTTGACATATTATTTCAAGTTTAATGGACTCCCTAGGCCTCTCACCATCTAGCGAGGCAAGAATGATGATTGGCCGTTTATTAATAACAACTGTAGTGTGGCACGCTCTACCTAGACATTAGTGACAGGGTAGGAGTAGAAGATAGCTGGAGGTACAGTGGAAAAGCAACTTACCTTTGGTTATTGTTCCTCAGTCTCCAGGAAATATTCTGTGTTTGTCTTTGTTCAAGGTCAAAAGTAGCAGCAAAACTCTGAGCTCCCCTATCTATGACTTTTTTTTTTCTTATGAGTGCATGTTGTAAATATTGTCACATTGTTCAGTGCCAGTTTTTTTTGAAAGCTAATGCATGCTAGAAGGTCATCACATTGCATGCACAGTGGCCTGCCTTGACATTGTTTGTGCAGAGTACCTGATAGCGTGAGATGTAGCGTAAATGAAAATTGCCCATCTCTACATCAGAAAAAGGAAAAGATAAAGAAAGAATCTTTGCTTATTTTCCAAGGAGTGTATTTCCAGCACTTATTAATTTTTTTTTAATTTATTTTTTAATTTTAAAATCCATGAAGGCTGTTTTCTGTTGGTTAAGCAGCTGCAAGTTACCTCTTTTATAGGCAAAGCCCTGCCCACCCCACTCTGGCTTGGTGTGATGTTGGCCCCACATTGGTATTGGATGTAAGCAGAGAGGATAGTAATCACTAAGAGCAGAGCATGGAGATGGAATAACTGAATTTTCTATCACATTACTAAGTGAAACAGTCATCAGTGTTTATGTCCCTCTTGGGCCTTTTAATTTTACTGTCAGGCATTTTGCTTATTTGTAAAACTATTGCCATTTCTTTCCTAAAGTGCTTCTCAAAGCTCCCCTCCTTTGTGTGCTGCATGGAGGAGGGGAGCGTGGCTGTAGCTGGGCAAGGAAACTGTGATCCTGTTTGGACCAGCAAAGAGTTGGGGCCCCCTGTCTCCACCTGCAGCCTCTGGGTGCTTATTTCTTGTCTCTGAGTCTCTGTTGGACTATTGCTGCCTCTCTGAAGCAGGAAGTACCATGTTTGACTGAGACTTAGTGTAGTAACTACTGAGTTGAAAGTTGCAAATGCTGATATGGTGCTGGAACATAGAGTTTCCAGTTGGTTATCTGGTGGCTGCACGGTCTCAGTCATTTGGAGAGAGATTCTATGTCACAAATTACTTCCAAATTAGTGTAAGACCCCCTACATAACCAAATGTTTTGATTGTTTGAAGAGTTAACATGTTAAACTTACTAGTATTTTTCCAAATTTACCTCATTTTAAATCCTTAGTGCTTTTTTTTTCCTACAAAATGACAGTGAAAAGAAGTTTTTTTTTTTTTTTAGTAACAGCATTTATCTCATTAAGAACAAAGTTCAGTTTAATCTAAAATGTATTTGGTATGCAAACTGTTTGTAATAAACTATAGACTACTTGGAAGTCTGTATTTTGCCACGGTGCTCAAGGAGCACATCAGTAATACAAATGATCCTATTCCAGTAACCATTCACTGTTATGTTAAAAACCATGTCCCATTTCCAGTGAAAAAGAACCAATTTGAAGCCATAGAAAGCATTTTTAAGCTGGTAGAACCTTACTATGAATTTGAAGACAACATTGTCTTCCGTGGGCGGACAGGTAGGGGAGTGTTCAGTATGTATTATTATGTCAACAAAGATTCTTAGTGTTTTTAAAAAATTATTTAAAAATTGAATATGTTATGATTTTTTTTTTACAGCAGGTGTCTTTATTGTTCTAATCTTCATTTTAGCTGTTTGTTGCCTTATAGTTATTTGACTTATAATAGAAGGCTTGCAATCACAGAAAGTGGTTCATTATCATAAACAGCCCTACGCTTATCAGGCAGTCTGTTTATGTGCTGAGGAGAAAACAGTATTGCTTTTTTTTTTGGTGTTCACATGCTTTAAAGCAGAAGTAATTTCTTTTTCATGAGAATTCAGCAATAATGAATAAGGAAGAAGGGCTGTCTAGAAGAATACGTAGAATGCACAAATTTAAAATAATATTATGGACTTGCAGCTGATACTAAAAACTACTATTTTATACTGGGATCAGGGGAAGAATTCATTAAAACAAAAACAAATGAAGAAAAGCGAACTGAAACACTTTTTTTTTTTATTTCATTTTAATGTGTACCAATGCTGCACCTAACTTCTGTTACTTAATTTCTTCTTGAGTGACATTTTTTTTTTTTTTGGGGGGGGAGTTAAATAATGAACTAAACAATACTAGGAATTTATTTGATTAAATTATATAAAATCCCACTCTTAGTAAACTAGTAATGAATGATATACATAAAATTAATTTTAAATTGTCTCTAAACTGGTTTATTCTGTTTATTCTGAGGTTGTATAGTATTATGTTATACTCTTAAGTCTTATGTTTGCTACAGCACAGATGTTCTCTTCTGTTTTAGGGTATTGCTATGGGTTTACTTACTGAGAATTTGAGCAAGTTTAGGGATGTTTAGTGTCTCTGCAAGGCTGTTGTGGTCCTGTCCTGTGAATGACAGGCAGGTGTGTCTAGAAGACACAGGATGACTTTCATGTCACTCAAGGCCATCGGGGTTGTTTTTTATTTTCCTGGAGTCAATTTACTATTAAAATAATGCTGTTTATTTTTAAAAATAGTTTGTGGACAAAATGTGCCTTGTTGTATCAAGCTCTTCATCGTACTGTTATCTTGAGTCTGCATCTCATATTTCTGTGCTTTCAGCTTGTTTACATTGACACTGCAGAGAAGGGAATAACAAGAATAAGCCAAATTAATTTCCAAGTATCCACACCTAGAAGGTCTGTCCCAAACTTGAAAGCTTGAACATACCATGGCAATTGGGAAACGCACCTCTGGCCTCATGCATGGTTTGCGTACCTTTTGCCTGTTTGGGTTGTGGAGGGGTTGAAGGGTGGTGGTGGTGTTTGTTTTAGGTCTGTCCTACTTGCCCCACTTTTTTGTTTGGTACCTCTGTCAGAATTTATCATTCTGTAGTCTTGCTTTTAGTTATGCTCTTGAATAGACATACTACTTGGTGAACCCTTTTGAATTTCGTATTTACTTTCCGTTGGTTCTTCCAGGGTTAAAGCTAGTTTCCCAGAGATTTAGGTATTTTCCAGCCATGTAATTTGTAGATTGATATTTATTTTGTTTACAACTGTAAGGTGTCGGGGGAAAAAAACCAAAATAACTCACCTTTGCTGTTATGAACAGGCTTGTTTTAAAAATTGTATTTTTCTAATTTTATTTGAGCTAGTGGCAAATAAAATAGTAGTTTTATTCAACCAGTTAGAATTTAAAGCTGGACAATAGGAAAAGAATATAGAGAGTATAAAATAACAATGACATGAATTGTTTACCTCTGTGTGCTCTAAATGACAGTAATGGCTGTGGTGTTATCCAAGTGCATTTTTTTTGTCCAGGATAGATTTCTAGAGTGAACTTCCAAAAACCTAGATAATAAAGCAGTGAGGATGTGTCAGTGTAATCTCCTGAAGCAACTTAATGTATATTTGGGGGAGCATCAGCTGATACCTGAAGGATTAAGGAAAACCAGGCAAGGAAGTTAGTTGCAACATGTTTTGGGAGGAAAGGCAAATACATGAATTGGCAGAGAGATGCTAACATCATACTTGAAAGACCTCTTTTAGGAATGCATTGTAAGGTAAATAAGATATTGACAGGTGTTCATCATGAAAATTCTGATGAATTGAGTCAGAAAACAGCTTAATAAAGAGAGGGCTAATAGAATGGAAACTGTCCAGTCAAAAGAGTATGTAAATAATTTATTTCTGCTCAGTATTCAGAAGAACAAGATAAACCATATTTACCAAAGACTTGATCTTGATCCTTTGAAGAAAGTTGGTGGAATATTGTTAAAACTCCCTCAAGCAGTGGATTAAGTCCTGTCCTAATCAACTATTTCAGCTAAATTAGAAGAAATTCTTTCAGTCTTAGTTGTGCACTTGATTACTCCTGTGACCCAGAAGTTCTTCACCATGTAATTATGCTAGAATTACGACAGACCAGACAGTATGCCTATGTTGTCATATCAGCATCATGTTGTTTTTAAAATTATTTTGAGAACTCTAAATTGATCGCTATAGTTCTGCCCTCTCCCTTTGTCTTGTAACTTTTGCTGGAAATGGCCTCCTTTGAGAAATCATGGCTAGATATCCCAAATTACACCTTGCGTACTGAAATACAAATTAGGCAGAATTTGGGAGCTCAAGTCCAGAAAATAATCCATAATTATTTTTTTTAATCTATTAAAAATAAAAAAATTACCCCAATAAAAAAATCCACCACCCAGTCAAGGTTTCTCCTACTCTACGTTCTAACATTGCTACCTTTTTAGCAGAGTTCCCCATCTCATCCTTCACAAAGGTAGTGATTCGCAATTAAAATGCTCCTCTGGATAATTAGAGATGTGGGAGATATGCTCAGACTGAACCACGCAGTGCTCACACCACTGAGCTCAGAACTGTGCCAGGTGAGGAGGTTGGTCCCTGCCCTGTTAGAGTGAGCAGTCGTTGGAAAGCCGAAGAGCTGAGCTACAAGCTTTTCTTTGCGTCTTCCCTTTCAGAAGAGTATCTCAATCCCCTTACGAGGGGCAAGGCCAGGTATATGTTTTGTGGTGTGTTTTGTGCTGAGAAAACTGTGAATAGGAAACAATGCAAAGTTCACAGGGCCCATAGAATGGACAACTGTGTAAACAGAAAGCGTGCGAGGTTGGGTTTTTTCTGTGTGTGCCCACTGATGAGGGTATGCCCAGTGGATCATGACACTTACAGCAGATATTAAACAGCCTTGAATTGCTTTTTTCTACAATGCCTTTGATCATCAATAACCATTTAAACTTGACTGTTAAAAATAGTCACTTGCCATTTTCCTTCCTTGCAAGTTAAAACATTTGTGATTCATCTACACACTAATTATTTATTCTTTTTTGATATGCATAAACTCATGAGACAAAAAAATTGCTGGACCAGAATTAACTGAAGTTGAGTATTAATGAGATCAAACAGAGAGCTAATGGATTTGAGAACTGAACTACTGTAGAATCCCCTATGTATAGGCTTTTTTATTAAGTCAGGGCCAACTGAACTGTTAGGAATTTTATTGTTCACTTTAGGGAGGTCAGTGTTTAATTTGTTTTGCTTCACCACAATCCACCATCTGCCTCCTCAGGTGGGGGGCACATGGGGATCTATGGAAGTGTAGTTTCCATAAACAATTGGCCTGCACCTATGAGACCAAGAGGAAACCCGTGCATGGATTTTGTGGGAAGCCTTTGCTTGCCAGTGGATAACTAGGAGAGACAAAGAGCTGATATTTTGTTACCGCCTTCCCCTCTCCCATCACCACAAGCATAAACCTTTTTAGAGTCTCTTGTTCTCTGTAGCTTTGTCCCTGTTTCTGTCTTTGGAACATCAGAAATGGGGGCTTTGTTTTGAAGATGCTGTGCAGCTCCTCAATTACTGGTGATATTTATCAGGAATCACTGGGGATTCCAAGGGTCAGAGGCATGCTGGAAGACTTTTGTCCTGCCATAGTGTCTCCATTGATAGGCATAGTTTGGTTAAAGAGAAATAGGTCATAGGAATTCTTCTTTCAGGAGAAATAATTTTAAAACATTTATAATCAGTTATACCTAAGTTATACCGTAAGATGTTATAGAATGTAATTTATGATAAATATTAGAAACAGACTAAGAAAAGAATGAGTGGCAGTTTAGCCTGAATGGGTACTGCAGGCAGCCCCGATGAACTTACCTTTAGTTTTGTTAACTGAGAAAGTATAGGCCCAGAAAATACTGGAGGTGGGAAAATGAAATAATTTTGATATTTTTTTTTTTCATAGGGAAAAGAAATAACCTGAGTAATGACTAACCAATAAACTTTTTCTTTTTTTTTTTTTCTTTTCTGGATCAAAATAAGATGGCTTCATGCCCAATTGCTTTGTATAAATTAAGATAATAGAACATTTTGTGTTTCTGTATCCTTGAACCTATTTTTATGTAGAGATTTCCGGATGCAAATGTCCAAACTCTTTCATAAGCACAGGTGCTGAACTGGAGTACATTAGGGAATATTTTTGCTTTACTAGTTAGGGTTCCTATTGAAGTTTCTTCAAAACAAACTTTACTTTTGATTTTATGTATCTACCTTTCTTGTCTTGCAGTTGTTTTTGTTCTATAATAATGTAATTAATCATTTCCATATATCTCATTCACTGTAGCAAGTGAGTTTTCTACATCCCCTCTGCGTTGCTTTTTTTTTTTTTAAATTTACTCATTGTAACGTATGATTAAGTCAAGTAAAATTCTTTTCATCTGTTGTGGTCTCTTTTGGATGGGTTACTTGAAGTTCTATGCTTTCCCAGGTAGTTTTTGTCAGTTAACAGATCCTCAACTTTAAAGAAAAAAAAATCCCAGCCTGTAAATTTGACTTCATTGTTATATGATGCTTTAGCACAGAGATGTTGGAAAGAGGGACAAAAATTTCCCTTCATTTTGTAAAAGATAAACTGTATCAGACTAATGTATTTCCAGTGATAAGGTGACTACTTCAGCAAGGCAACGCAGTGGATCTACTCTATATCAATCTGAGCAAAACATTCAGTGGAAAAGAAATTGCCACAAAGGAAGGCAGCAGTGGGTACTGTAAAATTATTAATAGGGAGGTTGCAGCAGTGTTTTTCGAGAATCAGTGATCCTCAAAATCAATGCTATTTACTATTTTAACTAGTGTATTTTGTACTTTAAAACTAGTTGAGAAATATTGTCAATGTTAGGAAGAACCTGGTAATTCTGCAAAAGAATTGGGTAATGTCATAGAAGACAAAATGATCTTATGGTCTGGAGTCACAGAAAAGTTACTTAATACTGCACAGCACAAAAATCATTCATTTGCAGATGAAAAGCAAGAATGAGTGCTACAAATGAAGAACTGGAGGAGCCTGGGTACTGGGGCAGGGCATTTTACTTAATCATTAACATAAGCTATCTGACTTTTAATGGACTAGGACTGAATGAAAAACTTTGTCAGATTTCTCAGGTTCCTGCTCATTTGAAATCAGCGTAAAATATCACTAGCCTTTACCATAGTGTCATTATTAAAATTTGTTATTAAAATTGTTAACATTTTGGTTTTCCTTTATGACAGTTTTCTTGTTGCCTGTAAAGAACTTAGTTGTGTCATAGTGGTTTAAGGAAATGGCACTGTGCTTTTGTCACCTATTCAGAGATACTGTAAGCAACCAGCAAATCTATTCAAGGATTGTAGTTTGCAAATCCTACAGGTGTAAATGGCAAAGTAATCTTGAAAAGTTGTTGGGATGGACCATGTTTGATGTTAGGTAGCAACAAATAATCAGACAATACTGGTCTCCCTTGTGTAAAGACATGAAACCTTATTGAGAAGCTGTTTCTTCTGTTTGCTTCAGCTCATGCTTTTGTTAGTGTCATTGGGAAAGAGCATGAATTAGGTGAAATACCAGCCCTAGTGTTAAGATCAGAGAGTTGTATCAGTTCAGTGTGGGCAAATGTGAAGTCTTGCACCTCGGTTGGAATAACCCTGGGCAAGTGGTTAGAAGGCAGGATTGTAGAAAAGGATCTGGGGTTCTTGGTAGACAACAAGGTTGAATATGAGTCAGAGAAGGGCAACTGCATGTGGTCTTTGTGAAGCCAGCAGGGTGAAAGAAATTATTCTTCCCATCTGTTCAGCGGCTCTGAGACTATATTTGGAGTACTGTGTGCAGTTTTGGGTCCTCCAATACCAGAAAAGTACTGACACTAGAGCATACGGAATCACAGAATGTTAAGGGTTGGAAGGGACCTCTAGAGATTATCTGGTCCAACCCCCCTGCCAGAGAAGGTCCACCTACATCAGGTTGCACAGTCGGGCGTCCAGTTGAGTTTTGAATGTCTCCAAAGTTGGAGCTCTCTGGGCAGCCTGTTCCGCCTTCAAAGTAAAGAAGTTCCTCCTCGTGTCTAGATGATGGCCCAGCAATGACTTCTGCCAGCTCCCTCAGCACTTGTGGGTGCATCCCATTGGGACCTATGGACTTGTGGATGTCCAGTTTACTTAATAGGCCTCTGACTTGATCCTCCCCAACCAAGGGAGAGTCTTCCCTGCTCCAGACTTTCTCTGTTCCCTGTAGATTCTGGGGGTCCTGAGAGCTGGCCTGAGTAGTGAAGACTGAAGCAAAGAAGGCGTTCAGTAAGTCTGCCTTCTCTATGTCGTCTGTCACCATAGCACCTGTCTCATTCAACAGAGGGCCCACATTCTCTCTAGTTTTTCTTTCCCCTCCTATGTACTTGAAGAACCCCTTCCTGTTGACCTTGACATCCCTGGCCAGATCTAATTCCAAGGAGGCCATGGCTTTCCTTTTTTGACCCTGCATACTCTGACAGTATTCTTATAATCTTCACAAGTGGCCAGTCCCTTCTTTCACATATTGTAAACTTCCTTCTTCCAGCTGAGCTTTTTCAGGAGCTCCCTGCTCAACCATGCTGGTCTCCTGCTTCCTCTGCCAGATTTGTTGCTCTTAGGGATGCACTGATCCTGAGCTTGGAGGAAGTAATTCTTGAAAATTAACCAGCTTTCTTGAGCCCCCCTACCCTCTAGAGCCCTAACCCATGGGATTTCTCCAAGCAGTTTCTTGAAGAGATCAAAGTTAGCCCTTCTGAAGTTCAACGTTGCAACCCTACTTGTTGTTTTATGCCCACTACACCTAGTCCTGAACTCTATCTTCTTGTGGTCACTGCAGCCAAGGCTGCCCCCAACCTTAATGTCCTCCACCAAATCCTTTTTGTTTGTCAATGAAGGGTCACTAGAATGCTTAGGGGGACTCGAGTACACAAAGTGTAAGCAGAGGCTGAGAGAACTGTTTAGCCTGGTGAAGAGACGGAGAGGTCTTACTGCTTTCTGCAACTACCTGATGGGTGGTTATAGAGACAACAGAACCAGAGTCCTTTTGAGGGTGCACAGTGATAGACAAGAGGCAACAAATAGAAATTGCAGGACAGGAAATTCCAAGTACGTGGGTTAGGGGTTTGGGAGTTTTGTGGGGTTTGGGGTTTTTTTTTTTCTTTTTTCATTGTGAAAGTGGTCAAATATCAAAACAGGCACCCAGAGAGGGTTGTCATCTCTGTATTGGGAGAAATTCAACACTTTACCAGCCAAAGTTTTGAGCAACCTGATCTAAGAGGACCTGTTTTGAGCAGGTGGTTAGACTAGATGACCTCCAGGGGTACCTTCCAGCCTGAATTATTTGATGATACTGTCTGCTGCTTTGTTGGCTGGAATACCAATTGGAGCTCCTTACTCCCTTCTGTAGCGGTGTTTTTCCTTATAGTTATATGTGAACTTTTTATTTCCACTTCTCAGAGGGGTCTGCCTTCCCTAGGATTCAGTATGACATAGGTGATTCTTCATTCTGGCAATCTCTAATATCTTTGTTAAGGGTTAATTTTGGGTCTTTCAGCAGAATTTTTTCACAGTTTTTTGCTGCAGATCCCAATCATGATACAATTTCTTATCAGGGACTGGGTTAATGCCTTGAAATAGCTCTTTGCAGACTTTCTGTATTTTCACCTTCTTTTTGTCCTCTCTGCTTCACAACATTTCTCGTGTTTCATATTTCATGGAGTTTATCACTCCTCAGGTTTGGTGGATCAGTTGAAAATAATAAAACATCCTCAGAAGCAGCTTTGAGAGAAATAAAGCTACCTCAACTGTCGCCTGTTCTGTTGGAACATGTTGCTTACAGTTTCAGAAAAGAAAAAAAAAGTTGTAAAGTTGTAAAAAGATTTTTCTTATATCTGTTATACATTTTAGCAGTCATCTGGCTTTTAATTGGCCTGTTTCTTTAGTCTTGGTATCTTTTCACTTTTTTTTACTCTTTGAACTTCACAAATTACAGCAGTCATGCAGAAGCACAAAATGACAGAGGTCTGGTTTAGTCAATTTTCCAACTTAAAATTTCTCAATAAAGTAACAGACAACTATAGAGCCTCCTAAAGATACATTTCCCCACAGACGACATTAGAATTAAATTTGAAAAAGGAAAGTTCTGATCTGAGGGCAGAAAATAAATAAGTGATCCAAAAATGCCATTTCCTCAGACTGAGAATGGGAAACGCCTTTTTCAAATTTGTGAGGTTATAATGGATCTTTATGTCTTTTAGTTTCTCATGGGGATATATGTACCATTTTGGTTAACAGTTCGATTTTAGTTGTTCCTCAGCAGTAGTTCCACTGTAATTTAACTAGATACTGTTTCGGGGAAGCAATTCCTTAGGGAAACTGTAATAAAAGAATATAGAATTACTTAGAGATACATGCAATACTATTTACATGAGGCAAGATGTAACCAGAAGTGCAAAGGAAGTATTAATGCCATTTTGAAAGACACTAAATTTTAATATGGAATACTACGTGTAACTGACCATCAATAATCAAGATGGTTGAACTCAGGCTGAGTAGGAGGAGGTTCTAGGAATGAACAGTCTATTTAATAAAAAAAGACACTAAAGGCACTTGGCTAGGCAGGGTGAAAGCTAAGAAGGGAAATTATTGTCCTCCATAAAAATATCACAGGAGAGAGGAATGCCAGGGTGCGATCTAGGTTACTGAGGATAAAAGGTAAAGCAAATAAAAGGATATCAATTGAAGCAGGTTTCTGCCTCAAAAAGCAGCAAGATGAAAAATATTCCAGTATGACAAGTGGTGGTAAAAACTCTTCCCTGTTCTAATATTAATACCTTTTCCTCATCTGCATAATTTAAGAATAAAAGCATGTGAAACATTGCCTGAAGTAGAAAGCACAGAGACTTGATCACCCAGGAAACCTTTTCCATTTTAGTTTGGAACTTCTACTTAAGTTCATTCTGGGCTGCATCGAAGAAGCGTGGCCAGTAGGTTAAGGGAAGTGTTTCTGCCCCTCTACTCTGCTCTTGTGACACCTCACCTGGAATACTGTGTCCAGCTCTGGAGCCCCCAACATAAGAAGGCCATGAGCCTGTTGGAGTGATTCCAGAGGAGGGCTATGAAGATGATCAGAGGGCTGAAGCACCTCTGCTACGAGGACAGGCTGAGAGAGTTGGGGTTGTTCAGCCTGGAGAAGGCACCAGGGAGACCTTAGAGCAGCCTTCCAGTACCTAAAGGTGGCCTGCAGGAAAGATGGGGAGGGACTCTTTATCAGGGAGTGTAGTGATAGGACAAGGCACTAGTCTAGTGGGAGGTGTCCCTGCCCACAGCAGGGGGGTTGGAACCTAGATGATCTATGATTCCTACACACTGTCCATGGCTTTCTGTGTTACCATGTAAGCTGCTTGTAGGTAGGGTAACCACATGTTTAAATCAATATCTGTTTCTCTATTTACTGCAGCTAAAGGTAAGCTGTATCAGACTTTCAAAGAATTATCACTAGAAATGGTAATTGGAAGTCTTAGCTGTTACTGCTGTGCTTCTTGTTATTGGGAAGCTGCCAAGAAATTATTAAACCCCCTTAAAAAAAAATAAAATCAAACAAAAAAGACCACACCAAAAAGAAGTAAAAACAAAAAACCCCAACCAAAACAGTAAGAGAAATTAGACTTGCTTCATGCCTCTGGTATAAAGAGTTTGAATGATGACAATTTAGACAGCAGTACTTAAAAGTCTGCCCCTGAATATTCTATGCTGTCAGTGGAGATTTTCAGAGGTCCATGCTGCTACTTCCTAATGCAGTAATTTCTAAGAATTTATCAAAAATGGATCCCACTGTGTTAGTCACTACTGTTAGAGTACAAGAAATTCCACCAATGACGAGTTTTCAGTCTACCTAGACAAATCAGATATGGTGGAGTAACAGGACAGAATGCACAGAACTGTGTCTTGCAGATTTAATAACAATACTACGATTTCTGCCAATGAAGAAATTTGGAATAGATTTAATGAGCAGAAGACTAACTAAAAGATGGTGGTGGGGGAAAAAAAAAGATGGCACGTGCTTGGCGAAAGCTATTCTGATGCAGAAAATGCTCAGGAAAATACAGGAGTTAGCCTATTGTTTTTAGAAAGCCTAATGACCCCCACAGAAGAACTGTGCTGACTCCACTCTCTGCCTTCATCCTAGCATTTCTTTTCTCAAGAGCAAGGACAAAGAAAATCTCCCAAGAATGAACAGTTCAGCCAAAATTACGCATTTTGAGTACCTACCAGCAAAGTTTAAGTTTCATTGTATAAAACATCATCAAAATGAAGGGTAACTGTGAGAGAAATTCTCTTTGTTCCCTGTCACAAAGTGCTCTGCAATGAGCTGGAATGAATGTCTGAGCATCTGGAAAAAAATTGAGATAGGGAAATAATAAGAAATAAGGGAAAGAAAGAAGGAAGTTGTGGTGGTAATAGAGAAGCTTTGACAGGAGAAACTTGTTATGCTACCTGAAGTTTGGCAGAGCAGATGAGCTCTTGAAGTGCAGTTGTGACCCCAAATAAATTTCAGCTGTATGTAGATGTTGATATAGCATCTTTCTTTATCGGTGTATTTTTTTTAATAAGATCACGATGCAAGCTGTTTTCCCTCCATTGCCTTTAACCACTACTGTGAAATTACAGTTGACAAGGAAGTTATTCTGGCATGTGATAAGGTGCTGAAAAGTTCTGTAGCATGTTTTAGACATGATGAGGACAGAGGCATGGCACGGCCAAATTTTAGAGCTGCTTGTCATGGCTCGTCATACCCTAACAATAGCCTAATGGAAGTGTCTTAAAGAAAGCCCAAATATATATGAGAAACAGATGGCAATTTCCATTCTTAGCCTGTGTCCATTAAATAGATTTCACACATATCCCTAAGGCTTATATCTGTTGCGCATAAAGAGAACCACAAGCAGAACACTGCAAGGTTTGACCTCTGTATTCTTGTGCCTTCTTGTATGTGACATTCAGTTACAGTGTACTCTGAAATGAATGACAATTAGTGTCTAGAGATACTGTTGCTTTCTTTGACATGAAAGTGGTTCATTTGAGAACAGTTTTTGAGTATTTCCAACAAGGCATTTTTCAGTGAAATAAGATTTACTTGAATCTTAAGAAATTTGTTTCTGATCAAAATATAGGAATTATCCCATTAAAAAAGGGTGTAAATCAAAGTTCTGACAATGAGCAAAGAATCGTAAGAATCTTGAAGTGTGGAGTATGATGCCTTTTCTATTGATTATGAATTTTGAAATATCAACTCTCATCAGAACATGGGGAGAGTCAGATAACTGTTCTGCCAATTTGGTTCAAATAATGTCTTTCTGACCCCTTTAATGGCCTTATCAAACAATCCAGGCACATTTTGCATCACATTGAATAATAAGTGTATTTATCTGAGTGCTGAACTTTGAGGTTGTATGAAAGTTACGGTATGTTTCAGCTCTGATTGCTGTTTAAAGAACATAGGGGGACTTCAACAGCTGCTGGCACAGGCTGGATTTAGATATTGATGATCCAGTGCTCATCAGTTCTTGCAAGCTTTCACCTGAAGTGAAATGATTAAATGAGATGCTTGAATGTTTCCTAAAATGAAACTTTGTTCTGTCTCTTGGAAACTCAGGTGTAGGTGTCACCATTGCAGCCCTTCCCTCTAGCAAATACTTCCTTCCTTGTGGTATAAGGCAGTAACTGTCATGGATGAAGAGGGGAAGCTGGGACTATAAAGCATAGGATTTTCATTGGGATAGTGTATTGGTTTTCTGGTCTGTGGTTGATCTACTGTTAATTTGGGTTCTTCTCTCTTCATGCGCCAAATTCATATACAAAATTGAAATCAGCAGTAGCACAAGACCTTTATCATAGTTTTAAATTTTATTATGTTTTTACACTTGCCTTTATTAAATGTAGGTATGCTCATTTCTGGTTTCATGGCTTCACCACTCAGCTTGATACTGTATTTTTCCTTATCTGGTGTTTATAAAGTTCTTGTCCCAGTCAGAAACCATGAGATATTTAAATCTATTACAAAAAATTATTCCATAAAACGTGTACCTGTTCTGACATACTGGGTTTTTATGTTTGTTCTATATGTATATAAATGGTTGTAGAAAGTATTAAAAAAGAGGAGAAATTGTTCTGAGAAATTAGAAATTATGACTGTACAGGGCTATATCATAGGATTGTGAAGCAGAAAGTTACAGTAGAATGTTTTCATTTTGTTTACACTCAATGCTTACATTTAATTCTGGAAGCATTAGGTTTGCATGTTCGGGACCAGTGAAATATCTTTGCTGAATTGCTCAGAAATGACAGTTTGGTCTAGAGGAACAAACTCCACATCCTATCTGTTCAGTAAATTAATCGTCAATTAAAGTCAGTTCGATAACTTAAAGATTTCTTTGGTCCAGCACATTCTTATGATATTAATTCTGTCTGGTAGAGAGAGATTTCCGGGTCTCAGCTGATGATACCTGTTAGTGATTGCTAGTTCTCAGCTTTATTTTGCTTACTTATGACTGGACTTTAATAATTGACTCTATTAATTTACTTTTGAAATAATTTAAAAATACTGAAGTTATCTAGGTATTTTTCAACAACTGTGCTACAGTTGTGGTTCAAGCTTAACATAACAGTGCTAGAAACCTGAAGCAAAGCACGTGAAGCAAAACCACAGGGTATTTTTATTCCAGAAGAGTCTTTACACATATTTTGTCTGTTCAATTGCATTCTAAATATTTTTTTTCTTTGATGAGGGGTTTGTTATTGTGTCTTAATGATGCTAAATAGTTTTATACAATGGAATCAACAACCTTCATTCCAGCATCCTATTTATGGAGCAAAGGGTAGTTGATATGTATTATTTTTGTATGAGCCTGGATATGTAATAGTGGAGGGAAAAGATCAGTATTGAGCTGGACTGACCTGTACAATTCAAGAAAATGCCGAAGTCTGCATTAAACATACGACAAGTCCTAAGAAAGTCAATAAGGCTACTTAAAGGCTCAATGCTAAGTTGCGCTTCATTTATATGGTGTTTTGAACTGAGGCAAATAGGTCATGTCAGTACAAACAAATGAAGATCTTTAATGTTTGCTATTTATTCTTTCTTGTGTTTTTCTTTCCTCCCCATGTCTGTGCTACTTTTTCATTTTGTACTTTATATGACTGCTATCTTAGTTCCAGTATTAAAATGGTCATGGCAGGCTAGATTGAATTTCTGACTAAGGTTCACACTTGCTTTGGCACAGGGGAAATACCAGCCCCACTAGGTTGAAGTGACATTGTAAAATATCTGGTCAATTCTTTTCCTCTTTTGAATGCAGTTTTGCCTTTGAGAACTGAAAGCTGCATCTGAAATACGACTGTGCAAATTTCATTTTATTGTCTAAAATACATTTAATTAGAAGTCATCACAGGTTTAAACCATAACTGACTTGTGTTTTTTGTATAGTGGGTCCTGCTTTTGAAACTTACATGTCTATGGTATGTTACACAAGTGACAAGTATTGTGTTGTCACTTGAGGGAAGTTGAAACTAGGGTTTTATTGTTGGTACGTTCTTTCTGAAGATGCTGGTATGAGAGAGAGGGAATCATCTTTTGCTTACGTAACAATCCATGGGGCAGATACTCCTGGAGTCCTTCTAGTTATTTATTCTACAGGCCCAGAGAACTGAGTCTAATCTTCAACTGGTGAAAAACATTGTTCCACTGACATAACTGCGGACTGAAAGTCTTATTTTTTATATTCTACCAACTAAGAATCTGGCATGTAAAATCTGCCGAGCTTGATGGATGCATTGTGCGTGTCTGCACGCTATATTTGGCTTGTAGACATCGTGATGAGTGGGCACAAAAGCAGTTATGTGGGAAAAGCAATAACAAAGTGATCTCCAAGTTGATTATGGAAAATATAAAAAGGCCTAAGTGGTGAGGAGTTAAAATATGTGTTGGTATATAGTTAGCATACTTCAATCGCTTCTGTGGACCGATAAGAAAAGGAGACTAAGTGCAAAGAAGGGGCAGCCATAGAAGGGGAAAGCTGAAAGGCAACTTCTAATTTTAGGCATTGGCTGAAGTGCTTAAGGCTGGAGTTCAGTGCGCACTCGAAGTAGGCAGGGCTGTTTATTCCCACTCTTGTGCGCAGCCACCTCCTACAGCTGTGTGTTAAATAGGATCAGGCCACCCACTTGGCTGAAGGGGCCTGTCTCTTCTGAGACCAGTCACAGATGGTATTCACAGAATTTAGGCCACTGGTTAAGAGATCTGTCAGACTTTGTAGTTAGTGCAGGACAGCTTAACCAGCTCTAGCTACATGTTACTTAGAAAGTTATCTGCATGTCATGTAAAACGCTGTGGCCCTTTCTTGTGCCAGGGTGCCCCGGTGGCATCCACACTGGCCCAGGTGGATGGGCTAGCAGTGTGACTGACGAGTCACTGCTGTGACAAGGAGCAGAAGCCCAGGACCAGTATGTGCCCCCTTGGCTTGAGGAAGCACAGCTAGAAGAAGTGCTGCTTTGCTGCACCCTGTAGCCATAGCTGTGTTTCATCATATACTCCAACACAACAGTCTAGTGGTTCCATTTACATGCACACCATCAACGCTTTTAAACCACTCTCCTTTTATCCCATTAGGTTGCAATTTGCATGTCCAGGAACAGGGAATTTAGGAAATCTGTTTCAGACCATCTGGCTGGACTTCCTATACAACAGGTTTTTACCTTTTGGCTTCATATCGCATGACTGGTTACCAGATTCTGAATATAAAGACAATCAAGAGATTAAGAATCTTACTTCAAAACAGAGACTGGCACTGCGTGCCTCTAAAATTCCAGCACAGTTTGATTTCTTAAGATAATAAGTGTTAATACTCTTATTGCACTGTTTTAACATTGAGTGCATGGAATCATAATGAAAATACGTCTTAGGAAGGAACTGAATACAGCTTTCAGTTAAAACATCATGCTAGTCTGCTCTATCAGATACTCAGAAATATTCAGATAAAACTCTGTACCTGGAGCCCAATGCTACACGTCTGCAGAAAAATATATTTAATACCATAAATCTGAACTTATCTGCATTCACTGCAGATCTAATTCAAAGTATAGTCTTAAACCAAGCATTCAGCATCTAATATTTTGCCTCTGGAGATCAAAGTCTTCAAGACTAAAATTCAAAAAGCAGACCAGTAAATAGCAGCAAAGAGCTTTTGTTGTGTGCAAATACTCAGGCACGTGCACATATACAAACATGTATATACATGTGCCTCACCAGTTGAGATTGTCAGTGTTAGTGGACTGTTACAGAGCAGTCTCAGTTAGATGCTAATAATCTAGCTGCTTTTGAGTACCTAGTTTGAGTTCACAATCCATTCTAAATGCAATCTTATCTGCTCTCCATTTCAAGTTTAACCATTGTGTTTTGTCATGAATTTACTTTAATGGGTCAAGCATATTTAATTTTAAATTGAAATCAACAGCACAAGTATATGATAGCTAGCAGATTTTGTAACTTTGTAACTGGACGAACTAGACATAACTAATTACAGACTAAATATTACAGTTTAACTTTTTCCATGTAATTATCCAAATACACTGCATACCTTTATGCTCTGGAGACTGATCTCAAGTAGAATTGTAGTGCTTGATCTTTCAAATTCGTAACACTGACTGTAAGGGGAATATTCACATCTATTGATAAGTTGTACTGTACTATTTCTTTTTTTAGGACACTTCTTTTCTGAACCCGGAAAAGAGAGTTTGTTCTGCATGTTTTTGAACTAATAATTATATCTTGTCTAGAAGGCTATTTCTTAATCCTTTTCAGAAACAAGAGCTGGAGCTGTGGTTCTGCTGAGGTGCTAAAGAGAAGGTGGTCTTGGCCAGCATGACAGCTAAGAAAGCTGTCTGAAAAAGAGAGTGGTAGGAGTGATGTGATGTAGAAGGAAGTGGAGGGCTGGCCAAGATGACATGGTGAAAGCCTCATTTGAAAGCACTTGTCTGAGAAAGATGGTAGGTTTTGTACAATATTAAGATTCTAGAGTTATAACAAGGGAGGAGGTGGAACTCTGTCGGGAGCTGTGGTCCTTCAGGGCAGGGATTTGTTGTTCCAGGGCTTCTGGATTAATAAATAGAGAGGGGTCACAAGAGGGTGTCTTTAATTAGAACCCTGGTATAAGGACAGGGCTCATGCACCTTTCCCAGTCCTCTTGTCTGAAATACAGAATCCTTATGGCACAGGTAGCCTTTGCTCATCTTTCATTTCTTGATTTTTTCATATAAATAATTGCAGTGTTTTCTTACCACATTTCTTCCCTTTATTGGTGAGTAAATTCAGATGTTATAGAGACACCGCAAGTGCATATGACCTGGTTTTTCTTTAGTGCATGACTTTGGATTGAGAAAAACTGGAGTGAATAATGTTCTGCAGCTTGTCATTTTAATGTGGTGTGAAGCTTGAACTATCAAAAGAACTTCTGTTTTATACTTTTGTAATCATGACAGTTAAACTTTTCAACAAAGTTATAATTTTTTGCCAATAGCCCAAATAACCCCAAGTTTGTTCAACTTACAGCCTCCGCCTATTTTCACTGCCCTAGCCCTCTTTCTTCTCTACTTAACCCAGATGATAAATTCAGAGTATCTCTGTTGCCTTCAGAGGAAAAAAATGGTGTGAGGTCAGAAACAAACTTTCTGACCTAAGAACTGTCAAAGATGAAGAAGAATCCTTAGCCTGGGACAGAATTCACTTGCATCTGCTAAATGCAAGTCATGTAGCTGAGCTCAGAGAACTCTTTTATTATTGAGGTCAAGGTCTGTTATTTGGTAGGCATTAAATACCATTGTGCTGCTTACCACATTCCTGTTAACTTAGAGGGGCTTGAATCTCACCTCTGGCCCTTGTCTCTCTCTCTGTAACTTCACAGCAATCATATAACATTACTTTCAGGTTTCTCAGTCTGTGTGAGGTAGGTTTGAGACTATTTAGCTATATAAGTGAAGAGGCTAGCCTATGTTGGCATTAATCAGATGAAATATTTAGAGCACCAGGAAATCCAGGAAGAGAAGGTCATCTCATCCAACAGGTGTAAGGTTATCTGGTAATGATTTTAAACATAGGAAAAGTCAGTTTTAATCACCATGGTACATTTGTTCTGTTTTGCTTTGTTAATATGTCATTTTTGCAGAATAAATTATGCCACCGTATCTGATCTTTCGCAAGGTCTGTGAATGACCTTCTCTCCTGGAAGTTTTTGTTATACCGTATTTTAAAAACCTCTTTGTGGGTCACATTTGAACAAAAATGAGAGCTAAATTTAGCTTTTACTGATGGAAATTGGGGCTTGCAAACTAAAAGTTTTGCACACAAGGTTTAACAAAACTCTTCTTGACTAAGCAATAGAACTTTGCTATTGTGCCAAAGGAAAAGGGAAGATTATGAAGGCAGAATCACTTACTTTAGATACTTGGTGATTGACGTATTTTTAACTTCTGAGCTTGGTGCTGAGTTTTTGAGTGGGTAGGGGAATGTATGGGGGGAGTTTGGCAGATTCAGTTCATTGTTAAAGGGAAACCTAAACTCTGAAAACAACACTTTAACTAGTGCCCTAGCTAGATGAAATGTGTTTGTCTGCTAAAGAACATGACGCACTTACTATTCAGTTAAACAAAAGACTAACAAATATATTAACAGATAATTCTGTTCTGTATACAGTTTTTCTAAGTGGATTGCATTGGGCTTCCATTACATAATGAAACCCAAATTACAAAATGGCAGGAGCTGTGTAGTCACATTCCTTATTTAATGTTAGTGCTGTAGCCTGCTGAATGGTGTGCAGATTGAAAAGTTGGGAGCTGATCTCCTAGTAAACAGCAAGTTCAGTACAACAGTCGGGACAAACTTGCTTACCAAGAGGAACCTTGACCCTAACAATGGCCCTTTTAAGAGGGAGATGAGTTTCATTTTGTCCAGCAAATTTACCTTGCTACTTTCTCTGAGTAAATGGTTTTAACCTGCAGAACAGGAGGAAGAGCCAAACTTTTTTGCATATTTTGATGGTATCTGTACCCAAATGTATCTGTAGAGCAATGACGCACATACACATCTCTTCCTGCATCCCAGTTTAGCTTCCAGCAACTTATGGAATCTGGGTTTATGATATATAGATATAGTATTTTCCCCTAATTTGGACCTAAATAATGCAAAGTCAGTGCATCAGAAATAAGTATGCGTGTGTTTGGCTGGATCAGGGCCCTGATCTGAAATATAATATGTTAAGTGTCTTGGACTTGGAGATACTCAAAACCTGACTGGACAATGTCTTGAGCAACGTGCTTTGACAAGGGGGGGTTGTGCTACATGATCTCCAGATCATCTCAGCCCTTCTGTGACTCTGTGATAGTGTTAACTTTTGGCAGGTTTTACTGGCCAAAGACAAAGATAGGAAGAATTGAAGTTGAGTGAATGCCTTCCAGTGAGATGGCAGTTCAGTACAGCCTGTGGGAAACATCACAAGAAGCCACTGGAAGTGACCTTGACAGATTCAATCCTATCAGCTATTTTGTGGGCTCCTGAATATTCATTTGCGTAGGTTCAACTGTGTATGTTAGGCAATATTCTAACGTTAAGAAATTTTGGTTGCGTCTTGTGTTAAGGGAGTGATGTGCACTTTTAAATTCTAGCTAAATTAGAACCACATTTGATAGATTATTTTTTTAATAATCATTTGATATGAAGAAGGCCTCTGAAAAATATTCAAAATAACTCTCTCCTGTATCTACATGTGATTAGGCAGGGGATGGAAGAGGCTAGAAGACGTGGATTCATTTCTCATCTTTGCCACTGGATTGGTGGAGATTTTTTTTATGTCCATGTAGAGATCACTTTATATCCTTCACTTCAATTTCTTGTTCTTTGAAGGTGGCCATCCTTCAGCTCTCTGTAAAACAGCGTTGGGAACATGGACATTGCAAAGAGCCCCAATAGGATTGGTAATGTTCATTACTGAAAAAGAACTAACCAAGCTTTCAAGGGATGTGGAAAAAAGTTTTATTAACTTCTGTAACAGGATTAGATGCAGCAGAAATAAGTCTAAACGCTTGAGTGTTAGAGTAAAATAGTTTCTTTTAAAAAGTATGGCATTGCTAATAGACTAATAAGGCACTGCATTTTTAAGGCACTAGTGATTTTGAAAAGTTCGTAAACAAGGTAGGTAAAATGTTTTAGAACAAACTATGCTTTGAAGACATTAGAAACCAAGTTGTGTTTTTAACCTTTTACTGTTAATTTACTGGTGTTACAACTCTTTTCCTGTAATGCAGTCAAATTTAATGTTAATCAATAGAATAGTCTTCAAAGTATGTTGTGAACATCATCAGTAATTATAGCTTAGTAATATGTATGTTTTTTGAGAGATTTTAGGGAATAAGAGAACACACTTGAATGTTCAATGAAAGGAGGAACCGTGCCTGTTCTAGTTTTGAGGCAGAGAAGATTTTTTTTGCCAGGCTGGGAGAGTAAGAATGTGTTAATTAACACAGGTTTACTATATCATAATTATTGCTGGGTTTTCTTTACGCTGTTAGAGAGTACTAATCTTCAGCCTTTTAATAAGTTAACCTCACAAACATGGCTGATATTCTGAAATAGCCGTAAAAGTTTCCATGTGACCCTGTAGGATGAACTGAATTAATGGAAGATACTGCACGAATCTGTTTTTCAAACAGTCAAAAAGTGTACAGTTCTCATTTACGCTAGAGGTTTGTATTAATGATTTACTTTTAAAAAGTTTACAAGTTATATTAATATTTCTGGAGTTGATAATTAATGATATTAATAAGTACAGAAACAGTCTGGAAATACTGGATGTACTTGGATACAATGAAAAGGAATACTCTCCAAGTCCTTACTACAGCTTTCCTAAATCTGGTTTGTATGATTCACAGTAAAAGTGGCAGATGCTGGGGGCACTTATAGAAGTGCCGCTTGGATAAGTTGAAAATTTCATCCATTTACCTAAAGATAGAATTGGGAAACTTCTTTGACTTGCATTTATTTTTAAGATACGTCTATTGAGTGCAGAGAGGAGGTTTACCTGCTGCAATTTAAGGAAATCTAGCAGTGAGGCAGTATGCTGAATGAAACACATCATTTACTTGAAGCACGTGAGCATATTTTGAACTATCAGTTTGCTACAATGTTTAGATTCTTGGATCCACGTGAATGTACATAATGTAATTTGCAACTGTTTTGAATAATACAGACAATTCTTCCTGGAAGAAAAGGAAGAAAATTTTTCCAAAAAGAACAGGAAGTTAAAAAGGCGTAATTCTTTTCTTAACCACTGGATCCCAGTTAAAGCCTTACACAGTTAAAGAAAAGCAGAAAAATTAGGTAGCTTAGAGCAGTTGGAAAGGGAGAATTCCTATAGAGACTGCAGCGTAATAAAATGTCAGCTGTAAAAGCAGACCTAAGCAAATGCCAGGGAGTGCATGTCTTGCCACATTGCTTAGAGAGAAGAAGAAATTAAATGCAAAGATGAGAGTGGTAAAGCAAAAAGAGATTATTTCATTCTTCTTATCCTCATGTTAAGGACTGATTCCCACTTACTGTGTTATAAGAAGTAAGCTTTTCCATGTGTAAGTTAATTTTGCAGAGCTTCAAATGCTTAATTGGCTTTGATGCAGTAACAGTAGGTCATTTCCGCATTTTATTGTTTCGGGAAGCGCAGAGCATGACAGTCAGCAACTTCAGAGCGAGTTCCGGGGTGGCGCACTGCTGAGAACCTCTGGGAGCAGATGTTGAACCACGGGCCCAAAACCTGATATTCTTTACAATTTGGAACTTTTTAATAAAGAGAAGTGCTTTTGTTAAGTGGTTATTTTTTCCTTATCTATTCTCAGGGTTGCTCTTGTGGAAAATATTCCTGAAGGGATCAACTATTCAGACAGTGCACCATCCCATTTGTCTCTTTTTCAAGGCTGGATGAATTTGCTTAATATGGCTGAAAAGTCTGTTGACATAGTATCTTCCCAGTGGGACCTCAATCACAGTCATCCATCAGCATGCCAGGTATGTTCTAGTCTAATGAAAGGGTGGGACTTTAACAACCTGTTCTTGTTGTTTCAGTATTAATTTTTTAGAAGTACAGCCCTTCCCTGTAGCAGACCCATTTGTTTGGTTAGTTTCAAAAACCATTTTCTTATGGGGATTTTCCCTGCTGATGCAATAGTTTTCTGAGAGTGGTGGCACGCTTGGAGTAGGTAACACATCCGGCACATATTCATATCACTTCCATTCTAGGAAAGGATGTAATTGTGTAATCTTAACAAACCTGCAAAATTGTACCTATATTAACACATCCATAACTTGGGAATATCCATAAATCTATAAACTTTATTTTCCATTTGGTGCAACTGATGAAGTAAAAGAGCGAGTACGTGGGTTAATTCTGCAGCCAAATAAATGGATAGAATTACATTTATGACGAACAATGTATCAGATGATTTCTCCTACCTTTCCAAAACAACTCTTGGGAGGGAGCAGTGTTCAACACTTCTGCAATTAAGAGCAATAGGAAAAATCATAAATCATACTGAATGAGGCAGGCTTGCATTACAGTGATGCTGTGCCAACAAACACTTCATTCTTGAGAGCAATCCTCTTAGAAATATGGTAAGGGCAGGTTTCCACTTAGTATTGCTTGTGAAACTAAGATATCAAAGAACTGATAGGCTGAGAGTATCTCCTCTTTTCCACCAAATGGACTATTTGCTGAAGGAAACCACTCGGCTAACATGAAATGGAATTAAAATACAGCCAAGTAATTGTAAGGAATCAACTCTATTATGTGATATCATAAACTCTTCACTTTCTTCTCTAGTTCTGTTGATGCTGTACAGTAAAAAAAATGCCTTTTGGTAGATGATAGACAGAGACTGGTATTCCGAGCCGCTATAGATCGTACTGCAAATAGCCTGTTTTCAAGTCCTGAACTAGATTCTACTTCTTTTGAAAGAGTTGAATGGCATACATTAACTTTTCTTCAGAATAAATCTGCTGTGTGACCATTTAAGAGTGAAAATCTGAGGTAAGCAGCCAAACGGAAAATGCAGTGAAAACTATTCGTTTTAGAATGCTTACAAATATTGGGATATAGTTTGTGAATAAATTTATTGAGTATCAAAATATTGAGATTTTTCACAACCTAATTATGCAGCTGAGCTGTATTTAAATTTATTGCCTAAGAAACTTCAAACCCATGTACTGTCATTCAAGCAGATGAATTCAAAGAGATAGTGTCTTAGATAGATGTTTTTTTAGGTTGTGCATGAATTGGTACGTGCATGAATCTTTAAAAAATGTTTTGTCTGAAAAAAATTCAACATGTCATTTGCTTCAAAACCAGCAGAGCCTAACAAATCCCAAACAGAGGACGAAAATAGCAAACTGGAAATTGGGATTTCAGTAGTTAAGCGTCAAATCCATTCACTGTTCCACAGTCGCATGCAAAGTAAAAGCTGTAAGATATTGCTGAATGTCAGAGCAGGGAAAGGAAGAAGAGACATGTAAGATCTGGATTTGCTCTTTCATCCTCAAATGCACTGTTAAAGCCAGAAAAATTAAACACTTTTCATAATATTCTATTCTAGTTATCTATTTCTGCCTGCTAGTAGTCTTACAAAAGTAATTACTTCTGTTTAAAGGCAATTAATATTCCAGTCATTTCCTCATTTGTACAGCAGTGTGGGCTGAACAGCTGATAGATCATTCTGTCAAGCTTGTCTATTCATCCTAAAACACTGTACTGTTATTGGCCAGTCTAATTGCTAAAGAAATTGCCAAGAGGCAGCATTTCTTAGCAAATCGCTGCCCTGGAGAATTTACACAAAGCTTAGTGTATGGAAGGGAGGGGAGAAAACTTGTGTCGTTCCATCTGCTTTCTCCACTTGTAAAATGAAAGTGGAATGCCAGAGGAGCTTCAATAATTGTAATCTAGTAATTTTCTGAAGTATAAATTGAATGTCCTCAAGTCTTTACAATTTGAGTTCAGGGATATTTGCCCCAAAATAGCAGAAGCACTTAGGAAAGGTAAGGGGGTGAGATGTAAAACTTCCATGTAGTATGGTGCTTAGTAAGTTCTAGTTATTCTTTGAATGGGTCATGTTTTATCAGAAACTAAGAACATAACCGTTTTCCGTATGGACCAACATCCTGCTCTATAACTAGCAATTTCCATTTTATGAATATTCAAGGCATATTGCAAAGCAAGGTTCTCTACAAGACCACTTCAACAGACATGGATTTTTGAAGGAGAAAAGCTGAGTAGGCTAGACTGCGTTTTCTTAGTTACAGGGTTTAGCTACATTCTCTGTGAATGTTTTTATGTAGTTATATACACACCCTATGTCCAGTATACATATTGAAGAAAAATACAGCAGGAAATTCTGCAATTCTATATACGCACATACATATCATCCATATGTATTCATATTGCCCATTTTGTCCAAATGTATATTGGACATACACACACACACACACACACATATATATATAAAAAAAAATATATAGGTATGCATGTGCATGTATAAGAATTTCTGCATGCAGAATTTCCTGCTGTCTTTTTCTTCATTTTTGTTTTTGGATATGTTCCCTAGTGCCCTTGACAGTTGCCTGTCCGTGTTTTGTTGGTATAAATCTAAACAAACAGTCACTGCTGATTAAGCGGTCCAGGTCACAACTGCTGCGCTCAGCCGCCTGAGTTCATGAGGCTTGTTAAATTGGAGTCTTCAAATGGAAACACATGATGATGGAATGTTGTGTGTACTTCCACCACAGCTTACGTGCTCAAGTAAACAACTTTTTCTTTGCCAAAATACTGAGTAGGCTTTCTACTCGTGCTTTTCTCGTTCAGAAGAAAACCACGTGTTTTGACGACTTTGTGATGTCATCTGTGTGCGTTTTCAAGATCACAGGGTAGTTGTCATACAGAAGCTTTGAGCTTCTGTGGAATGTGAACGTGGGACTTCTCATGTGGCAATCTAATGTTTAGAGGACAGTGGAAATATAATTTTTGAAGGTAGCTTTTAATTAATTTTGGGAATAATGAAGGGAGGGGTGAACATAAGATCATGCCAATTTCATGATTTTCACAATTAATTTCCTCTGGCTCATCTTATGTTTAGAAACTTCAATTTAGAGTCACCTTGTATAGTTCCAGCAAGTCCTTCCTTACAAATTTCATTTTAAGTTTAACAAATAAGAATTAACACCATTGTGATTTGTTGGTATTGCCACAGTTATGGCACAGAAATCGACTACAATCAGTGACATAGATTGCAGTATCTTCAAATACATCTTTACACAAACATCTCTTCTCTCCACATCGTGGCATGTCCCCAGTGCACGTAGTATAGACCGAGGCACAGAAAGGAAATAAAGAAAGAGGTTTTTAAAGTGAAAACAATTTTTAACTCTGACATTCTAAAAATTGACATTCCTTCCCTTTTCATTAGCTATTTTGCTAGAAGAATTTGGTGAGAGCATTTTGAGTTTCTCTGTTCTGCATTAAAAGGCAGAAATTAAATTTAGGGTTTCTTGATTTATTGGCTGTATTGGTTTCTGCCAGAATGCTATGATTTTTAGCAATTTTTATAGATAGAGACTTGATTATAAGACACCTTTTAAAAATATTAATAGAATTGTATAGAATAAACCCAGAAGAAAATTCTGGAAGTAACCAGTTTTATTTCTGTGGAAGGGAAAAACTAAGCATTGTCTAAACTGAAGGAATCTAAGATACTGAAGAGCACAATAAATCCATTTTAGAGTGCTTCAGTAAGTAGAGCATTTCTGTGTTCATACCTTCCCTATTTCATTTTTAATAAGGAATGCATGCTTATAAAGACAACAGCATGCAAGGGGAATCAGTCTGCCTAGTGACTACTAAGAAGGTGCTTTGGGGGCAATTTCAGGACCTTTTCATGATAACTTACTTTTTTTAAAAAAAAATTCACCAGGTGGCTGTGGCAGGTAGAGTTGGGATTGATGTTTCAGATGTATGGTCATTTAAAGTTACCTTGAGAATGTCGGTTTGTTCATGTGGTAAATACTTTTTGCATCCTATTTTGTCACTTCCAGTAGGATTTTTGAAACAGCCCAGTGAAAAGTGTAAGAGAATGTTTTATCAGCACAGGCAGGTTTCTAGTAGTATTATTTGTTAAAATGTAGATACGGTATGAGGTAGCACACTGCAGTTCCGTAGTACTTGGCTGCTACTGTTCCTCGGTCCTCACAACCTGAGTGTATAGAGATGATTCTGATCACTGTCACATCGTCGCGCAGCAGCCTGGTATTGTCTCGCAGAGGGGATGCGAACCAAATGACAGCGTGAGGGTTTGTATTCAAGAGCAGCATTTCAAATGTGCTGACAGCAGTGACAAAACTCTTCAGACCTTCTGTCCTGTCTCTTCCCTTTTCACAGAACAAAAACGTAAAATTGCAAGTAAACATGTCAGAAAGTATAGAAACTATGTTGCAAGTTAGTATTAATGGGGAAGAAGGCCAGGTTCTTTAACAATGAAGGAAGAATTTTAGCACCCTACTTTACTATAGTACGTACAGATTTTTGAAAACAAGTTGTGAATTTCTCATAGTTGCTTAGAGTGTCTGGACTAAGCCTTGGTGAGCGTGTGAATGCCTGCTCGAGGGATGAT
This sequence comes from Chionis minor, assembly GCA_013398295.1. Taxonomy (NCBI): domain Eukaryota; kingdom Metazoa; phylum Chordata; class Aves; order Charadriiformes; family Chionidae; genus Chionis; species Chionis minor. The sequence continues at coordinate 627,929 of VZSF01008262.1, forward strand.
GCTGTGAGAAATGAGATGGAGGGAATTCTTTCCAGTTCTGGCAGTGGGTGGTGGTTTTTGTATACCTGTATAAGCACACATATTTGTGGTGAGTGCACTCCTGGTCTTAACCATCGCTACTTAAAGATGGTTTAAATGTTTTATCAATTTGAGGTTTCACTGTAATTGGACAAAAAAGGATTATTATAAATGCACGGCTTGTGGTGTCCCTGATGGGAAGAGGGATGTATTTTCAGAGGTGTCTTTGTTGGAGTGCAGGGCTGCACTCCAAGTGATCTATTCACCTATAGGATGGGCCATTCAGCTGGCAGCATGGCCTGCACAAGGCAGCCAGGTAGTCCATCAAGGATGCTGTCTTGGTCACATCAGGGCACACTAAGATCAGGTAAAACTCACGAAACACTGTCATGTTCTTTTTTGTCCAAACTAAAATTAATACAGAAAGTCTAGGCTTATTTATCAAAGCTTTTGTAAATCATATGTAAATAAAATCTTGTGCAGGTAGAAGTGAAGTGGCAATAATGTCCAAAAATAATTACCGTGGGGGGAAAAAAAAATGTAAAGAACCATCCCCTGAAACAAATTATTTTGTCAGCTTTAGATGTTAACTTTCTAAGCGTTTCTTTAGTAGAACAGTTAATGCATTAATTCATACTGATAATGCGAATCACTTTCCATCAAATTTATGAATGCTTTTTCCATGTTTATTTTTGTATCCTACAGCTTTCTACTATGCTTCTAGTCAAAATCAGGTTTTACAGATAATCCAAACAAAAAAATGTGTCTGTTTGTCTTTCTACCCAGTAAATTAAATCAACACATAGAACCTTTCTGAATAGCAGTTTCTACATAAATATAAAAAATACCTGTATTTAATTAATTTATGTCATGCAAGCCTTTTAGTCCTTAATTTCTCCTGCTCGCTTTTTGCAGAGATAAAATTAATGAAACTCAAAATTGGTGGTGTCTCCAGTTGGTGAACCCAGAAGAAATGGGCCCAACAGCTGCCTGAGCTCTGGCATGTCAGGAGCCTGTCACCCCAGTGGAGCTGGGGGCCGGAGCAAGGCACAGGCTGGGAACTCAGCAGACAGCAGCGCAGTGATTGTGGGTCCTAGATTTGTTTGGAGTCTAGCAGTGCCAGGCTGCAGCAATTGTGGAGGAGATCCTCTTGGGGGGGACCAGGGCACCCAGGAATCTGTCCTTCTGCTCTCCCAGGATCACGATGGAGCTGCTGCATAACTCTGTATGCAGCATCCATGCCCTCCACGCTACCACCTCATTAATTCTTACCGCTGGTAACATCTGCCCCGCTTCTCCTTAAAAAAACTCAACACCATCACTGATGTGAGAATTAAGGCTCCTTTTAGCTTCATGACCAACACCAGTGGAAAGACACACCTTGACTTGCACAGCAACTTGGTGAGGGCTCCTGGGTGTGTGAGTGAAATCATTGGTGCTATTTCTTATGTATGGGACCACCCAGCCACCTCAAGAAATGCTGAATCTGAGTATAAGAAGCATTTGGAGCCTCATGCAGAGCATGCGTTTGTTTTCCTGTTCTGTTAGCTATTGTCTAATGCTTTCATTATGGCAGTATCTTGTTGAATACTAAGTTCCTGTGAGCCCTGGGGTGAGCAGGGAGCTATGCTGTGGATTTGAGCAAGAGAGCAGGCATACATTACAAATGGAAAACATAAACAGTAGTTCTGTGTTTCCATTGCAGTTTCTGGCTGCTCTGTAATTTTGAGAAAGGTATTAGGAGGCTGGGTATTCTTATTTTGCCACATATATTCAAAATAAGTGAATATTAAAAAATAGGTCTGTACTGTAGGCAGGGTGAAGTGCTGCTTTCTGTGACTGCTTAGTGCTTAAGTCCCAGGAAGGCGCAAGGTGTCGATCTGTGCAGGCAACTACAGGGCAGAGGGTGGTTCTCCACGGTCTGCTGCTTCTGGGTGGGATGTGGGAGGAGGGCTTCTGGCTACGTTTTGATAGCCTGTGCTATGTCAGCTTGCATCATCCCAAACTGCTTTTGCATTGACTGTTTCCATTGAATAGCGAGATCCTTTAAAGATGGTGAGAGTAACAGTTTGCACAGACAATTGTCTTGACGTGGTTCTGAGGAAAGCTTTATCTTCTACGTGTTTGTTTGAAAGTTGATAGGACTGTTGCTTTTTTGTCTTAGATTTACCTTGGGTCCAGCATTATATTGAATCTAAAGTGAGCTGTGTAGGCAGGGCAGGCGCTTTGTTAGCTGATTAAACCCAAATGTTTTGTGTATTTGACTACTAATTGTAACTGGCGTCTGCTGTAGTTAAGTTAGAATGGCAGCATGGAAATGGGCTCTGAGGTTGTGGTAACACAGCACAGTGGTACATTGGATATTTTATTCTTCGTATCATGTAGTTAGATGCTTCTAACTAAGAATTTTTCTTTAAGTTAAAGTATTGAATCTAAAAATTTGACATTTGCTATGCAATAGGAAGGTCTACTTTTTCTTTGTTTTGTGAGTGTGGAAAAATGCAGTGCTTTAAAATTTAATTTTTAATGTGAAACAATTATCATGATTTCTAGTTTAACAAGCACCTAGTTTGGTATGAGATTCTTTTTTTCTTGTTGCTCTGTGTTAGAAATAGGGCTTAAATAATAATAGTGTAATAAGGAATGGCATTATTGTTTTCCATCCTGGTATAGCTCATCTAAAGATGAGCACGCAACCACTTGAAAGTGTGTTGTGCTATGGTTAGAAACACTTACAGAAAAATCATTCAATACAGAATAAGCGTTATTACCTCTTTTCCTTGCACTTTTAATCCTGATTTAACAGAATGTAATTAGAAGAAAGTTAATGTAAAAATATGTTTATGCAGCATTAAAAAACTGTGAACGTTCTCTGTGTGTTCCCTATCATTGATAATATTGTACAGTCTGGGAAAAAGAAGCAGCAAATTTGGTCTTCAAAACAGTATTTCTCCAAGAAAAAGCTGAGTTGCTAACATTTAGTGTACATTTAACCATATATAGGAACATATTTACTCAGCAGTTGTGCAATATGTTTTTGGTTTAACATGCATCTTTAATTTGTTGATATGCTTTTTGAACAATGCTGTGGTTTACATCTTCTGCTTTCCTTTAATGTTCTTCCCAGGGTCAGCGTCTTTTCGAAAAATTACTTGAACTGGCATCGCGAAATATTGAGATAAAACTAGTGAGCGATATACTGCCTGTGGAATCAAAGGTATTAAACGACTTGAAAACAAAGGGTAAGACCAAGGTCTTCATATTGTTATGCCAGACTGCTGCATAATGTTTCTTTTACTTAAAATGCAGACTCAGATGACATATAAAATGCACACTATTGGCTTAGCACTGTTACCCTATAATCCTTCAGCTTTCTCTGGTTCACGGTTATCAAAAATCTGAAACTCTGTTGCTGTAGTTGGAGTTGATGTTTACAGTTTGCAAGTCGTCAAAAGGTGGTGCAGTGATTAGATAGATGTTTAAACCCATCATGGCCATTCTAATGGTAGGCAACATAACCTGAGAGACTGCTGTCATAACTTGTGGGACAACATAGTTTCCTCTTTTCAGCAAGGGCAAAATAAATTAATAAAACAACATGTTTATGGTACTGATGATTCCAAAGCACTGGAAAATAGAGCATCAGTCAGATTTAGACAACTGACAAAGTTTTCTATGCTACGGGTGTTTCTTAAGTGCCTGCTTTCCCAATCGTTGTTGTAAGGCTTAAAATCCCTGTCCAAAGAGGGATTACACACTGGCACTATATGACTAAACTTGCTTTATGTAAAATTATGTGGAAAAATAGCAAAGAGAGTTTAGGAAATGCTGAATGAAATTAGAATCTCTTAGGAGTTTTAACAACCTTATGCACACTTGTCCTGGAGAATACACTAATTATAATCTGGTGAAAATATGATTTTAAGGGCAGGGTACATTCTTCAAAGAGCAAAAAGAACCTATATTTTTTCATGGTGATCATTTTTGACACAGACTACTATATGGATCACAAAGGGAATTCTAAAAAATGAATTAAGCAACACAGTTGCTCTGTGTAGCAGCACCCTAACGTAATATGTCTGTTCAGGGTGAAGAATAAAGAAAAGGCTTTTCCAACAAAATCAACTTTTATTTGTTTAAAATCCTTGTAATCTCCTGACTGGGCAAGTAAAAGAAAATTACTAATGGAAGTTCTGTTCCCATAAAGAGATAATCTTTTGATCAAGACTGACATATTATTTAAATGTAATAACTACAAAGACTTCATTTCATGACATTGCCTATCCCAGGACTTTGATTATTTCACTTATGCAACCAAAAGTGATATCAATCCTTTGATAACCAGTAAGAATACATGAGCTTTGTCAGACGTCGCTGAAGTAAAGAATTACCTTTTTCTGATTGTTGCAAAAGAAATAGGTGTTTTAATATCAAAGGCAGTGAAACTGCCTTTGAAAAAGTGCTTACTTTTCCGTATGATTCTAATGTCCCAAGTTCCTACCAGTCAGAGGAGGTGAGAGGTAGGGCCTGAAAATTTATATTGATGCCCCTGGCAATAGGTATTTTATCTGTCATTCATGAGAATACCCAATATCAAAAACTATCCACTTTCAAAAAAAGAGGAGCAAAACTTTTAGCTAAAAAAGGGAGTGATATTTTTCATCAATGTTTCCTTCACTTTAAAAGCCCACAATGTGGGAATTAATCAGACCTATGAGCTTTTTGAACAAACAAACAGAACAATTTTATTAGCTTCATTTTTCCTTATGCCTTGTTTGCATTTCTAGCACAGGTTTAGAGTATTCAAATGAAGTGATCAATATATTTGACAGCTTTGAGTTACAAAGAATCTGAGAAAGTCACTTTTATGTAGCAGTTCTTGTGAATTTTGCTGTCATTTTCTTTCAACCTTGTAATTGTAGATATCACTGTGTACTGTTGGCCTTTTTCAAAGGCCAAGCTAACTTACTGATTTTTTCACTATGAATGAGTTTTCTTTTCTTTCCGTGTTTTCGGTTTGCTTATTTCTGTAAATTCTGATGTTTTTGTTAGAATGTCTTGATTATGACATGGTGACTGCCAGCTCTGTTGCAAGTCTTCTATCTGCATTTAGGTTTGCTGTTTGGTTTTTATCTCCAGAAAAGCTGAGTAAATCTTTATTTGGTTCTGCATTCCTGAAAAGAGATAAGTAGTTTTAACACTCATCAGATTTAGTTGTCTTAATTTGATATTGAAATGAGCAGCACGTTTATGAACAGCAGATTCATGGTATGTCCTGCTTGTCAAACAGAAGCTAACTGGTAGGCTGGCTTTAAAAAAAAAAAACAAACCCAAAAAACCCAACCAAAAAAAAAACCAAACAACCCCCCCCCCCCAAACTACCCCGATTTCCACTACTTTAATGATATTAATAACACAGTAAATGGAAAATGTATCTATATTAGCCTTTTACATGTCTGCTGGAAAAAAAATAAAATAGGTACCTACTGTCATTGTCTTAGCTGAGGACAAACATATCATTAAGCTTTGCTATACTGTCCCAGAAGATCTGTCTACTAAAATCATTATCTCTTTACTCGTGAGGCACTGGCCACCTGCATCCTCAGAAATCAGTCAGAATTGATCCTCGAAATGGAACTGTGCATCATCATTTGGACATGTATATTCATGAAGATAACAAATTGTCTTAAAAAATATGTCATGCCCCCTTTTTAGCAGAAATGTTTCTTGTAGGAAAGCAAGCAGTAAATATATCAATAGCTCAGCCAAGTTTTGAAGCTTCTCAAGATGGAGAACCAGAATACATTTGGCCGAACACACCCAAACTCCCACTTGCCGTGTCTGTCTGAGTTAGGCAGAGGAGGGTCCAAGCACTACTCTCTGCTCCACCAGCTAATGAACTGAGCTGATTGTTCCGAAGCACCAAACGTGCTTGGAGCCCAAGCCATGGGCAGTAGCATGGAGAGGGCACATCCATTGCCTCTGGGGCTCTGGGAGTTTCCTGTGTTCCTCAGGCTGCCTTCACCTTGCTAGGGAAGCGTAGGCTAGCCCCTCCTTTCCCAGGCAGATTGTATGGGAGAGTCGGACTGTGTCCAGGCGGTGGGCTGTCCTACTAAATGTCAGAGACAGTTGCTATTGCATAGAGACAGTGGAAGAGCCTTGCCTTTCTTTTCAGCAGACTGGGTGATCAGAACCCCTGAGCTGTGTCCCCATGCTCGGCAGACTGGTTTCTGGGGTCAGGATGAAGGGTAATTTGGGCGTCAGCCCCAGGATATGCTTGTTGATATACTGCCTGAAAACCTTTAAGGATGCTGCAGTTCTTCAGCCCATGGTTATCTACCTCATGCTGCGTCTTCAGGTAGTGTGCTCCCTTAAGTAGCCATGGTGAATGTCTTGGTCTTGACACAATGACGTGATTTTATATGTGGCTGCTTGAAGAACGATACTTGGTCATCCATATTGTCTCATGCAGTGGTTTGGGTTTGTACTAGGAACCATGATATGTTACAGCACTGCTGCATCTCAGCACAGATGTTGAGACTACATCTGCCAGCCAGATTATTCTAGCATATATTTCATTTTTCTAGACAGGCGTGTATGGAGCCCCCTTGCCTCTTCTCCCCATTTCTGAAGTACTGTAGAAAGCAGCTTTGATAGACCTTTTCCAACCCAGGGCTGCATCCTAGAGTCCTTCCTACACATCCTTCCTCTGCAGCAGCCATCCCTACTGGTTAAGAGGAGAAAGTTGAAATCTGACTTCAGATTTGAGCTGATGGGGTAAGATAAAGCATAACTTACATGGATGGGAGAGCAGAACTGAACTGATATAGAGTAAAATAAAATTAGTAATTTACAGTTGCAATATTGGTACAGATGTCTGGGCTAGATGTGAACCTGCAGGTTTGTCACCACTATTAAGCCTTTTTTTGTCATGTCTTTACTATCCTGACTCACTTGAGCTAGCTGTAAAACAGGGTAGCCTGGTTACAGAAGCAGTCCGGCAGCCGCAGCATGAAACATGGATTGATTTACTGTGCTTACACATAGCACACCTAGAGCTGTGGTGGCAGGAGCTTCCGAGTGCTGAGATAATGTACATTTGCTAATAATTGCTGCACTGCGGGAGTGTTACTTAGTTGCAAAATTAAGCATGCGGAAATGCGGGAATTTTAGTCCTAGAGCATTTATTTATGATAGACTTTAATTAAGTTATCAGATTCTATATTTTGCGTGGAATACCTGGCTGGTACTTGCTGTAATCTTACAACATTAAAGTTTTCCTTTGTATTGAATGAGAATACATCAAACGTTTAATGCCTAAAGCAGATGATGCCCATTCAGGGGATATTATTTGGCTAGAATCTTTTTTAATCTTCATAGTTAATGTTTGTCTCCAGGCTTTCTTTATTGCTCATCTGCCAGATCCTGCACTGAATACAGAATGATTAATTTCCTCATAGGCTTTTCCATGCTGCTTCTCGCTGTTGTAGCTGAGTGCTCCGCAAATACAGTATTAATGAATTTCTTTTACAACATGACTGTTAGGTGAGATCGCTTTCTGTTTCTGTCTCTCAGGGACAACTAGGAATTATTTATGGCAGCACAAGCATCAGAAGCCAGATCTGAGTATTTGTTTTCTATAGTCATAATTAAAAAAAAGTTCATTTGTCATTTAAAAAAATCAACCACATGTAAGTTCTCCCAGCTCATGTTGTCAAATTTATTACTAAACAAGCTGTAACCTATGATGATATTTTTACAGGACCTTTTGTAATATACAGTCCTAAGGTGTGAAGTCTTCCTTCTCTATAATTGTTAAACCTATATTTCACTTTCACATACGTATGCAAATACTAAGCATATATGTATATGATTCTCTTGTGAAACATAGGTCTGCCTGTAGGCAAAATTTGGCTCACTGTGTAAACAAACATGTTCTTATTTATCCTCCTTGTGCTGTGACAGTAGCTTATTAATGCTTGTTTTCAAGGTTATTGTTTTAGTCTTTTCTCAGCTGCAGTTCAGTCTACTAGATTGAAACATTTCTTGTAACGCTCCCACTTCTCACATATAATTATGTACCAGCCTTTGTTCCTCAGTAACATTTGAATAGTATTGTCTCCAATTAGCAGGTTGTTGTATCATTTCTTACGTGTACAGAATCTAAATCCCTTACTAATTACGATCTTATTTTGGCTGAGAGTGTTAATGCTTTTTAAGGCAGGCCAATGGATTTCCTTTCTCCCATTTGCATTGCTTCATTCCTTTTCTATTTGCTTTTTTCCCAATACTTCCTTTTCATGAATGATTTTTCATATATTTGCAAAAAATGTTTTTTTGTTTTGTCAGTGCTGGCTGAGGCAGACATGTAGAGATGAGTCTGTCCGTGTCACAAGGTGATTTAAAAAAAAAACCCAAAAAAACAGCTGACTCAACTAATAGCTATTGAATGTTAGCAATGAAACTGGAGAATAATAGAAAGTCTTTATGCTAGGGCAGGATCTAATCAGTAGATCACATCTGCAGGTGTTATTCACTGAGCAGTTCATGGAGATTTGCCCAGGATTACCCTCTCTCTTAACCAGATACAACCAAAGCAGAGAACTTAGAAAGTTTCAGGGAGACAAAGAAATGAGTAGAAAGTGGAGCTCTAGAAGCTTTTTGTGCTTTTATTTATGTGCTTTAGGTTGCAGACACTAGCAGATACCATTCCATGACAAATTAAATCAGTTTTATCTGGGCAGCTGCATGATCCCCATCTTCTCTTTGCCCTCCCCACCATATATTGTCACTGCCTTCTTCATTGCACCAGTGATCACATGGTAAGAGTTCAGGGGGCTGATTTGGCCACAGACTGGTTCTTTTTATCTGGCTTAATTGTCACTTGCATTCGATTTCTACGTTACTCAGTGTATGATCTCACAGGCATAAATGCTGGGTACAACACAGAGACAGGAAACGCGTAGCTGGGTTAGCAAGGGAAGTAGGACTGCTGGAACCCACTTTAGCTAGGCTTCATCTGCCATGGCACCAGAAAGCTCAGAGTTCATGCAATGACTAGGAACTTTTAGTGGTTTTGGGTTTTCCTGTAATTTTGTTTTAATGAAATTATTGCATGATGGACAGCAATAGTGAATATGATTTATATATCAGATGAAATGTGTTTAGTCCCATATTCTGTCTGCTTCTGTTGGTACACTTAAAGTGCTGCACAGTTTTAGAGCTGTGAGGATTGTGGGACATGAGTAGTTCTTACCTTTGGCCACAATCACATTCCTTTTCTCTGTCTAGTTGTGGGGAAATGGGAAGATGATGTCATATTTTTAACATATTGTAGAGGGACGGAAAAACTTGTGTTATGTCAGAAAAGATGGAGATCACTTGGGAACATCAGTCCAGACTGGTGTAGAAAAGATAAAGCTAAAGGAGAAAGAGGGGACATTTCCTGATAAGTTTCTCTGAGCCTAAAACATGTTTGAGTTGTGAGGGATTTGGGGGTTTGTGAAAGCCATTGGTAGGATAAACAATGATAACATCAATTCACATTCAGTACAGAATATTTGGTTTCAATATTAGAGAAAATGTTCCAAATATGGGCACAGTGGGCTGTGAGCAGATTATGAAAGAGCTATCGCTGGCAATTTTAAGAAAAAAGTAGACAAGCCCTTGTGAGGAGTGCCCTCATGAGTATTTGGCTCTGGTGCATGGGAAAGGTCTAGATTGGTTTCAAAGCTGGTTTTAGTAATTCCATATTGATTTGGAAGAACATAAACTTACGTGTTTAATTACATTCATCTCAACATAAGAAAGAAAGAATTTTTTTACAGTATGAACAATCATTCACTGGAACAGCCTCCTTTGGGATGTGGTAGAGTCTCCATCACTGGAGGTTTTCAAGATGTGACTGGACAGAGTGCTAGATAATCTCATATAGGCTCCCTTTCCCACAAAAGATTGGGACAGATGATCTTCTGAGGGCCATTCTAACCTGGACTTTTCTACAATTCTATGTTTCTAAGTAAGCATTTAATTCCTCTTTATGTGAAGTCCCACTGTCCATGTCACCAACAAAGATGTTAAACAGCACCGGTCCCAGTATCGACCCTTGAGGCATGTCACTTGGCACTGGTCTCCACTTGGACATTGAGGCATTGACTGCAACTCTTGAGTGCAACCATCCAGCCAATTCCTTATCCAACGAGTGGTTCATCCATCAAATCCATGTCTCTCCAATTTAGAGACAAGGATGTTGTGCAGGACAGTGTCAAATGCTTTGCACAAGTCCAGGTAGATGATGTCAGTTGCTCTTTCCTTATCCACCAACACTGTAACCCCGTTGTAGAAGGCCACCAATTTGTCAGACACGATTTGTCTCTAGTGAAGGCACATTGGCTGCCACTGATCACCTCCTTATTTTCCATGTGCCTTAGCAGAGTTTCCAGGTGGTTCTGCTTCATGATCTTGCCGGGCACAGAGGTGAGACTGACCAGCCTGCGGTTGCTTGGGTCTTCCTTTTTTCCCTTTGTAAAGATGGGGGATATATTTCCCCTTGTCCAGTTACTGCGAACTTCTCCAGACTGCCACGACTTCAAAAATATGATGGATAGTGGCTTAGCAACTTCATCTGCCAGTTCCCTCAGGACCTACGGGCGCATCTCATCAGGTCTTATGGGGGAAGATGTGAAGGCCCCCATCCCTTGAAGTGTTCAAAGCCAGGTTGGATAAGGCTTTGAGCCAACCTGGTCTAGGGGGAGGTGTCCTTGACTATGGCAGGGGGGGTGGAACTAGATGATCTTTAAGGTCCCCTCCAACCTAAATCATTCTATAATTCTATGGTAATGTTGAGAATCAATATAAAAACACTGCAAAGACTAAAAAGAAAATACACTCCATTCATACAATGGGAAGCTGGAATCCTGAAGCTGGGTCTTGAAGAGATTTCTGCCTGTCTGGATGGCCATTTTTTGCCCAATGCACCATAAAAATAATGCTATCTGATGCATGCTCCCCAGGAGTTTAAAAAGTGCTCTTGAGAGCACTCGATGATTCTATGCAAGGCATTGAATGGAGTTGTAGCTCCATTGCTTTCTTGATCAGGCTTTTGTCGGTTGGATTCTCCAATACTGTGTGAGAGGAATGGGTGTTGTAGATGGGATAAGCTCCTGCTCTTTTAAAATTCAGTAGTATCAAAAATAGACTAATTTTTCCCTGTGATTTTTCAGGAACAAGTAAGCAGGATCCTTTGAGAGGACCAATAGATTAGGGGTCAGTCCTGAATGAAGCAAGTAATTTGGATCTAAGTTTCATAGAGGTAGACAGAGGTGGATGAAAACAGAGGGTGAGAAATCCCTGCTTCCATCCCTTTCCAACATTTTAAATGTCGACATTTTTCTAAAACTCCGCCTAAGCCATGCCTTAAATACTTATAAGAGTATTCAAAAGGCAGTTGATGAAAATTGTACTGGCAAGGCCTTTGACATCTGATTTTTAAATTCATTTTTGTATTTTGATTTATTATGAATCAGACCTTGTTCCTTTCTTACGATTATTTTGTATTCCTTGGGTACCCACAACAGAGTAGATGTATGCTTTGATCTAGATTTTATTAGTTGCTGCTGGATAGTGTTTCCTGGTATTTTCTCACTAACTTTCAGCTTGTGACAAGCAATCTTAAGGTCAATTCCAAGATGAAAAAGCTCATTATGTTCTTTACCTCTTAGAACCTGTGTAATAACTTTGACAGAGTTCTGCATAATGAGAAATACTGAGCAGAATTTCCAAAACTAGTTGCATCCCATCTTAAAAGAAAGAAGCAGGTACCAGTTTTGTATCACAGATTCAAGCGTTCAAGTACCTACCTAACACCCTGGCGACACTAACATGCAACAACTCCTGCTTGTTTGATTTTTGGGTAAACGTTTTTCTGTTTGGGCACCTAAACTCTCTTACATCAGTTTATCTTGCAAAGTGTGTGCACATCCACTAATGTCTTGATAGCAAGGGAATGTTCAACATTGTTTTTATGCCTAAATCCCATGAGAACTCCTATGCAATGGTTCTCACTTGTTTCGGCTGGGGAGCTAGATCCTGCAATGTAAAGTAAGCTGTGTCCAACCTTATGAGATGGGGCTGGAAAGAGCAGGTAGGTAGCATTTTTGTTACGTCTTAGACATGCATATAGGTAAACAGAATTTCTTTGACACAGAGAATTTGCCTAAGTAGCTGAAGATTAGGTTAAAATCCTTCTCTGTCTGAAGGTTTCTAAACTGTCAAATTGAAGGAGCTGTCTGCCTCACCTGACAGAAGGCAAATTGTTTAAGCTAGTATTGAAAATCTTAAACCTCATTACAGAATTTGCAGTCACAAAGGACTGGGAAATGCAGAGAGTATCCTGTAGTGGCACTGCTTCGGTCCCTTCTCTTCAAGATCTATCAGTTTACAGAAAATCTTCTAATCTCTGTCTGCATTTAAAGGTGACTCTGTAGCAGTCACACATTCATTTGGGATGGAAGAAACTTAGCTTCCAGTCTCTGCTCTGCTTCTGCTCCTTCTACTGCCACCAGATATATTTTGAAAGAAATGTCTTGTACTAATTTCTCGAAGAATTATTTTAAGCTTCTGGTTGTAGGACAGGAGTTTGAAACGTCATTGGAGAATTGATCCTTCTGTGGAATTCCAAATGAGGGGTTGGGGTAAACAACGTACATTGGCATTGCCTGCTGACTAGTTTAGATATTTTTTAGCTCAAAAAAAAAAAAAAAAAGCTACTGATAGTCCAGTTTTTATTATGGGTTCTTTAAGAAACTAGATGCCTGATCTGGGAATAAAACTTCCACTGGACACATAAGTATCCCCAAATTAGGCACCATAATGTATCACAATGTAAAACAGCTTATTTTCTCTTATGAGTCTGAAGCCCACCAACTTTAAGAAGATGAAGGCATGGTCTGCCTTATAGAGTTCTCTAGCATGAGAGAATTAGCAGTATGAGGCTCTCGCATCCACAAACCAAAAACGTTATAAACCCCAAACCAAAACCTCACAATAATTTAAATTCTGACGGCAACCAAGACCTTGGGTTGTACTGGCTTGTTTTGCAAAGAGGGAGAGGGAAAAAGCTTCACTTAAGCCAAAACTCTGTGTCCACCAGAGCCAGATATGCAAGTAATAAGTTCTAATTCTAAGCTCTACAGCATCTAGGTCTGTCGACTTTACTTAGAAATTAATACCTTGGCTGAGAGGAATGGCTGTGTTCCCAGGGACAGTACCCTCCCATTGGTAATGTCTACTTTTCCATTATAAAATATCAGTTACATGTTTTCCAATATCTGTAGCCATTGTTTCAAAGACCCACAAGTAAATAACATTACATTTTTTCTTTATGAATTAAAGCTAGATATACTGTAAGGCACTTTTAAGATGCTAGGTGTTTAGTAGAAACAATATCATAATTATTCAGCTTTGAAATTTGTAGTTGAAAAAGTCTTTCATGGTAGATTGATCAGTATTTTAGTACATAATTTCAGTTTGCAAATGTCCTTGCACTTGAGTCTGTTACAAATGTGTATGTACTCATGAATTTGGCAGAAATGGGCACTTCTGTATTCCATAACCTCCAGCACAACTGTGAGTGCTGGTAATGCAGCCATCCTGTGAACAGCCGAATAGTGCTTGTCTGGTAGTAACTAGTCAGGTCCAATGTAGCAAGTTCATAGCACAGGGATCATCTCCAAATCTTGCTTGATAGTGTACATGCTGGAATGGATTCTTCCTGTATGGCAGTAGTTGGTTTGAGTCACTGACACTTTTTAGTACAGAGGAACCAATAACGGATGGCATTAGCAGAAATTAGTTGTGACATTTTTAAAACATATGGATAGCTTACAAGTTCCTACCTACAGTTACTGGAAGAGCTGGTAAGAGCTGCCAGGGCTTTCTGAGCTCAGAAAACATTTGTTAGGTTGTTGTGATCCATTTTCAGGAATTTTAGCACCCCATGCTTGCTCTAGTATGCAAAAGCCCTAACACTGTCTCATCCTGAAAAGAAATGAAGGCTAATGGTCCTACATAGGTGTCCAAAGAAAGCGGAGTAGTTTATTGTTGGTGAATTTTGTCTTGTCCATTCATGTGGTTCCCACATATTTCATAGCCACTTGCAGCCTGACTCTTTCTAGAGCCATGCCTTCATCAGTCACAGCAGTCTTGCTGTTATGATTTGGTATATTTTTGATTGCTACTGTTTGCGAGCAGGCTTCAGCCTTCCCAGTGATTGTGAGCCGTGGTCTCTCATCTTGTTCAAGTTTTTTATGTCATCTAGACTGAAATGGAACTTCAAACCTGGGTAGCTCTGAGAAGACCATCATCTGAAGTGACGTGACACAGATGCCTGGATCTCTAAAGTTGTGTACATGTTTCTACATTTTGCTGCCTTCTTTGCTGCTTAGCTCAATCAATAAAACACTTCTGCTTCAAACCTGCAATTAAATTATTGTGTACTGAAATTTATAGAAGAAGTTGTCAAAGCATCTAAGAGCATTAGTAAGTGCCAGAAGCAAGCTGACACTGTTTGACTGACATAATTTGGTTTTCATTTGCTGAACACTTTGGAAAGACTAATCAACTGTGCCTGCCCTTGGGTTGTTGCATACAGCACGACTGTACCATAAATTAAAACCATGTGACCAAATCTTGCTGGTTTATACAGCGTTAGCTGCCAAGCTTCATCTTTGTAACAAGGAGTTGCCACTATCATACTAATACTGATCTTTCTGGTAATCTCCTATATCAATTTTCAAATTAACCTTAGGCTACAACAGAACTTTGGTGTGTTACAATTAAATTGGTAAATTACATTAAACTTGTTCTAAAGTAATTCAACTGGAAGAAAAGTTCCCAGAATATCTCTATCTTACTCTCCATCATTTCCATCCCTTATTGCACACCATTTAGAGTGATTGCCTCTAATGCTTACACTTCAGAAGAGAGTGCATTCAGCATATTTTCATTCCTATATATAATGATATATGGTGTGTAAATATTAGTAATAATGTAGTGCAGAAATTGACAGTCATTCAGGGACTCAAAACAGGTCCGTGCTCTTGATGCTTTTAATCTCAGTAGTCATGTTTGCACGAAGCGATGGGAAAAATACCAGCAGAGTTATAGGACTACATAATATCTGAGCTTTAAATCTAGCTTAAATCTAAAAACTAAGCTTTAAAATCATGTCAAAAGAAAATTGTGATGGTTCCAATGTCAAGCTTTCAAAAACAACAGTTCCTAGGCAAAGGGTCACAGAGCAACTGTTCTCAGCCTTAAGACAATGGGAACAAACTGAATGTTAGTTTTCTGCATTGCTGGGGTCAGCAGAACCACACACTTACAGAGGGAGTAGAACAACTGAAACAAGCGGAGGATGATATTCCCCTTACTCTGGTATATCCTTTTAGCAATTTGTAGGTTAGGAACTGCCTTGTCATGGAGTTCAGCAATCTCATGTGGCATTTGGATGCTTTTTCCTTTAAATTTTTGCAATCACGTTTGGATCTACGTGTATTTTTGTCACCCGCAAAATACTATGCACAGTCGCAATGCGTTCTGTGGCTCCAGTATCCATATTTCCTCAAAATCTTTTTGATTCATTTTGTATAGTTTTACATTTAGATTGCCCGAGTTTAATTTTACTTTTTCCTCCCTCTCTTTCCTTTTCTCACTTGGATTCAAATCTACTTCCTGAAGGATAGCATTTTATCTCTAACACTCTTCCTGAGCTTCTCTTTTAACTGTCCTTGCATCATCTCTTGGGAGAGGGGTATTTGGTTTTGGTAATCACACATTTATGCTGAGACTCTATTAAAATGTTTTCAAGTATTGCCAGGAAACCAGTACAGATTTTTCTCTTTGGCCTTTGAGTTTCTCTTGGCATACGTCCTTACATTATGAAGGTCTTCTTTCTGGAATTAAACGTTACCAGAACGGGCTTGTGGGATAGAGATGTTGTTGTTACAAAGATAGTGAGCTGGAGTACAGTTTGGTCATCTTTACAGGGGCTTTTTGATTGTTGCATCTAGGATCAGTACTATGCATTGCTCAAAATAAATCAAGAGTAGCTTGTTAGCTTGTGTGTTCTGTAATTGGTTTATGAAGGAATCTGCATCGTGTCTTTTTGTCCCATCAAATTGTTTGCAGTTACAGACTTCAGTTGAATATGATATAATCTTCTTCCCACTGGACCCTATAAAATTCAATGCACAGATACTCTTATGCTCATGTAAGCATGTGTAGAATATTTTGTTTCACTATCGTTTTCATCATGTTGTCTCTTCTTTTGCTTACTGAACATTGGTCAAGACCTCATCTGGGCACTGACTTGTTTCCTTTGTTTTCCGGTGGTGTTAACACTGAAATAAAAGTGCTTCATGAATATTCAAGAATAAACGTTCATGATGCTCACAGGAACTGGAAGAATAGCTCAGTTTCCATTTTTTAGATGAAAAAATAAGACACAGGTAAGAGCCAAGACATCCACTTATTTTGATGTCAGTTTGTGGCACACACAATCTGTTGTTTTGATTATTTTTTAAAAGAGTATTTATCACTGTGTAGCACTTAATATATATTCATACAATGTCACTGTGAATAAGATGAGATCGCAAGGACTCAAACTAAATCCTCAGAAAATGACATGTGTGTCAGCCCTGCCTTGCACTGTCTCATACAGAGTGACTTTGTGGAACATCAGCTGTGGGATCCAAATACTCTGGGTAGCTTCAAGCAACTTAAAATACAAGACTATCCTCTTTCTCTTGAATCCTAGCCTTATTTGCTCTATTCATTTTGTCTTTTGTAATGCACGAGAGAGAGGTCCTACAGCATAAGTCATTATTCCAAGGAGCTGATCCTCCCCCATAGCAGAACTGTCTCCTGTGCTTCATATGACCCTGTGAACGGCTAGTACTGCGTTCAGTTTGATCTTTCATTGTTTTGATGCAGGAGTTGCCTGCTTGCCAGTGCATTCACTAAACTTCATACCAATATTTAACCATTCAAATCCTTATCATTTCCAGTTTACATGCATTTTATAGGGCACCACACTCTCATCCCTCAGGCTTTCCTGAGCATGTCTCCAGCTAGCTACTTCAGATGGGCTTCTGAAGTAATGGCAGCATTTTGTCCTGTAGCTTCAAGTAAGTGTCTTGATGGGATTGGCACCAAGTCTCCAATGTGGTTATTGTGAATAGAAGCGCACACGCTGTCTCCTGGCCTCACTTTTGTGGGGATCCCGGTGTGCAACTGCAAGTAGACCAGTTATACAGCCCCCATCCTGTACACTTTTGCCATTCCAGATGGCTCTGAACTGGTCTGTCTCTGACTTTTGGTGTCCTCAAGCTAATTTTGTCTGTCCTGTGTGGTTTGGAGAAGAAAGAGAAGCCCTACAGACCTGCTTCTCCACCAGTTGAAACTGTCACAGGGGAGGAATATAGCTATATTCCTGTACTTTACAGACAGTTGCTCATATTTACACTGGAGAAATTAGATGATACTTGTGGTCTAGTCCTTTTGGGACACTAGAATCCTTAGTGATTTCAGTGTGCTGTCACTTTTATTGACTGTATATTGTGCTTGTCCTTCACCCAGCTAATAACATAGAATCTGTGGGGTTGTGGCTTCCTTTTATTTTGCTTTCTATGTTTCAGCTAGGCTGTTTGGATGAAAGTCAATCTGTGTTAAAAAGCTGCTAACTGACAAGCTATTCATTTGTATCCCCTATGTATTTCCTCAAAGACAAAGCATTTTTTCCTCATGTGCTTTTTATTTTTCCTCAGTGCACTGTGTGGGTTTTTTCGGCTTTTGACACTGGGGCATGTCCGTTTCTCTCTTTAAAATGTCTCCATTTAATGTATGAAGTATCTGGGTGACAAAACCAGAATGCTGAAGGTCTTAAAAATATATCCGACAGGCTGGTCAGAACAATAGTTAATCAAGCACGAGACTCTTCAGTCTGCTACAGCAGAGCTGCAGTGTCTGTTCTACATGCTGACTTTTACTAAAGATGAGACTTTAAAAGCCTTGTTCTTTTAAGAACCTTACACCCATGGTAAGAAACAAAAGCTCAGCTTTAGTTGTTGTTTGGACTAAGAAAGCAAGAAGAAATTCCCAGAGTCCCCATCTGCACCAACTATCGGCACCCTCGTCTGTCTTTTTTGGGGTTGTATATCATGAGTTAGCACCTGCAAGAGTTCTAGCACATGCTAAATAAAATAAAATTTGCACCAAACTGGGCACCCCAAAATTGTGTTTAGCCTTAAAACTCTTAAGAAAAAATACTTTTCCTTTCCACAAATTTATTTGTAAAGTTTTGGAGGATATATCATGCTGCTTATGCAGTTAGAGAATAAAATATGTTCCTCAAGTAATTGGAGAGTGGGTGAGTGAATGAATAACTGAATGAATATATGTGATAAATGAAACAATGAATGAGTGGGCAAGAGCAAAGTGAAATGATGAACTGAGGATGAAGTGGGAGAGAGTGAGGGAGAGGGAGGAAGAAGGACGTGGGGAAAATAGTGGGGAAAAAGAAATAAAAGGGAGGAATGAATCAGATGAAAGATAAGGGCAGAAACAGAAAATAGAGTAATTAATTTAGGAAAATATCAGAAAAGAATGCTGGCAAAAGGCAAAGCGTGTTCTTCGTGGGCTTGTGACAACATAGAGGAAAGAGAAAAATAATTGGAATTGAGATAACAATGATCTGAAAAAAAATAGAAAAGTCAAAAGCTGATTTGGCAGGCTAATGGGACAGGATCAAAGGAAAGAGGTAGGGAAAGATGCTGACAGACAAGCGAGAAGCAGTAGAATGTCTGCGCCATTGGCAGACCCTGGTTAGTGCTGGCTGTGCCTCTGCTTTCCTTGTATGACCGTGGCCAGGTCAGCTTGTGCTCTTGTCTTTTCGTAGTCTGGGGATAATATTCATAGAATCATAGAATGATTTAGGTTGGAAGGGACCTTAAAGATCACCTAGTTCCAACTCCCCTGCCATGGGCAGGGACACCTCCCACTAGACCAGGTTGCTCAAAGCCCCATCTAGCCTGGTCTTGAACACCTCCAGAGATGGAGCCTCCACAGCTTCCCTGGACCACCTGTTCCAGTGCCTCACCACCCTCACCCTCATAAGGAATTTCTTCCTGAGATCTTATCTAAATCTACCCTTTTCCAGTTAAAACTGTTGCACCTTGTCCTATCACTACACTGCCTGATAAAGAGTCCTTCCCTACTTTTTCTGCAGGCCCCCTTTAGGTACTGGAAGGCTGCTCTATGGTCTCCCCGGTGCCTTCTGTTTTCGAGGCTGAACAATGCCGTCTCCCAGCCTGTCCTCATAGGAAAGGTGCTCTAGCCCACTGATCATCTTTGTGGCCCTCCTCTGAATGCGCTCCAACAGGAGTGGATAATATTCTAGGGCTGCTCAGAGAGTCAGTTAATGAGAGTGCAGGAAAAAATCAATTCTATTATGAAGGTGCTGGGAAAATAAAAAGCAGTAGCTAAGGACCAAATAATACTGCTCTCTGAGGAGGGATACTCCATCCTCACCTTTTTGCCTGCTCTGCAGTAAGCTTTCTCACCTCCCACAATTAAGATTTCTCCTCCATGGGAAGGAAACCAATAGAACACAAAGCAGAGCTAGAGATGTCTGAGGACCACATTTTGGGAATGGTTGCACAAGCATTGTTATTGCTAGTCAGCACATTTAGAAGTGACTCTTGCCAATACTGATGGGTTTAGGATATATAAAGATCAGAAAGAAATCATGTTAATAATTCAAAAAGAGAGATAGAGATAAATAGTTGCTGCATTTTTTGTTAGGGATTAAGCTTTGTTCATTCATAGAAGGTTGTGATTCCTATTCTTCATGTGTTCAGATGAAAAAAAGGTCCCTGAATTCTTGGATGTTTCATCTAGGAAGTACATAAACAAATCTAGTGCTTCATAATGCTAATCCATGTAAAGAAATAAGTCTTTGAGGGGGTGTGGGGTAAGCACTGTGCAAGTTTACTAATCTGTTACATTTTAAATAGCTTTCTTTTATAGTAAAAATATATGCAATTATAATTAGGCAAAGAAAGACAGCCACAATCCAACTTTAGTAATGCTTTTACTGATAGTATTATGGTGTTTCTTTAAGTGGTAATATGCTTTGTCGCCTGAATCAAATAAGTAAGAAAATTACTTTTTCCAATCTCTGAAGCAATCACTTTTATAGCTTCATCTAGTAAATGAGCAGTCTACTCGCCAATAATGAAGGACAAAAAAAACTAGAATTTTTTTTTTTAAAACATTCTATAAAACTTCGTTGTACACTAGTTATCTTACAGACTCTACTGAGTCATCAGACTCGCAAAAACAGATTTATACTCAGAAAATGCTATTTAGAGGAATGCTGAGTTCTGCTAAGGGGAAAGAATTGAACTGATCAGCGCTGTCATTATTCAAAGTTTTATTCAAAATAATCTATGACTATTGATATGAAATACCTTAAATAGCTCAAAAAGAAGTAAAAATTTGATGGAAAAATACTGATGTCAGAGTCAAGATAGTGCAAAATGTGAGGATTTCTCTCATGTTTGCTGCATCAGGCAGCAAAACCTGTTAAAAGAGGCATGAAATGTTTGCTACTTCCAATAAAATTATTGGAGGGCCAGGAAAAGCTGTTTGGATCTTTTTAAGTCACAATAGATTCTTGTGCACAGACTCAATTTAATTTATTTATTTTTTTGAGATAGTCTAAAATGGGCATCCTAAACTTTGTCCCAAACAGTAAGGGTTTCTATAGCAGATATGCTACAGAAATCACTGACTTCAGAGGCCAAACCCAGGTGGGAAAGTATAGAGTTGAAGCACGTCTGCTTTCCTGAATGTTCCATATAATGAACTATAGCATTGGCTTCTTGCATTTTTTGGTACTTGCTTGTCAAATATCTATTGGGTGGCAGCATGTTCCAAAGACATGGTGACATGGATGTGTCTTTGTTAAGAATAGAATAGATGTCTTCTGGTGGAAAATGTAAAATGTAAATTCTACAGTAACAATTAAAGATTTAAAATAGAAAGTCAAGTATACGCCACAGGTTTTAAGAAAAAGTGGGAAGAAAGGAAAGAACTCTTACAGTGCAAATAATAGGTTAATTTGCTTTTGAGATTCATGTTGTTGCATATGCTGCACTGTATTTTGTGTTTGTCCTTATGGAATCTCACTGCTTTATGGATTTACTTTGCCTTGGTGAAAACGAGAAAGCCATGAGTTTGCTCTGGAAACTGGATTTCCATCTTTGGACCAGAGGTGTGTAGTCGTATGAGTTTCTTCCTTGTTTGCAGTCAAAAATTGTGTGCATAGGTTGATTAAACATACACACACGTGATTAATCAGCTGAGGTACCTGCTGTTCGCAGGGAAGCTCAAGTAGAGTGTGCCTGTGCTCTATCTATTCTGTGGGTAAAGAGGAGACTTCTTATCCCTATGCTGTCATATTAGCCATGATGTGCTCACCCTGCATTAAGACTTTTGGCTTTTTGTCAGTGAATCTGAAATTATGTTTAGCTGGGTAGTTAAGTAATTCAAAGAAATATTGTCAGGCCTCTGTTTTTTCTCTCCTGTGACCTGGCATGGAAGCATTTTGGTTATATGTCCGTTTTTTCTGCTGCGTAAATCAAAAGGGCCTAAGCAGGCAGTGCAAATGCATTCACATGGGTGAGAGTCATAACACTCTTGCACATAACTCTGTGTATATCAGGATACTTAGCTGAGGAATTGGTATTTTGATTACTTGGACTAGCAGCAAAGGCCAACATTTGACATCTTTGAAGCCACTGTAAAAGCCTATTTAAAAAATGTTACCTTGGAACTAACTAGCTCCCAAGATGGCATTGAAGTTAAACAAGCAGTTGAAAGAAATTAATTCTGACCTTTCCTTTGTTCTCAAGAATCTGCCATCCTGCATCTAGCGAGCAAACTCTGCACACACGAGAATCCCCTGATGGGTCTTCTCTGGATCTTCTGTGTCGTTGTGGACCTCTGTGTAAGCGCGTGGGAAATGTCATCCCAAGCAAATGCCAGCGTTGCCCTCCTATCTGCTTTGTTTGCACACGGCAATGCAATGGTTATGCAAGATAAAAGGCAAACAAGTACTGGGGCTTGCCACCTTGAATTTCTTGATTTTGAGAGGAAAGGAAGATGTGATTACCCGGGCATGCCTTTCAAGGCCAGCACTGGCATAAGCAGGTTCTGCGTCTTGTTGCACCCAGCTACAAGCCACTTGTTCCCACACCTGCTTTGAGTGTTCAGTTGTGCCAGAAAAATTGCTTACAGTGAATTGTTCTTCATTTAAAATACTCATTTTGCTTTTATTTATTCATTCCTTGGACCCAGAAGAAGCTGCTTGGGCACAGCTGAGGAGGTGGTGGAGGGAAGAAGGGTTGCTGAAAATAAGATCTGTTCATGCCACTGTTAGTGGGGGGGGGGGGTTGTTGTTTTAACCATGCCAGTTGTAATTCTGTAGTAGTTTGTTTTCAGAATGCTGGGTTTTCTAATGCTCATTTCTCACTAGTTCTTTTTCTTCCTGCTCTCTCCTGTACCCACACTCAGCTCTTGGCTTCCTCAGCTGTGTGGATAGAGCAGTTCTGGGGCTGTGCTGGCTCACAGAACCTATTTTAATCCATGGAATGAGTGAAAAACAAAGCAAAAAAACACTGGTGAGTGTAGAGGATATTTTTTACTCCATGACTGTGCAGGACAGAGCCCGACAGCATGTTACAGTCTGCTGGGGAGGGAAGGGAACTAGGTGAGAAGCTGGCTCAGTGCCTGGAGAGAGGGCTGGGAAGTCAGCTGGCAGTGATGGAGACCTCTCTTCTTACACCTGCAGCTCCGCAGGGAGATCCTTGACTGCAGCCCGTCTGCTCAGGGAAGCTCTCTTGTAGCAGCCTTTCCTCCAAGCTCCAGCCGAACACATGAGCCGGCTGGGGAGCATGCTAGTGGAGATGAGCGGTGACGGCACGCAGGGGGCAGAGAGTGTTCTCTGTGTATTTTCCCTGAACTACCGACGCCGCAGCCGTGAGTGCTTGAACCCGTGAATTGCAATTCCATGGCTGCTGCAGGTGCTCATATCTCTCCAGAGATGGACCGAGAGGGACTCATGGAGCTACAGAGATTCCTTTCCTGTGCACTGAATTCCTCAAAATTATCTTTGGATCAGTGACCTCAGATGGGGTAAAATAAAGCAGGAAGCGTTACAGTAATTTTTCATGAGAATATCTCCATCAGAAAGAGCCTTGCTTTACTACAGGCAGCATTAACTTTGGGGGTCAATATTTTGAGAAGCTGTGTGTGCATATAGTTTGTGGCTGATTGTACACTAGGAGTAAGTGGGAATTTCATGACCTGCATGTTTGTCATGCAGGTAGTTTGAGCGCTATAGTTTAAGGCAGGCTGAAGTGATGTGAAGTTGTATTGTGAAGGCTCTCTGGGGGTTGCTTGGGCTTGTAATAGAACACAGTTTCTTTCTATGATTTCATTTTCTGTGTGGCAGTTGCTTATGGAGCTGCTAAAGACAATGCAGCAAGGATTTTATTGTATACTTTTTTTTTTTACCAATTACTCTGGGCTTGGACTGATGAATAGCATATAATCACGGAGTGGATCCCATTTAGTCCTGGTAGTTTTTAAAAAGCAGGTGGGGGAGGAGCAGAGGTCAATGTAAACAAAACAGCTGATTCAAAGTTAAGGTATTACCATCAGAAATTTCCCTAAAAGTGCTTGGGTGTTCTTGCTTTAAAATAAGCCCGAATCATTAATCCTTCTGGGGCCAGACAGACTTTAAATTGCATTTCAAATCTACTATTCCATAAAGAGCACAGAAATAGTGAATAGTCTAGTTTGTCTTTTAATCATTCAGAGACATAGTAAAAATAACTTTGTTGTCAAGTTGTGCATTCCTCTGCTTTTGTATTTGTCCTCATCTGAGTGCTGGCAGGTCACGCTAATGGGGTTTCTGGAACAACTCCAGACTTTTTGCAATCAGTTGGGAAAAAAGCACGAAAATTCCTGGGGAGATGATCCTCTGCCTGAGTCACTTGTGTCTGCTCAATATGAGACAGCTACTCTGCCACTTGTGAGCAGGGTATAGAAAACTCTGGATTTTTGTCTCAGTGGACTAAAAATTATTTTTATTCATGGGTGTATTTTGTGCTAAGGCTTGTAATTGAAAACAAATAAAATGAAAGTGCCTATTGCAAAACGTAGGGAAGGAGACATTCACTTTATATATCTATATACACAGACATCCATATCCTAGTGAGCAAATTGTATTTTAAAAGATAAGTTTGGGACCTAGGGATAATAAAGGATCTTTTGTTCATCTTTCTGAGTTAGCACATGACAATTAAAAGCACCTGTATTGATCTGAAAACTCCATTTAGCTGAAGGAGTATGGCAGGTCTATGGCACAGTGGCAAGTGCTATCCACGCGGTAGCCTCCCAGAGGCCGCGCAAGGTGCCCTGCTGGCTGCTGAAGTGTGCATGTGCTTCTGACCTCTAGGGTTCATGGTATGGACTTGGTAAGTCTGCTCTTGACTCTGGCTTGAGGCCACCCTTCAAAAGGTACAGATGAAAAGCATGTGTCTTTGTGTGCCAAGTGACTGTCAGCTGTGGGGTGAAGCGAGGAGGCCTGTCTCAGACTCCTTTTCAAAGGTTCTCTTCACTTGGACTGTTTGCTTGGGAATATGCACCATTGGGAGAGGGGAAAAAACCAGTGCTGTGAGCAAAAGGTATGGACATGGTGATGAGGAGAGTGAAGGGATGGCAAAAAAAGAGTAAGCATGGCAAGAACAGAGTAAGCAGAGGAGGGCAGCTGTTCCCACTGTGGCTAGGTTGGTGGTGATGCGGAGAACAGTGTCTGGAGGATGTGCAGTGACTTGGATGTGGTGCCAGGAGCATTTTTCAGGTTTAAGCTGCAGATATACGAGAGCTGTAAGCAGTGTTGCTTTCACTGGCCAAACTCATTTTATACACCAGTGCTTCCTTTTATCCTGCTGTCCCTTCTCTTTTGTGGTCCCTCTACAACATCCCCACTCCCCCATCCTACCAACAGCACTGTGTAGCTCTCGCTGCCCCAATGTGCTCCCCCTTCCATCTCCTGCTGTGCGTCTGCAACAAGCTCCATTTTTCTGAAGTGGGGAAGGAGACGCATTCAAAAGCCACTGTTCATCTCCTCCACCTTTACAACCCTCCCACTCCTAGCAGGGGGTGGCAGAGCAGAGCCTGGCTCCACGACCCTTTATCCCAGTGCTCTGCACAGTGCACAGTCCCAACCCATGCAATCAGGTCATGTATGTCCATTTCTCTCTGCCCTCTTTTCTGCCACAGCACTGTTTTCTATTGTCAGGGCTCATGAGGTCAGGGCTCTTGGTGCTTTTCTCATCCTTGCTCTGCCTGTTGTGAATCACCCATCGCTGTTGCTGCAACTTCCCCGATACTCTCGCTCTCCTCTCAATCCTTAAGTCCTTCCTCTTTCCCATTTTTCTTTCTCTTCGGTCTTAAAAACACTGGAGTAAAAGTAAGAAAGTTGTGAAGATAGGCCAATTTTAGCCGTGGTACAAGCAAATGCAGCTTCTGTTTCTTGGGCGTTATGTTTGCTAACTCCAGAGTGAGTTTAGCCTGTAACTGGTGCTGTTGAAAAGTGTCGGAGGCAGAATTTGCATGTTTGCTTTCAAGGCAGCTGTGATAATAGCAGCCTAAACAGTTGCTCTTTCTGGGTCTTTACAAAAATGATTTACCATGTCCACCAGAGAGGTGATTTGGGTCAGTGATGTTGCCTCTGTACCCGGAAAAGCTAGACTGCTCACAGCTGTTGGATCTAAAGGCTCCTGAGACACCTTCCCTAGACTGTTGCATACACCTGGACCTGGAAGCCAAGCGGCAGCCTTTTCAGCCCTGGCCTCCTGCAGTCTCCCGTGAAGAAGAATCTCCCAGTTTGTGTAGCTGCCTGGTGACCTTGCTTGAGCTACAGTAAAATCCACAGCTAGCATATGCTGCAGCGCAGCTGTGCCAAGATGCTCTTCTCAGTGACAGTTTTTTATGATAGAGTGTATCTGTGATGAGCTCTTGATTGAGGTCTCCTGCTAACAGCTTAGTGTTTTGACTCAAATATGTAGAAAAGCTCCTGGCCTTAACCCTCCTGTTCTTGAAGTCAAGTTTGCGCTGTAGCCTTGACAACATAGTGGAGTATTTGAGAGCAGGCAGCTAGACCAAATACGATATTGCAAGACTAGAAATGGTGAAAGGCTCTTGCTGGTGCCATCCTTCTTCTTGGGGATTACTTTGGGAATTGTCTTTTGTTTGGAAATGGACAAAATGTCAGTCTTTCGGCAGTACTACTAATGTCTTCTGTTGTCTTTCTCCATTATGAGACAAAGAAAGGGGCTAAGTGGCAGCCTGGCACCTCTCGGGGGCTGTGTTCCCATCACATGGAGAAGGTCCAGGCTCTCAAGGGCAGGGCCCCCCTGTGCATCCCAGACTGCATCTTATCCCCCTTACAAAGAGCACAAAACCACCCCACCTAGAAGAAAAAGTACTCAGAGAAATGTCTGTTACTTAGAGCACGCTTTGATTGCTACCATGGTCTTTTTTTCCTGCAGAGAGAGGACAATTTAGCCCAGCCTTTAGAATTTTATGGGACAGGCAAATCCACTTGAGTTTTAAGTGGCAGCGCTCATTTTCTTTAACATCTCACCCTGAAGTTTAATCTTCAGTGAAACAAAATTGTGAGATTTATTTTTTTAAGAGTCTGGCATCTATATTAGCAATCAAGCCTGCAAATTGTGCCTTCTGGTTGAACTCAGTAGACTCACAGCTTTGTGTAATTGAGACTGCAGCATGATGAAGAGTTCTGTTACAGCTTCACATATTGATCAGTCCAATTTAATTTCCTCATGGGACCTGGACTACGCTAGGGATGATGGATTGTGTTGAAGGTCTGATAAGCCTATTTTAACAAAACATCTCAAGGGCTTCTGGAACAGAGGCAGTTATCAATACTGATGCATGTTTCCGTTCATCAAAAGTTAAGTGCTCATTAATAGTCTGCGCAGCAGCTGCTGTTTGCAACACATGACTTTTTTTTAATTACCGTGGTGATACTGTTTCCTCAAGACTTATGAGTTGGCTGTTTCCAGAAGGAAAAGAAGTTGAGTTCCAGGTTTTGATTTTAATGGTGTGTGTGATAGCAGTATCTCCTGCACTGCCACACTGGCTATTTTGGTAACTGGAGCCTAGATTATGTTGTAGAGTGATAGTCCCATCCCACTGCATATGCTCATTGCCCACATCCACAAATCCTGGTATTTTACAACTTTTGAATTTTATGTCAGGTTACTGATGATGTCTGCTATTTTTAATGTTAGTATTACTGGTTAAATAGTCTCCCGTTGTAACATTGGCAATCAGCATTTTTATTCAGCATTGGATATTTCAAAAATGTTTTTAAACTGTGTTTATTTTAGGCTCTCAGTTATGAGAAAGAAGCTCATTGTTGTTTCCAACTGTTTTACCTTTCCTATACAAAAATCCTGACATTTCCTTTATAACCTATTTGATGTAGGTGTGTTGTGGGTGTTGAATTCATACTGCTATTTAATGTTGCAAATTGGATGTATGGAAAGAAAATATGATCAAGGCAAACTGCTACATTAAACTTGATTTTAAACACAGTTTTCAGATAAGCAGCTGGAAGTTTAGTGTCTTACAGAATTGTTTTCCTTAGCTAGTAGCAGGAGTTGCATTTGTTTATTCATCAGAAAGCAATTTAAACCATTTAACACCTCCTATAATGTTTTCTGATTTCTTTTCCATTTCACATACATTATCTCATTAATTAGCACAATTCTGTTCGTTAATGCATGGATTGAAAGTCAGCAGTAACATGTTCCAAGGAAAGTTGGAAAATATCTTTGTTTCTAAGCATAGACGGATGTGGATGGGTGATACCTAGAAAACATTGGAACAGTAGCTGGGTTGCAGCAAACTTAATTGTACAATGAACCAAATTCTGTAGCTTGCTCAAAATCATATATTGCATGTTTGGTTCTTCATCAAAAGTGGCACCTTACCTGATTTTTCTTCTTTTCTTAATGTCTGAACTTCTAGAATCATTTGTTTAAGTGAGAATTACAATTTTCATAACAGAAACATTTAGCACTGATAACTGTTGCTTAAAATTGCAAGTCAAGTGTTTCTTAGGGGGTCAGAAATAGGAAGTTAGATGAAAAGAAATATATTTTAGTTCAAAAGAATTCCAGGATACCTAGAGAAGTTGTGACTCATATCCAGCCATTACTGGAATTCGTTAAGATCCCATGGGAATCATGAAGATCCCACGAATGCTTTATGGGAGATGGCTGGTGCTGTTACTGCCCTCCAGGCTGCTGTTTACTGTCACTTCTCTTCCCCAGTTACTGTCATGACTAAAATGTGAAGACGAGTGGGTTACTTTAAATCACCTTCAGCAATGATTAATTCAGATTAACCATCTAATCTCACAAACACTGGAGCACTGAAAGAGCAATAATGATGTGAGAAATTCCCTAAACTCACCTAATACTAAGTATATTCTGGATTTAGTCCTGCACACATACAGGTGGGGCCGATTCAGACTTTCCTACTGATGTGCTAGAGCCAGCGTGCTTTTACCTGACAAGTAGCTCTTTTGATTTTCAGTGGCCTGTAATCTTTATAAAAACTGCAGTTCAAAGTAGTAGGTTGAATGTCACAGATTAGCAGGATTAAGAGCAGTTTCAGTGTACTTTAGGCCTTTGCTTACTTCCTCACTCCTTAATTTTCCACCCATGTTCTCTTGTTGGGGTCTGTTCCATGTGACAGCCCACCATAGGCTCCCTGCTCGAACCATTGCACAGGGCAAAGGAGCAGAGTCTGCCTTTCAGGAAGAGATTGTAACTGGGTTCGTATTTTAAAGGTCACTATTATAATACGTAGCAGGTTTCAGTTACAGAAGAGACCATTAAAAATAAACTGGGTTTAGAAATACACAATGCTGGAAAAAAATAGCAAATATTTAGTTCTAAAATGGAAGAAAATTAAGTAAACAGTATAATGCGTGGAAATGTTCCCTGTACCTTCTTTTCAGGAATATACGTTAATTAAGGTCTTAAAAAGCAGGATGGTAACACTGTTTATTGTTGATTTTAAACCTCAGTGGTATGTTTAATTACATCTCTCGCTAGTTTTGGAAGCTGAGGCCCTGAAATGTGAAGTTGTTTCTTTGTTGTTGTTGTTGTTATTATTATGTTATTTTAAACAATGCTATTTATTATTTTATCCTTAAATCTTTAGGTGCTGAAGTGCTGTATATGAACATGTCAGCATATAATGAAGGCCGGCTTCAGTCATCTTTCTGGATTGTTGATAAACAGCACGTGTACATTGGAAGTGCCAGCCTAGACTGGAGATCGCTGGGACAGGTAATTCAATTGAAAAAGTCATCCTATACCCTTTGAGAGTATGATGAGGAAAAAAAGTAATGTTTTGAGGCCAGCAAGTGGAGATTGATAGCTTTTTCAGATAGTTTGCTGGCAGAAGTGCCAGCATCAAAAACTGTGCTGCCATGTTTTTTTATGACTCTTCTGTGTTGTCAAAAGTATGTTACTATAAATATTACTTCTTTTCATTGGAATAGGTATCCTCAACAGATATGCTTTGAGTTAAATTTAAAAAAAAATTGATTGCCTTTATTGATTTCTGCAGTGCTTTCTTCCATTGGCCTTCTTGCCCATGTGGCCAAGAAGGCCAATGGCATCCTGGGGTGCATCAAGAAGAGTGTGGCCAGCAGGTCGAGGGAGGTCATCCTCCCCCTCTGCTCTGCCCTGGTGAGGCCGCATTTGGAGTACCGTGTCCAGTTCTGGGCTCCCCAGTTTAAGAAGGGCAGGGAACTGCTGCAGAAGGTACAGCAAAGGGCTACAAAGATGGTTAGGGGACTGGAACGTCTTTCTTATGAGGAAAGGCTGAGGGAGTTGGGTCTTTTTAGTCTGGAGAAAAGAAGACTGAGGGGGGATCTCATCAATGCTTATAAATACTTAAAGGGAGGAGGGGGCCAGTCTTTTTTCAGTGGTACCCAGTGACAGGACAAGAGGTAACGGGCACAAATTTGAATATAGGAATTTCCATCTAAACATGAGGAACTTTTTTACTTTGAGGGTGGCAGAGCACTGGAACGGGTTGTCCAGAGAGGTGGTGGAGTCTCTGACTCCGGAGACATTCAAAACCCACCTGGATGCCATCCTGTACAACCTGCTGTAGGTGGACCTGCTCTGGCAAGCTGGTTGGACCAGGTGACCTCCAGAGGTCCCTTCTAGCCCCCAATATTCTGTGATTCTATGATTTTGTTGTTTGAAGATTTTAAGTTCTAGTTTACTTATTTAAAAAAATACCACCAACAAAAAAAAACCCACAAAAAACAAAACACCAAAAAACCACCAACCTACATGTGGATGAACCTGCTGGAAAACAAACCACTATGGAAACTATGGGGTAATGTGGAGAGCACAACCTAGTCCCTCTCATCTGCCATTTAAATAAGGAAAAGCAGAATTTGGAGAGACTTCCAAATGGATAGTTGGTATTATTCTGAAGTACCCACTACCACTGTGGAAGGAGAGATTTATGCATACAGAAAGTCAAATAGCATAATGTTTTTGAATGTTGAATGTATTAGAGAGAATTCCACATTTTGATTCTTCACGAACAAGTAAGTTGAAGAATGTGAACTCGGGCCTCTTTGCCAACAACCACTGCTGAGGACTCTTTACAGTCTACGACCATTTTGAAGAAGTAATTCATCAATAATACAACTTATTTGCTTTCTTTTAGGTATCTGTAGCTTTTTTTTCTTTCCACAGCAGTCTCAGGACTATTAACGACTGTAACGTTCATTTTTGCTACGTACCACTGTGTGAGGCTGCTGTTGATACATCTTTAGGGAGTGGAACCTGTGCTTTTAGATCTCAGTAACTAAAATGCACGACAGAGGGGAAACAGAAGCAGTCCAAGGTAGTTATTAGTTCCATTTAAAAACTTACTTTCTAAACAGAATCTCAGAAACTCGTCAATAATTTTGAACATAGTTTCTAATAATTTTGTAAAGTAGAAGGTGTGTGTTGAAGTTTTTAAGGTTTGCTTGGAGCTGAGAGGCCGAAAGTCAGAATAAAAACAAATTAACCATTTTAGTAAAGAAAGACTGAATTAAATATATTTTTGCTATTCCTATGTGTATTAATTTATTTGAAAGGTAACTTTTTGAATGTTTACAAGGAAATCTGGAAAACTGGTAGAAAAGAAGGATGGTGTTAGCAAACCAGAGAAATTCTTGGCTGAGAGGATGTTGTATTTTCAGTCAACGTAAGAATGTTTAGTTTGGACTTTTGGACAATTTGGAAATTAAATATTTATACATTGTCTGTGCCTCACGAGCTAAATTGTATGCCATAAGCAAAATAGATCTTCACAGAACTATTTAGTTTATAAATAGTTTACACTCTATTTCAGCTTTGAAGCCTCTTCTAATTGGAGTTTTGAGTACCAGTGAAAATAATAAATGTGAAGAAAAGAGGCACATCTACCACACAGATTGTTATATTATTATATTTAATGATTGTGTTCATGACATTCATCACAGATGCTACAATTTCTTATAGGTTTGGTCTTCTCGTGCTGTAGTAAATCTTATCTCTTGTAGGACGCCTACATCAAACTTTGATGTCAGTTCTCTGTGGGACAGTGTTTCAAATGTGATTCCTTACTCTTAATTTTGTCACTCTGTTTTCTGCATGCATGTGGAGATTTTTTTTCATCTTATTGTCATATAATGGTATATTTTTATATGTTGTGATAAGATGAATCCCAGAAGAATATTTTTATGGAGCAAGAAGAAACCTCTGAGTTGCAGTTAAAGAGAATCTGTTTTCAGTTAGTTAAGAAATGTACACTGGGGTTTCAGAAGAGCCTAAGGAAAAGCTCGGCTCCTGTTGACATCAGATATGAGTATCCAGTGCACTTACCCCAGAGTTACAGGTTAATAAATCACGGGAACTGTCAAAAGAGATCTGATATGCAGGCCTAAAATAATAATCTGTCTTGCGCTTTCCTTTTACGTAAGAGGCAAAATAAGCACAGAGCTCTGTCAGTTTACTCCGAGTGCTTTCCTCAAGGAAAATGCTTTGCACACACATAGGACCTAATCTTAGACTATGAGCTGAGCCCTCACTGGGGAAGCACCCCTCCCCCAGGTCCTCATTATTATAGTCCCAGCGTAGCTGCAAATGTGAGGGATCAGGTCCTTCTTCTCTTCCCTCAGAGCAGCCTAAATGAGTAACGACTGAGTTGAACTGGGAAATAGGGGAGCAGATGGTGCCAGACCTGCCCGGAGCCATGCCCTTGCACTTGCGCTGCCCACAACAGCAGGGTGAGGCTTCTGCAGTTGTGCAGTGGGAGGCAGGGAACTTGCTGCAGATGCCACGGCATGGGTCCGGGTTTACCTATAGGGAAGGGACCGTGAACAGGCAGACTGCGCTGTTGATTAGCCACACATATGGTCTCTAAAAGCTCCTCCAATTTTTAGAGTAACGGAACTCGTGGTTATTGAATCAGCAAACCACTTTGGCCAGCATTACTAGATCTTGACAGCAAATCACAGAATAAAGTAGGTCTCTGCTGTTCTAGAAACATACTGTACTTTGGCCTATCAAGCACAGCAGTTGTCTTCTCACTCAAACAAAACATCTAGTCTGAGTCAGTCACCTTGTAGCTAACAATGTCGCGTTATTCAGCAGTACAGTTCCAGTGGAAATTATGTGAGTGCATCCAGTTTCGCATCTAATAATACCTAAACTGCAATGAAAAGCGTAAGATTTGAACTGTGCACGGCTGTCATATCTTTTCACATGCCTTCCCCTGTATTTTCTACACGCATGTTTATTGCTTCCTCTGTACTGAACCCTTGCATACCTTCAGGCAGTACATGCATAATTCATATAGGAGCACCTACCTGCTTCGTTGCTGTGGCGGTTGCACTAGAGATGCAGCGGAGTCTCTGCAGTATTTCACCCTGGGCTATAGTCCCAGAGCCTTCCTACCCTTCGCTTGTTAGGGACCTTAAGGATGTAAAAGGCTTCTGTGACACAGCAGTACAGAGCACTTACCATACAGCAGCTCAGCATACTAAAGAACATTTATGCCAGGTTACTGTGGTAGGCATAACTGGATTTTATTGCTGTTTTGTCCCTTTGGGAGGGGGTAACAAACAAAAGTCTGTTAGCATCATTCTTCTCTTGGGAGCCTGAATCTAAAGCTGAAATAGTAATTTAACTTCTAACAGCTCATTAGAAAACAGGGTCAGGACTTAAATTTCCAAAGGTGTCAGCTTTGTTTTTACTATCTTTGTGCGGAATTCTTCTCTCTGTTTATAAGCTGGACACTAGAAATCAGTCTTATATGAGACTTACTGAGTTTTGTTGCCATTTTCTTGATTTGCCAGCACTGACAAGAAGCAATACTAGTATTTCCTTTAAAAGTAAATTTTCTGCATCAGGGAGAGATTTTTGTATGTTACATATATTACTTAGGGAATAACCTTTAAAGTTGCATATATCCTTGTGCCTTTGCTGTCAAAGTTTTAATACTTGCCAGAGTCTCAGCTTTGAAATTATGGGCAAGGCTGACAGCAGACTCTATTACCAAGTTTGATCATTACTTTTCAAGTAAAACTGTGTTTCGGGTGAGTTGCAGGTTTTCCAAAACTTTAATAATTTTGGATGAAATCATCTGTGCAAGCTATCTGCTTCAGTCTGAAATCAAACCCCACACGCAAGTGAAAAGTACTGTCTAGACTCCCTGAAAAAAGTGATTTTACAAAGATTAGGTGTGAGTTTTTTCATTCATAGTGAAATATTTTGATCTTTTCTTTGAACAGGTCTAGATTTTGTTTCAAGGATGCATCTTCTTCTGTTGTTATTAATATATGGCAAATATTGCCCATATAAAATATGGGCAATAAAATTATAAAAATCTGTTAATCCCTTAAAAAATTAGAAAATCTGTTGAACATTCCAAGTTATGAACAGCCAGGGTTTTCTTAGACGGGTGCCACTTCCTTTTATATTGTAAGCTGTCTAGAATTTTATCAGTGAAATAACCTTTCTAACAATCTAGTTTCCTTATGGTAAATTTTTGTAAGCTGATAAAATGGTGCAAAAGCTGTATAAGCAAATCTTTCAGGTTTGCCAGTTTGATGAAAGACTTCTGGAGAGTTGGTCTCTTGTTCTTTGTGGTGCTATTCTGACTTCAAAATATGATTTGGGGTAGAGGGGCTACTAGAAGAGGAAAACAAGATAAAATTTTAAATCACATTTTAAGCTTTTTATTTCATATAGGAAATTCATGCGATCAGTTGTACAACGTCCATCTTACACTTCACTGGCATGCATTCGGTAATAGATGCAATTGATAAAGTATTTTCCCAGAGTTCCCAGCCTCTCTCCTACTAAGTATGTCGTCTTGCACCCATCGAACAAGCCAAGCGATGTCTTTGCGCCATAGCTGTGCAACCTACTCAAGTATATATTTAAGATAACAACATGTTGAAGTCTATCTTTATTCAACGAAAGACATGCATCTATATGAAGATGTTTGCCTGAAAAAGGATTCACTCAAATGTGCCTAAAATTAGGTACATATACTGATGAATTTTTACCTGTGGTTTGAACTAATAACGATCAAGGTGGCCATGGTGTTGTATTCTATTTTCTAGTTCCTTGGCTGGGTAGCTTATTAAGGTACTTAAAAAAAAAAAAAAAAAAGAAATTGGTTATATAAAAATTGTTTTAATCCATAATACTAATGCGAAGCGAGAGCTAACAAAAAGTGTCATATATTTCTTTTGTTCCATGATTCCCTCCAGTATTTCTGACAAAGCTTGAAAATGTATTTAGCTCCTTAACTCTTTTAAAGAATGTGAGGTTTGTAGTACAGACACAACCTTTAATCAGCTCAAGAAACACTTCTGGAACTCTTGACACTAACAAAATTTTTGGAAAAGTTTTATTCACACATGAATAATTGAAACCAGTGGGCAAACAGCTGCAATAGATTAGTTGAACCAATTCAGAAAAATACATTTATGTGCAACAAATAATCAGTCCTTAGAAAATTCTATTACTAAAAATTATTGAAACAAGTAAAATTAATCCGATTGTCTTCACTCAAAGTGGAATCAAGCTAATATTAAATAATCTAGCAAGCAGAAAAATAGCTTAAATCATGAATGCTAACAGGTAGCAGATAGTTGGATGTGGGGGGGCTAGTGTCCAAATTTGAACGTTTGAGCTCCCAGGCGTGCTGCTTGCTTCCTGTAATTGGTAGAGTCTGATTGTAAACATCCGGACTAAATGAAAGTGGCATGTCCAGGGTCCTCCACTTACTGAAGACACACGAGACAGAGCCACCAGTTAGGAGTTGGCTCACGCCTTGTGCTTATGTATGTAAACTGTTTAGGCTGGGGGAAAAGTGAATCTTGGTGTGCCAGAAAAAAAAAATATGGGTGCCAGAAAGAAGTGGTCTTGGAAAAAAGAAGGGGGACAAAAAGAAGACTGTGAAGTTCCTGGCTGGAGGGGACATCCTGGAAATGGGAGAGATCCTGGAGATCAGGGAGCTGTGAGGAGATGGAAGCCAGGAAATGCAGCAGGGGCACTGTCTGGTGGTGCCTGAGACAAGTAATGGTGAGCAGCCACGCAGCAACGATGGACCTGACTTTCTGTCCAGGCATCCTGGGCCAGCAGCCATCTTCCTGCAGGGATGGAAAGTATGGATGGACAGTATGAAAGATAATCAAATAGTTGCTGCAAACGCTCTCATCTCTTTGGTTCTTAAACACCAATATCCAGATCCACTGCAGGTAGTCATTTACTCTGTCTTGCCTGTGACATCTTAAATGCATTATCTCAAAAAGTCATACTTACATTTTGGCTCAGATGATGTCAAGGAAAAGTTTCTAACTTTTCCAGAAAACCAGACCCAGGGTTTTCTCTCTTAGTTAGCTGTGTAAAAAGTGCTAGCAGAGGATTTTTCTTTTTAAGCTGCTTCTTAAGTCCATATATTTTCTGGATTGTTCATTCTTCTGATTATTTTAAATTCAGACCAGTTTTAGTTGAATGGCTGTAAGATGTAATTTTTTTTAAGGACAAAAAACCCAACCAAGCTGTAAAATGTAATTTTTTTAAGGACAAGAAACCAACCATATAAACTTGCTCTCATTTTCCCACTTATTTTATGTCTTTGTTGGATTCTTTGTGTGATTTGTGTCACCAATACAAAGTAAGACTTCCGAAAGGCATTTGATTTCTCTTCATCTTAAAAATCTATCAGAAGGACTGGGAAAATAATACCCGACATCTTCAGCTATGTATTTATTTATGAAGACGTATCAGTTCTTGGTAAATTTGGCTTGGTGTTATAAGTAGAATATTTTGACCTTGCTTCTTTCATGACATGAGTTCGGGCAGTGTTTTGAATAGCAGCTAATCTAATCATCTCTGTTGCGAAGGATCAATGGTTTGTTCTTGCTGACTCTCAGCAGTGCCTTGGAGCACTTCTAAAGCTCCAAGTGTGACAGCTGGGTGTCTGACAGGATGACTACACAACAGTATTTCCTTTTCAGGCAGTTTCCTCTCCATCCTCCTCCTACTCTCTTGTTGTTATAAGTTAGAAATTGCTGATTTTATCTACATAATTTAAGATAATTAGAAAATTAGATAAACTGTCCCAACACTGTTTATCAGGTTGGAAACAGTGACCTGTTTTATCTGAGGAGTTAGCTTTTTGCTTGATGCAGCTAAGATGTTAAATAAATACACAGGAGTGCCAAAATACTGGAGAAGGTAAGGTGTGTGACAACACATGAATGAGAAACCCTCTGTGGGCTACTTTTTTATCATTATGTAAAACATACTTATGTCTCTTTAGGATTGACTCCTGCAGTACATGAAAGTTACAGCAATTCTGAATTATTAATTACATTTGAAGAAAAAGAAATAAGTTGCCCGATTTATTTATTCTGTTAATAATTCAGTTGGATCAACAGTCAAATTAGCTGTGTGAGATGTTAAGAGACCTATGAGTATTCATTATTCAAAAAAGGTTTATTAAGCATCTGTAGATAAGCAAAGTTATGCCTTTTATGGTAAAAGTGAATAATCTAGTGTGGACTTACAGTGAAAGTATATTGGATTCTGAGTTTTCTGAAATTAGGTACCCTATAGTTATTAGAGTTTAAAAACAACAGCAACAAAACCCACCCACCCAGTCAAAGGAGATACACTTTTTGTGTGTGTCCATTTTAAGTAAAAAGTGATGAGCCAATATTTTATTTGGTTTAGTATGAATTAGTGTTTTGGACTCAGCTACAGGAAGGCTTGCAGCAGGGCGGCTGCACGAGCACTTGGTATGTTGCTGCATGTCTTCCCTGTTACCACCAGAGATGGGACAAAACTGGATTGAGAGATCTTGGGCTCTCCTCCTTATAACACAGAAAAAAAGGAGACAAAACCAGCAGTTATAATTCTTCTCGACCACCTTCTCCTCCTCTTGCCTTCTGTGACAAATAGACTGATAAAACCTAACTCCTTTTTCTTCCTAAACTGAGATGACAAAAATTGGGAGACGAATCTGGTATCTCAGCTATTGACAGCTGCATCTAAAAGGGCAGTTTTAGGGCAATTTGGGATTGTGGGAATATTGGAGGAGCAACCCTTTGATTGCTTGCAGAGGGTAAAATCATTTGGAAGCAATCCAGTGGTTGTTTAGTCAAAAGTCTCATCCCAGTTACATTGAGGAGACTCACGTGGAGGAGTCACAAGTCGAAGACCGCACCTAGGGAGTGACAAAATGTATTCTGGGATTATTCCTTCTTCTCTTGGTCTCCATTTCTGGAGCTACAGATCGAAATTAAAACTTTCCCAAACTATAGGAAGCTCTGGAACACTGCCAGGAGCAAATGCAACCCATGCTTCTTTTTATGTATCTCTCTCAAGGAAAGGGGAATGACCATTTCTTTAAAGTATATCCTTGAAAACTTTAGTTTCTGTTTATTTGTGTGATAAAAATTGTCCTCCCATAAAAACAATATGGAATAAATACTGGAATTTTATATATCTCGGACTACATCATGATAATCTCATTTGTTTCCAGTGTCCCAAAAATCTTGCTATTGTGGAGCCACCTCTCCAAACTGATCACTAAGACAAGATCTGCACATTTGCAATTTCTGTTAATGTCAGTTGCATCCTATCTTTACAGAACTGCATAGAGCAAAAAGCACACTATAATCAGTCTTGTCTTTTGGGTTTTTTTTAACTTTTATCTAAATGAGTCTCTTGACGTTATGTAATGGTGCATCTGGTCCTTTTGAGATAAGATGCTTTGTCTGACAGTGGAATTACATCTTTTTACTCAAGCAAAACTTATATTGAGAGTTTCCATTTGATATAATGTTCTTCTAGTATGAACTACAGTTATGTCCCTCTTGCACTTCAGACCGTTGCAAATCCTTATTATCTTCTTCTAATAATTTCCTTAATTTTCTTACTGTCCCAGCGGTGTTCAGTATTATATTGCTATTAGTAAATTTGAGCACCGTCTCAAGTGTCCTGTAACATGAAACAAGGCTCTTTAACTTCGTCATCCACCAAGGTTCAATCAAGCTCAGATGGGTAAACGTTAGACCAAAAGTACATGCAACATAATACCAGTATATTCTATCAAAATTCATATTTCTGTGTTAAATATCTC
Source organism: Chionis minor (assembly GCA_013398295.1). Taxonomy (NCBI): domain Eukaryota; kingdom Metazoa; phylum Chordata; class Aves; order Charadriiformes; family Chionidae; genus Chionis; species Chionis minor. The sequence goes on from VZSF01008262.1 coordinate 666,839, forward strand.
TTGCATATGACAGAGAATATGTTTCTAAAAAGTTGTGATATATTGTTTGCCATGTGATTCAATCCTTTAGAAAACTCGTGCTGCTAATCTTTTTTATTTCAATGGGATTATTTCCAGAACTATCTAATGTTATAAAGGTAACATAAAAGTGCAGCCCAGATCCTCAATCTTGGGTGAATGAACCAAGACATGAAGAGGTCTAAGTAGGTATTAGAGCTGTATTGACAATTATACAACTTTTTTGTGTTTTTATTTCGTGCTGTGTAGAAAGCTAGTTGGATTGTCAAAACTCTGCTGTGATGCTATTACAGCTTCTCCTTCAACAGACATGCTGAAAATATGTTTATTATTTCCACTCGGAGCTTTTGGGCAGGGTCTCCATCTTTGACCAGATCTAGAGCAGTTTGATGACTGTTGCCTTTCTCCAAAATAGCAGCTTTTATCATTCTTTCCTCAGGGGAGGGGAAAGGTATGTTGCTCATGGAAACGTGCAGAACTCACAGTATGCATTATCACAGTGTAAAGTTTGTAATTTTGGAAGTCTGATATTTTGTTTTATTCTTTAACTGAGACAGGCTACTTTTTCTCTGTTAGGTCCAGTAAATCAGGACAGTCAGCAATTCCCATTAGGCTTACTCTGCTTGAAATTTATTATCTGACCATGCAGTATTTACAAACGAATCTCAGTGAAGAAATGGGCTGCTCGTCTCTTGCTAGCACTGGCTGTGCCCTGCTAACAGAGGGCTCGTTAAAGGCGGACAGAAACATGGGTAATTTGGCTGCCACCCTTGGGTTCTGCATGTTCTGTTCCTGCCTGGTAGTGCTCTTGGTTCCTCCTTGCTCCTGCAGGCTCCTGTTTTGGTGATCTAGTGATTGGGAACAACATGGAGCTCTAGGTTAACTTTACACTTGGAGCCAAAAGGGCTTCTCGTGCCTGCCCTGCTTGGCGGGTTTCCCTAGATGCAGAGCTGCTGCCCAGCTGCCAGGTGCAAGGAAGCTATTCCTGTTTGTCATACTTCTCCTGCTGTTGTGCTCCATTCTCACCTGCATCACCCCCAGTATGTGTTTGCATTTGGTGTAAGAGAGGGCAAATACAGCTTTTTGTTTGATTTCTACTGACTGTAGGAATACGCTTATACTCTGTTTCTGACTTCTGAAATTACTGCTCTATTTTCTTCTCATAATTTTTTTTAGTTGCTGTGAAAGTTCTGTAGAACAGGCCTACCTACTGTTAGAGTAATTAATAATAAATTGTAAATCAATAAATATTAAACCTGCAGAGCAAAATGATGGAATTTCCAGTTTGAACCGATAAACTCACTTCTTTCCAAAACAGCATGGGATATTCACGTAGTTGTGTCTCCACAATGCAAAAGAAAAAAGCAAGATTTTTCTGTGGTCAAACTAACGTAATTGTTTGCTTTCTCTTTAATGTTTGCCGTGCCATCACTACATCTTGAAATAACACGTCATAGTAGATGTTGCAAAGAGAGTGTGTCTGGTTCTGGTTTATGAGTCCCTCAGCTAGCTACTTGACAGATAATAACAGTGCGTTAGGATTATCAGACTCGAGAACTTTGGATGGATACTAGAAGTGTTTCGGGAACTGGAAGCATGCAGGAATTTGGTGGCAGAACGCACGCAGAGGACAGAAAATCGTCCATACAAGCGTGTGCAAAACTAGAGGCAGCTTTAAACACCAGTGGTGCTATCTTGAAGGAAACAGGCGGGCAATGTGGTGAACAGCCAGTGCTGGTCAGATGTGCTTGTATGATTCCATGGCCTAGAGATAAGACTCGGTAGCCTTAGAATTAAGCTATTGAAATGTGAAAACAAAAATAAAAATTGGGGAGGATCTCACAGAAACTGTGGCAGAAATAGTGCACTGGGCAGTTATCTTGTTTTATATATATAAAATCAGTGGCATTGGTCACAGCGATGAGAATGGTTTCCAGGCATGCCTCTGTCTGCAGTGATCAGTAGAGCAGAAGAGCTTGATTTGAATTTAGAGATCCTCCAACCAAGTGCACTTTCAAGTGCAAGTCCTGTAGTTTCCTTTGAGTTGTGTTCACTGAGAAACCCTGAAATAGTAAGACATGCTGAGACAGCAATGTGTATTAATGCAGGCGCTGCACTGAAATGGTTTTATATGGTTTCTTTGCTGGAGCTGGCTTGCAGAGAGCCTGCCCAAAGTGCAGGCAGCAGAACTTGACCTGTTTGCACCTATCTGTCCTGCCCACCGCTGCTCTCGAGTCCAAGCCAGGTTGCGTGGATGGGGCAAAAGCGTTTGTGCTGCACTTCGGTGCCAGAACCGGCTCATGGGAAGCTACTGCTGGAGTTCAGCAGCTCAGGGACAGGGATTCCTGCAGAGTCAGAGCTCTTAAGACCAGTGTGACCTTTAACAGTCATTTTGTTTGTCCTAGATAACAATACAGGCCATACACTCTGATCCAGGGGTTCCGGTGGTAGTCTTAAATAATTGGTCAACTTACATGGATGTAAGGAAGGCAGTAAATACAGCACTTTCCCAAAAATGTGATTTATTTGCACTGAAAGAGAACTTGTTCATTAAAACCCAGCTGAATCTCTGAGCTAATGCACCGCAGCGTATTCTGTCATCTCCCACAAGAACTTGCTGGCAACTAATGTTGGTCAGTGATGTTAATGAATGGAGGCAGATTCCTCTCAGAGGGATTTAATTACTAGCATACCCCATTAGATCAGTCTTGTTCAACTAAACAATTAAAATAACAACATTAAAATAATCATGAAAGTGTATTCCCAATATGTGGTTCCACCCACGCACACACACTTTGATATTCCACAGATGATAGTTCCCATCTAGACAAATATCTTCATTTAGAACTGCCTTAACTCCAAAAGGTTCCCAACTGCAGCAGCCCAGTCGCCTCGCACTTTAACGGTGGAATCCTTTCATGGAAAACTGGATTTATTATTGTCCTGTGAAAAAGACGCAGAGTAAATCAGGCTGAAATACAGTGCCATAAATCTCTATGAGTCAGGGCAAGGAAGGACAATCATTTCAGTCATTCTATGAAAAGAATAATGGTTCTGCAGTTCAGTATAAAATCTCATCTTTCTAAACCCATAAGTCATCAAGCAGAACAAAACAGATTCTGACAAAGCATTCCTTCCATATGAATGTGCAAAATTAATGGCATCGCTAAACCTTTTCAGATTTTGATATTGTTGCCATAAGCATCGAGGCTGAGTTTGGAAGTCATTGTGCAGACACCTTTCTTAACTTTGCTAAGTAAACGGCAGTCACCAAAACAGTGAAATCATTGCCGGAATGATTTCCATTGCATGGGAAACCATTTGCATGGAACTGCTCAACTGCTGAATCATTGCTCGCGGGAGGTACATTGGGCAGGCTGCTCATGCACACAGAAACGTGAGGTGTATCTTCAGAAAATTGCAGAAGCCAGGAGAATTCCTCTGTTGGTCAGTCAGATTTTTGTAATGAATAATAATTTGTAATGAATATAATGACTTATTAGGCATTTCTTTCAAATGTAATGGTACGGTAGATTTCTGTGATTGGGTAGCACATAATTTTGTACATAGATCTGCTGCGTAGGTACAGAACCTACATATACCATATATATACCCTGTGAACATACACTATGGTTTCATGACGTATGTTCTGCTTGTTAAGGTTATGTGTTGAAAACATCTTTTATCATCTTTGTGGCTCACATTTTATTACCTTCAACTCTGCATACACTGTAACAACTTAGTGTAAACAGAAATTGTAAGAAATAAATTTGATCTTCTAGTTTTAAGACTGGAAGTTAGCCTTAATGCTGAATTGGAATAACATGTTTTCACGTATCTAGTAAGGTATTTCTTTCATTTTCCTATGAAATTAAAATAATATTACCCAATATTGCAGATGGAAATGGCGGCATCAAGCCTTAAAGTTGTCTCACACTTGTTTTATGTGGGTTTTTTCCTCTTCATTCTGTTCAATGTTAAGTTACGTAAGAGCTATGCTGACTTTTATTAGTGTATTAAATCTCTGACATCTTTGGCACACCGTACTTCTGTTTCTTGCACAGGAGGTGTTACAAATTATTTAGAAATAAACAATTTTTACATCCAGAGGGGCAGCATCTACCACGATTTGAGACAGGAGAAAACACCCAGGTCATGACCTTGTGCAATAAACAGAATAATATTCCTCTTTCTTATGATGATATAGCCATAGCATGCATTATTACTATTTACTTGCGTAGTAGCAGCCAGCTGACACTTCAGCTGAATCCACTACCTCACCAAGTACAAAGAGGCTTTTCAGAGGACCCAAATGACCTTTACCTGCACGTGCATCATAGGGAATTAAGGAAGCATGAATCAGTGTGTTCCCAATTTTACTGTTAGGGTCAGGAGGCACAAATATGATGTATTAATTTAATTTGAAGTTTTCTTCCTAGGAGACTGTACTAGGACCACATTTTTATAGGAGGCATTGCTTACACATTGAAGCATCCAGAAACCCCACAAATATCTAAGGTGGCTACTCAGAAGAATAGGACAAAGAGCAAGTATGGATTTCTGAAACAGCTTTTCATATAGGCTAGCCATTGTCCTGGGGCTGCCTGTGTACTGTTTTGCTAAATTACTTTATCTATCTAAAGCTGTTGGATTACTAGCTTACCTCAAGGTCCTGTACACTGAATTTAATCAAGGTTCAGTCACAAATTAATTAGAGCCTTTGACCCTCTGCTTACATCAAGAAAAGAGGTTTCTAATTCTGATCAGGTAGCCTGGCAAGGCTCAATAGTTACAGCAATAATTCACGTGCAGTGTCATTGTCCCAGTTTGTGTGCACAGCACGAATGCCACCAATCCCTATCCGGTTTGCAAAAGGAAAACCCACTGTGTGTGTCAGTAATGCTATAAATAATGCATCCAATTAGTCAACGACGTGCTGTTGCATTTCCCTGAAGCCCAAGAATCTGAAAGCCCCAAAGAAGCTGTGCGCTTTGAGAGAAATGTTTAGACATAAATATTGCCCTTATTCCGAGGTCAGTCCTTTGCAATCTCCTCCCTGTGCTGTACAGCGGCAGCCGTAGGGCGGCTGCCCCTGGCAGCGTTACACAGGATGGGAGCGAATGCTGAGAGCTCGCGCTGTCATTTCCAGCTGCGCGAGGAAGATGCAAGATAAGGGCTGGCCAGATACAGGCTCCAATACACGAAAGATGGAAAGAGGCAACGGGATGCACAGGTGCATGGCAAAGGAGAGTCCAGGCCTTTCCAGTAGCCAGCAGGATCTTTCACTTCACCTTTTAATTATTTTTTTTTTATGGTTCCAGTGAGGTAGTGAATTGTTTAATGTCATATGAATGACACCACTACTGAAACGGGATGCGGCTTGCCAGCAGTGAGATGGAGGCCAACACAAGGTGGTCCTTTTCTTCCCAGCCTCCACTTTTCTGTGATATAAGGAACAAAAACCTGTGTTTCAAAAGAGAAGCAGAATCAAATTAGAATTCACATTAATTAGATTTCCTGCAGTAAAATAAGAAATAAATCAAACATGATCCTGGAAAAATGGTTTCTTGCAGTTGCAAGCTTGCTTTTCCCCTAAAGAGACGCTTGTGCTTACTTTGAGGGGGTAATGAAACTAAACCGAAAAGTCATTTGAAAATGATAAATTAGGCTGTGATTATGCCAAGAAATATTAATTATGCTGATAGACTCTATAGCAAGGAATTTTTAACTGTATCAGTTCTGCCTTGTGGCTTGCTCTGACAACTAGCAACATGTCAGGCTTGGTTTGTTAGTGAGCATCACCAGCAGCAGTGAGAAAGCCCAAACTTGCAATCTCAGTTCTGTGTTAGGTTCTACATGAACATCGTCACAGAGTGGTCCATGGTTTAAACAAATTGTGTTTGTGTTATTTGTACAAACAGAATTATTTTTGTTGCGTTTTCCATATCAATAGAGCAGACGGCTGAAAAAGAAGAAATGGGATGGATTTTTTTTTCTGATCTGACAAGGACACAGGGGATTTCTGGTTTTCTGCTTTGAAGATGCATTGCTATCTCTTCCTCAGAAAGTTCTTAAAATCACGCCATTTTAAAACAAGCTCCCCTTCTGCCTGGGTGTCTAGCTTGCTTTGCATCTTGGTGGCAGTACCATTTAGCAGAAATAAAATGCTGAACCTAAGGGGGTTTTTCAGCATGGTTTTCTTAAGATCAGGGTGCTATGCAAAACAACGGTGGGACTATCTACTCAAAGTAAAGTGAAGTGGAACTCGGTAGAGCATCACTGTGCAGTTTTGTGTTCTTGACCTGTGGCCCAGCAGAAAAAGGAATGGGACACAAACAATCTAGCTCCTAAAAGAGGCTCCCCTGCCTTATCGTGGCAGCTTTTTGCTATTAGGTAATTAAAAATCATGCATGAAGTTGTAACTTCCCTGGGACTTTTCTTTGATGTTTGTTAGATTTGGGTCTGTGGTTCTTGTACTATCTAATGGTGAGAATTAAAGACCAGTGGACTGCTAGTAACTGCCAATTTGAATGCACTTTATCAGGTCCAATGGGGCACAGTCAGTCCACTCAATGTCCCTTCCTTTCTTTTAGTGAGAGCATGTCACGGCTGTATACAGATATTCAGTGCTGATGCTGGGTGCACGCTAGCAAATGCATTGCCTCTTCTTGGTCAAAAGCTCAATTTATTTCCAGCACAGTGACTTGAATGACAGTTTTCCATTTTCAGTGATGGGATTGAGTTCCCAGCTCAGGGTGAGACTGCATTCTTATGTCAAGTGAAAGGGACTTTTTTTTCTAGTTCAGTAGAAATCCTGCCTGCCAATTATTTTCAGACCACTAAAACCAAGATGGTAGAAAATCAACCTTTGGCCTTAGATGACAGCAATGTCCCACACAACTGTGGGACGTAGGCCAGGCCCAAGACATACCCATGTGCGAGACTCACAAATTGATTTACCAGAGAATGGTTGAGTTGAATCTAGGAATTTCAAAATACTGTTTATTCAATTAATGTGTCTATAGAAAATGGGAACAATAGTTACGATGAAACAGTTAATCTCAAAATTTCATCTGTTTGAATTTTCTAAGTAATCTTCAAAAGCAGTTTGCGGTTTTCAAAATAACAAGGAATTCAAGTAAGAACATTCATCGTGCCCTAGATGATTTCTGACATCCAAAGATGCTGTTAATTTAGATTTTGCATTTATTCATCCTCAGATAGTTTAAGATGGACAGAGCTTTGCTAACTTTCTGAGAATACAGTGCTCTGCTATTTGTATTAATATTTTCTATTTAGTATTTCCCAACAGTATTGTAGCTGCCATGTTCTTACCAACAGGGAAGGAAAAAGTGGAACTCGGAGCATAAGCGAGGCTGTGCTGGATTTGGGTTTCCCTGAAGTACTTTTGATTTTAACATAACAAAGCTGTGAAGCCTCTGCACTGTATTACTAGCCAAGCACGGAGGGAGGATTTTGGCTCAGTGTTAGCTGAGGTACATGCTTTTGCTGTTTTGGTGGACTCTAATGCCTGCATAGGTTTTGTGAGAGAAGAGCAATGTTGCAGCCTCTCAGCCGCTTCAGCATCGGGTTGCATTTTTGGTTTATACCAAAATGACAGTTATCTGAATGGGGTCTGTTACACAGTGGATTTGTGATGAGCACAACTTCTGTAATCCCGTTATAGCAGTCTGCTCAACAGTCACATCATCGACACTACACAAAGAAATGCTTTTACCTTTCTCAAAACTCTTTTTGGTTTCTCTTTCTCCGTTGGTGGTTGTCACTCCCATGAGAGTACCCTTCCCCTCCTGCACCACCACCACAGGCCTGACACAGGTATCTGCTCAGCAGGTTTTGGTGAGAGGTGAAGAATTGCTGCACAGAAGACAGTGTAGATGATGCTTTATAGGATCAGAAAAGATTCCCTGAGCGCTACATGATACCAGCTGAAAACATAAGGGAGGTTTTGCAGTAGGGGTCAGGCAAGACTGATAACCAAATGAAAAGGAACCATATGTTTGGTGTGCAGGCTAGCCAAATAATTGTAGCACATTTTATTAAAAGATAATGAGTTTACCACTGTAAATACTGGTGGTTGGCTCTAAGGTGGTAAGTAACACATTGTAGATTATTTCTCTTTAGAAGCTATTGAAAAACCTTAGATCCTTTTCGGCCTTAATAATTGATTTATGCTATAGCGTGTTTTTTGTTACTCCATTACTCTACCCTGTTGTGATTGTGGTTTTGCTTCACAAAAGCAGTTGGAAATTGGAAAAAATTCAGTTGGAAATTGGTCGTTAAAAAAAATCACAGGCTTGAAAGGATAATTAAATACATTTTCAAACACAGGTAAATGGCAGATGCACACACAGTCCTCTAAATAAAAAGTCAACTTAGTAAAGTTAGTGTGCAGTAGACTACCTGTAGTTAATCCAGAGTATCTCTAGCACAGGCAATGGATGCCTGGCACCTGCCGGTGGCCAGAGGTTTTGGGCAAATGGCAGTTAATGCCTGAGGAAAGTTTGCAGGATCAGGCTCGAGTGTAAGCAATTACTAAAACCTTTTTTCTTTAAAATAAATTAACATGGCGTTTTCTAAAGCCCCCTGCTACGTTTGCCACAATTCAGATATTGCAAGCTGTGAACCAGATTGTGCCACTCTTATCTAGGTCAAACGGTACCTTGCCTACATAGTGGGGTTGTCTCTTAAAGTGTAGCTCAAGGTAAATGTAAAACGCACTGTCTACTCGGCACAGGGCAGGATAAGGACAAATCATACACCCTGTATAACCCATGATCCAAATGTATTTGAAAAGCCTTGCTAACACTGTTTCTCAGTTGAGGAAGCTTATGGTGTTATGGATCCATGACCTGTATTGTTTTAGGTTCTTTTCCCATGTTCTTTTAATTTTGTATATGACGGCTACAAATGTACAAGGGAAAAGAATGAACAGAACTTCCTGTTTGTGAAATCCTGCTCTTTGTCCATTCTACTAAGGAATTCCGCCTCTTGTCATAAAAATCAGTATTTTTCTAACTAGGCCATATTTGTTACTTTTTGTAGCTTACCTGATTTCTGTAGTTAGATCATCATTGTACAGTAGAGATAAGCCACCATTTCCTGAGTTTGTTTAGCCATTTGCTTCTCTGGTGCTTTAAGAAAGCCTTTATTGGCAAGAAAGACAAATGGTGGTCCGGTAACCATTAATAATTGCTCTGCAGAAATATAAATGGCATGGGGAAAAAGGAAAACCAGCTCCCATGTCTTCCAGTCTTTGAGAAGAGTACTCATGGTGGCTCTTAACAAAGAGGGAAAAAAACCTGCTTGTGAGAGAACACAAAATTCTCTATCCAGAAAACCATTCTTGTTCCCAGCCCATGCTCTGAAAATGTCACTCACAAGCAACTCGGTGACTTTTAACATCCAAATATTTCCGTTCCATCTTGAGGCAATCAAATTTATGACTCTTTATTTTCATTTCAGATTTATCTTCCTTAGTTTTATTAAGGGTTTTATTTCTTGTGATCTTCACTTTAATTTTTCAATGATGTTTTCATTACTGTGTGAGCTGCTTTTAAAAACTCAGGATGAAGAAATCCTTCCCTTGCCTTAAGAGCTCTTGCACTGAAGGAATTTACCTTAACAGATTCAGATGATGCTTAGCTGTAAGTTTCAGTCTCCCCAAATCAGGGAGCAATTTGCTTCTTTCAATATAAATGTTTTTTTCTGCTTCTCCTCTGAGACTATTTTTTTTTAAAAAAAAGGAAGTCTGTAATAACAGCAGCTCTCAAACCGAAGAGAAAGTCTTTTCCCTTATCTAGATGACATACTACTTCATACTAAATCTGTCACTAGCACATCCTTGCTGCCCACTCTCTGCAGTGCCTGCAGGATGACAGGCTTTGTGCTTAACTGGAAAAAGAGCAGTTTCTCCTCACCTCAGAGCATGGGAGTAAAAATAGGCTCGGTGTGGAAGACGCTTCTGAAACAGAGTCTTTTTTTTGGTCTCCAAACCTACTGGGGCTGTTCCACAAGAAAGGAGACAGCTGGGGTTTTACTGCATACGCGTGTTTATTGTTTGCATTGTTTACATTTCAAGGTGATGTAACACATAAATCAAGATGGTCATGAGGTGACAGGCTGACATCAAACCTGGTTTCCTAAGAAAATGAGGTCCACACAATAAGCATCGGAGTTGCTGTCTGCCCTCTTCCAGTAACTTTGAATCTACTTTTCAGGTTCAGTGAAATGTGAACTTAAGTTCATAAAAGCTTAATGAAAACAGGCAGCTGAGTAAAGAGGATGAGTGTGTTTTCTCAGAGAGGGAGAGGAGGAGCCTGGTCTGTATCGTGTACCAGGGAACCCACATGGGGGAGAGCTCTTAGCACGCCTTCAGAGCAGGAAAAGCTTTGATCAGTGCTTGCCTCCAGAGAAGCCCGCTGCAAGATACGATGCCGTGGGAAGCCAGGGTTCATTACTGCACTGTAAATACATCTCTCGAAATGGTGCCGTTCCCGTCTGCGACTTGCGCGTAACTGCTGGGAGCGGGTGAGCGGCAGCGCCTCAGCCAGGGCACCCGCTCCCACGGCAGGGTGAGGTTCCCCGCGCCGCGCGGCTGTTCTTGGGGAGAGGCCGGCAGTAAGGCATGGCTGATGCTTCATTTTACAGTCAAGCTGGGTGTTGATCTGTAAAAATTGCACTTAAAGCACCCCATTAGTGCCCCAGGCTTCCTCCCCATCTCCGCACACGGGGAAGCACTTAGGCAGAAGGGCAATCCCTTCATTCCCAGCCAGGGAGCGGACACGCTGCAAGCACCCCTGCTCCAAGGAGAGCTGCTCACACAGATGCAATCCTGGCAGTTGCTGGTGTGCTGAGAGGACACTGTTTTATCTTTACTTTTAACAGAAGGGATAAAGTGTAATAGTAATAATGGGACTGATAAATGAAAGGAAAACTGTAACCACATAATTATGTCAGAATCAACCAACAGCCATGAAAAGCCGATTAAACCACATTATGCATATACATGTAACAGAACACTATTAGTAAGTCCTTTGCAATGGCATGCCTGGCAATTAAGAGAACAGTATTGGCGGCACACAGTGAAAACAGTGATAATGTATAGTTAAAAATGTTTGGAGACAAACAGTGCGTGGAGGACAAGGGACAGCCTAGAACTGAATACAGGAGCATTCTCAAAGATACCCGCACCCAGGGGAACACCCAAAGATGTTATTCCAAGTAAACTATTTGACTAGGATGTTGGGCATAGTTTAGAATAATTTATATTTATTGTCAAAATGAATTTACTGGCTTATCCATAAATGAAAAGCTGCAGTGCAGCAAGTAGTCTGTATTTTCCAACTCTCCACAAATTTCAGGTTGCGCAGGCTAATGGAGGAATTCCACTTTTTTTGTGATTTAAAGAAGCTTGCAGAAATACTCTGATTTAGGCAGTAAGAATGTTCCTGTGGTTGCAACTATTCAGTAAACTTTTGGTAATGAGATAGCTCGGCATTGTATGTTCTTATATATGTGGTATTTCCAGGTCGGGGACCTGAAGAAGGTGTCTCACCCATCGAGCTTCGTTCTCATTGGAGTATTGGGATTTGTTGTTTCCTCTCGCCCACCACAGAAAGAGCGCTGAAGGCTCAGTCCTATCCTTGGCTTCCCTTCCTCTGCCCACTCTTGCAGAGCGGTTCTCGTCTGCAGTCAGGGAGGATTGTGTAGGAGCAAGCTCTGAGATAACGTCTGTGGGGTCCAGAGTTCCCACAGGCTTTACAATAAGAGACGTTCCTACCAGAAACTACTCCGTGTGACTGTGGAGAGCTCATCTAAGGGAGTAAAACCAGTGAGGAATTTGTGGTGTCTTAAGGATGAGCACACTGGAGAGTTCATACTCCCCTTATTTTCCTCATCATGCCAGACAGACTTCTGAAACATGCTACCAAGAGAGTTTGCTTGCAGAAAACCAGCATGATTCCTTTAAATATTTATTCTATATATTGTTTTCAAACATATGCGTGCAGGTTTTTCTTGCTTTACTTTTGGAGGTGGCTGAACTAATGTGAAATGCAGATGATGAGAGGTCAATAGCATCTGTGCCCCCAGCACTGCTTTCCTGAGCTGTTCTAAAGCAAAGGAAGGGACAGAGTGTGCGTACAGTCACGCTTTGATTACAGAAGCCAGGCAATATGTTTATAAATGAAGTTCTGTCAACTACTGAAGTACTAGGGATGTGCAATTAGTGAAATCTCTGCCAAACCAAGATTTATGATGACCAGGAGACATGCTTTTACTTAAATGGCAAAGTGAGACTGTCCAAAGAAGGTTAAAGCATTTAATTGTACTATGATGTCTATATTTACTTGGGCTATTTTTCCTCATACTTTATATGTGAGAATGTTAATGCTTAGTTAATACTTTTCATGAGAGAAGAGTATCATTATCTCCATTTTTACACGTGAAGAAACTGACACCCAGAAATCTGGAGTACCCTAGGTGAGGTACCACACCATAGTAATGGGGGAATTAAGAACCCAACCTTTTTGTGTCCTAATTGGGTATACTTTATACTGGATCATGCTGGATTTAATAGTACAGTAAATTTAGCTACTGTTAGTATTAAATACCTCTTTTTTCATCCTTTTATTTGAAGCTGGAGCATCGTATTCCTTCTCCAGCAGATAAATAACTGAAGTCCATCTCTTTCACTTTTTCCAGACAAATTGTTTCTGAAGTACAAAACTGTCACTGGTACCCAGTGTGTGCTCCTACATCATCCAGCAGAAAGGATGCATTTCCTTTAAAAAAAAACCAAAAAACCCAAAACAAAAACCAAACAAACAAAACCCCCAAAACCCAAACCACTATAGGCAAGAGTAGTAAACCTTGGGCAACATCTCTAACAAAAACAGCACCTATGACAAATGGGTATCACTCCTAAGTTGCATCTGTCTGTACGGTATGTTGTATTCTATCGAGACATGCAGCTCTGACATACACTGAACACACAAACCCTGACAGAGCTTTTGCCTGCTCTTGACTCTGAAGATGTAGCTTATACGTTTGCCTTGAAGAGTATTGTTAGGAATGTTCTTGTAGTTGCCTGTGCTACCGCTGAGCTCAAGGCGTGTTTCTGGAAGGTACCCCTCAGATGCTCTTACGTTCTTGCTGCACTCTTCCACAGATCCATCAGCCAAAATATCACTAATGATACCAACTTTTAATTTCACAGATGAAGGAACTTGGCGTCATCGTATACAATTGTAGCTGCCTGGTGCTGGATTTACAAAGGATATTTGCCCTGTATAGCTCGTTAAGATACAAGAATAAAATACCACCAAGTTGGTCTAAGAGACTATACGGAGTGTATGACACTCAAAATAAACTGACACTGCAGCTGAACGAGACAAAATCTGAAGCTTTTGTGTCGGTAAGTTCTGAAAAGAGGGAGGGAAGGGAATAACTTAACTCACCAGAGTTTTGGAAGTCGTGGATATTTAACATCTGCTTACTCTCCTAATACTGTCCTCATGAACTACAGAGTAGCGAGACCGGGTTACGTAGATGTTAGTAGCAACTGTGAAAAGAATCTCAAGTGTCTTCACTGATAGAGAGATGTTCACAGTTCCCTGCAGTAAGTCGATCATAATGCTGTGCTCTCCCTGGCAGATACTGTCAGGGAGATATCACCATGGGTGGCAATTTCCATGAATAGGAAGATATACGGTGTAAATTAAGCCTATACTGAAGTATTTCTCTAAATTGGCCCTAACTGAAGAAGATGCACAAATTGAGACTCATGCGAGTGACTGGAAACTTACCTATAGAGATAAGACCATTACAGCTGTCACCTACACAAGACAGAACTTGACCGATAGTCTCATAATGCTGGAAAACCAAATCTTCCTGTTCTATAAAAAATCGTTATTCCAATAGGTATGCTTTTGTGGAGAACTCTGTAACTGAAAGGTTATTAAAAAGTTACTTGCCTTTTCCTATGATGCAGGAAAGACAAATCACAATCTTTTTTTTTTTTTTCCATTCCGATTTCTGTGACATTGTTCTTACATGCAATTTGCCAGGACTGAAGATGCTGCAGAATTTAATTTGAGCGTTATTATTTTTCCATTTCTCTGTAATGTTACCGCTCAAAAAATAATAGGTGAGGCTCTTCAAATTAGGTTATTTATTTACACTAGTAGATAGAAGGTGAATGACTTGGGAGTGAACAGGACAAGAGGAAATGGCCTCAAGTTATGCCAGAGGAGGTTTAGATTGGATATTGGGAAAAATTTCTTCACCGAAAGGGTTGTCAAGCATTGCAACAGGCTGCCCAGCAAAGTGGTGGAGTCGCCATCCCTGGAGGTATTTAAAGATGGGCAGATGTGGTGCTGAGGGACATGGTTTAGGGGTGGTTTTGGCAGCGTTAGGTTTATGGTTGGACTTCATGATCTTAAAGGTCTCCTTCAGCCTAGGTGATTCTGTGATTCTAAAGGAACTGTTAATCAGACATCTAAAATGATACAGAATAAGCTTGGTATCACAGCTTACATTTTTATCAATGTGATTTATAAGGATTAATCCTCTTCACCCTGTTCCACTGAAAGCATTCATACTTCTGTAGAACATAAACTACTTTACCTTTATTTTCAAATGACATTTTAAAACTTCTAAAACTCAAGCAACAATCCCCACGGAAGCAATGTCCGTGTGTGTGTTTTTAATGGGAAGAAATGCAGCAGTCCTCCATTTCGGCAGCGATGTAGCAAAACTGGGGAAAAAGTACACAGAGCAACAGAGATGATGAAGGATGCAGACGGTCTTTCATTTTGGAGGTAATTACATGAGTAAAAACAAGCCCTTTGTTGTTTTAAAAAAAAAAAATAATCAGGAATATAATGAAGTTCTTAATAGTTAGTTACCCTTTGGTATAAAACAAAGGGCAAAACCCCATTGCTTTATAGCCAGTTCTGTGTAAAACCCCACACGGCTTGCATTGTACAGCCACCAGCCCAGGATGTTGGTGCAGATGAGAGTTACCCAGGGCAGGGTTTACCTTCACCTGCTGGAAGCCACACATGGTTCAGGTGTCCAGGATTTTTTACATTCCTACAATCAGTGGAGAGACGGAGAGCTCTTTTGGAGTGAAAATCTGGCAGTGCCCGAGACAGAATTTATAGACAACTGAAGAGACATACGCTTCTATTGATTCTGGAGAGTCTTAAGGACTAGCTTAAATTCAAAACTGACTTTCGGAGCTGTTGGTTAAGGAGCTGTAAAATGAAGTCCCACTGCCTTGGTGGTTCTAAGCAACTCCACTTGCTTAGAAAAGCAACCTGTAAGAAGTGAAGAAATCCTGCTGAAAGCCAGTCCTGGAGGGGCGCACAGTGATGAAAGCTGGGCAAGGCCAACTTTAAGGCAGGTGGGACCCTAGACAAAGGCAGGTGGAAAGAGACTCTACAAAAACTGCTCCTCCGCAGCTTGCAGAATGTTCGCTTCCTCCCTGTGATTTGCGCTTTCCTTTTGTGTGGGCAACAAAGGCCTCTTCTCTTGAAATTCCACTTCAGAAAACAAAAGGAAGGAGTCACTGCTATTCCAGAAACTCAGATCACTGAAGTCCAACCCCAAGAGCTACAACGCGTAAGAATTCCGTTCTTTAGCTGTTCTGTAACTTAAAACTTCCATTCAAGAAAATGGTAAGAATGCAAGAGTAAAATCTCAGTGCAACAGCCTCCTCAAAGTTTCAGGTAATAGACACAAACTTTATTTAACAAAATTGCTTCACATTTTTTCTTGAATCAAGACTCATTCTTCGAAAATGTATTTCACTTTCAATGTTTGTTCTGTATAAAACAGCAAGCATAACATGCAGTTATTGAATTTTTTTTATACTCTGGAATTACGGCTCTAATGTTGCTTAGCAACAAAGTAGTCTTCTAGACCGGCTGATAAAATGCAAGAGGTTTTGGTTGTTTTTCTTAGTGTTCAGGAATGGATCTGGAATATTGGTCTTGAAATCTTGCTACCGTTAATTTTCTAGTATTTTCTGAATTTAATTGTAGTAAAACCTTAAGAATACCAGTCAACGACTAACTAGGCATTGTCACTAGGCATGGTATTGAAAGGAAAAAAAGACTAATCAAAACCCCAGGATCTGTCCCTAAAAAACCCATACTCATCTAGATGTCAGCTGCAATGCAAGCAGATGAACAAAGGTGAGAAGGGAATACGGGAGCAGGAAGGTAGCGGTCTGATGGGGCCAGCTGTTAAGAAAAGGGACACCGGCTCTAGCTCTTATAAGTGCCTTTAACAACTCTCCTGCCAGGAACTGAGCCCTTGTCTGTGAGCAACTTGGGAGGTGGCTCCGCTTCTCCCCCTGCTTGGCAGAAAGCCCCGGGGCTCTCTGCCACGGAGGGTGGTTCCTGCTGGCCTCGCCTTGCTGACACATTGGGCACCCCAAGGTACAAGGCCGAAAAGCTGAAATCTGGGCTTACCCCTTACTGGCACAGAGTGAATTTATACCTGAAGCGAGGTTTTAAGACAGAAGTTTCATGCAAAGCTGCAGCGTCTCCCTGTGACAGCAAATGGTCACTTAGCATGGGACTTTGAATGGAACTGCAGTATTAGACTTAATTCCTGGTCGCAAGTGATGGACCAGGCTCGTGTGGCAAGAACACAGACACTACCCCATCTAACAGTAACCAGTCCTACAGCTCTTTGGAACAAAATTCTCTGAAATGTAACTTCAACTAAAGCTTCTTTGATGACAATGGATGTTTTGAAGTTTGTGTCTTCATTTTACCCACAGTTACATCTAAATGGTGAGGCTTTCAAGGGGAAATTAAGCAAATAACTCTCCTTTGTACCTTTGAGTATTCTAGCAGGACAGCTGCAAGTATCAGTTAATACTCTCTACTAAAATAAAGGGTACTACTTGCCGTCTCAAAAAGAATGCGGGGGAGAGAAAAGAAATTGTGTATTTTAAATGACATATTTGAAATTTTCCCTTCACAGAATTCACCTAAACTCTTCTGCCCGAAGGACAGAGTCCTAGATATTGAAGCTATATACAGTGTTATCGATGATGCAAAACAGTTTGTATACATAGCCGTCATGGACTACTTGCCGATTGTCATCGACACCAATGCTAAACGGTGAGTGTCCGTGGCCGGGACTAGCACGTTGTACCGTAATGCCAATACGGTCTGCTGGAGAAAATGAACCCACAGGAGAGTAGTTACTACTGTGGACCAATTTCTTGGGGCCCAATTCTGCTCTTATTGAAATCAGTGAGAGTTCTGCCATTGACTTAAATGGGAGCAGAATTGGGACCCAAGAAGACGTTTCCAGTTCTGGGTGCTAAGCTTTGGATCTGCCTGTCGAAGGAGATCAGCAGTTGCCTAGTCTGACCACCTGCAAGTGACTGGGACCCAGGAATACAAGAACCTGCTTATATATGAATCCTCTTTCTTATACTTTTGTATTCACTATCTTGATACCACAGCTAGCGGCATTTTCTGAGTACCATACATACTCAATATGGGAGCGAGAGATGTGTGCTTGTGTGGTGTGTTCAGAGACAAATAACATGTTGTGAATTCTTCTATACAACACGGGAGATGTCATTTTATTGAAATACAAACAGATGTGAAAATTCCAAATTCAGCACAGATTACATTTGAGTTAGATCATGTTTTGGTTAACATAGTTGCTAAAACCAAACAAAACCGAGTAATTTTTAAACACAGTTTGTATGGACCACTAAAAAGGACTAGTGACCCAAAACTGGAGCCACAGTGTAATAAACCCATCCAATTCAGAAGGCCAGTATCCAGCAGTCCCTCCTACTCTCAGTAACACTTGCCATGAATTCAGTGTCTAGTAAAGCTCACCGTTCTCCATGCACTTTAGCCGAACAGTTAAGCCAAACTAAATGCGGTTATGTGCTTTTTTCCATTTTTGCATAATTAAAGATGTTTCGTTCAAATTTTTCAAAAAAAATAACTATCATTTGGCTGATTATCAAGCATAAGCTGTTTCAAATCCAGTGAAAATCACAGGTTGTGCTGTAGGAACCTCAGTTGCACAATGTGCATCCCTTACATTTCTCCTTTATGTTGGAAAGGAACTTGGTACGTAGAACTGTTAAGTGTTGCAGTTGATATTATCTCCTGTACTGCTCTTTACTTTGTTCTCATGCCTGAAGAATCCAGAAATCTACTGGATTAGGGAGATCTAGGGAAGCCACCTGTGTGAATTCTTCAACATTCTTCCTACAGCATGGCTTGGTGTTTGAGGCACTGCCACAGCTTTCCTACCTTGTCGGCTCCCAGTTCTCGCTTGGAAGTTATTTTCTGGCATCGTAGAGCTCAGACATCATTAGACCAAATGTCTTGACACTGCTGGAATAAAGAAAATACGCGTTTTCTTTGCCTAATTCTCCCTGTCTTGAACTCCTCCCACCAAAGGTCAGGAACACAAAGCTAACTAGCAATTGTGAGACTAGCACCATGGGAGCCACCATCCCATTCGTGGCAGAATTTCCACAATTCTCATCAGGAAAAAAGGTAGCATCCTCCTTAAATGACCCATCTCCTGCTGCTGCTGAAGGCTGCAGACACCCTGCACAGCAGCAGCTCTTCTCCCAAGCAAGAAACTACAGAGGCATTCCAGTGCCCAGACTATGTGGTCCCAGTAGAGAGGGGAAGGAAGGATGGCATTCAGGGAAGGATCCAGTGTTCCTGTTCCCTTACTTGTGTAACCAACAGAAATCCCTTCTTGTCCCTCTGTCTGGGCTGGGCTGGGTAAGCAGCACCCTCTAGCTGTGCACCTTCTGCTAGTTCTCTGGCACCACAAGCAGGAGTAACTCAGCTCCAGGCAGACAAGGTAACTGTACTTGGTGCAAGTGTTCTGGCAGCTCTCCATGCACCTGCGCAGATGGAAGATGTGCTCAACCATCCACAACCTCGCTGTCCCCACAGTGACAGCTGTGATGCAGGGCAGAATGACACAAAAATGGATGCTGGCAGATGTGTTTAGTGCAAACCCCTTTAAATGAGAATGGCGTACCTTCAGTGGACAGAAAACAAAATTCACGTGTGTTTAGTTTTCTCTATGATGTCTAGACTTGGCTGCATAAAAGCCCAATTTTCTTTTTTATATATTCTGATATAATATAGAATATAAAATATTCTATATTTTATATATTTTGAATATATTCTATTCTTTCTCCACAGGTACTGGCCATATTTAGATGGGAAGATAAGAGAAGCATTAGTTTTACGAAGTATTAAAGTACGACTTCTCATAAGTTTCTCAAGAGACACAGATCCCCTTACTTTTAACTTTGTTTCGTCTCTGAAAGCTATTTGCACTGAAGTTCCAACCTGTAGTTTGAAAGTTGTAAGTATAATCCATATTGCTTTGAAATCTATGTCCTACCCTTCAACACCCCCCCCCCCCAAAAACANGAAGTGTTTTCTGTTAACATCAAAGCCTTTAAATGTCATTAAATAATGTAGGAAATGTAATATAATGAACTGAATTTATTCCTAGTAGTAACAAACATAGAAATGAAGACAGAAAAATAGCATGATGCCAAAAGGCAGGCTGTGTGGTGGGGAGCCCATGTAAAACGCTGCACCTGGTCTTTCACAGCAAAGCCACCACGGTGAACTGCAGTCGTGTGTCTTGTTTCAACTGGCTGATAAATGTGACAGCACAAAAACGCGTTTTAGTCTGGATTTGTGTAACCTTACTGTTCATCTGCGTACACATCTACTTTTCCTTTAGTCAAGTACAAAGTGCAAGAAAAAAAAAAATGAAGATTTTTAACATTAAAATCCGGCTACAAATTCAGAAGCGTGAAGACTAGAACAACCATTATGTGACCTCATTAGACATGCAATACAGGCAAGTGAGAAATACCATATATGTTACGCACTTATACTGGAGAACAGAGTGTATGATTAGTACTACTCTCAAGTTGAGACAGCTCATTTTTTTAAAACAGAGGCATACTGGAAATCAGCCATCTTGGATCAATTTCTTTTAGGTTTTTTTTTTTTTTGTAGCTAACTGGCTTAAATAATCTGCTGAATTATTTTGACTTCTTAAATTGATAATCCACTAAATCATTTTGGCTTTTTAAAATCAACAGTTGTAAAAAACCAAGTACTATTTGTGTTATCCACAGTAAGTGGTATTTATGTGTAGCTAGAATAGGGATTTTTTTTATAACATACAGTGTTATTACAACTTTCCTAGGTAAGAAAGATGTTTTTAAGTCTCAATGCCCATACATGGCTGACACTGCTTGAGCCACTTCAAGTACCTTCTGGCTTGTTCCGTATCTACCATCAAAATTCTATTTACATATTCAAAATTATTTTTTATTTAAGTGGCACCTAATGCTCTACATACTCATATCCATTTACAGCAGGCAAAATCTTTATTCCAGAATTTATCTTGTCATCTGTTCTAGACAGGATCAAAGTGAAACAAAACTATGTGTGTCTAAGAGGGAGAAGGAATAGCTAACAAGGTAAAAAAACTAAACTTAGACCTTTGGAATTACTGGGGGAAAAAAGAAAAATCTTCTTTTCCCTTTTGGTTCTGCTTTGGGTATGATGAAGCATGAAGTCAAACTAAACTGTACAGAAAATACTGTCGTGCAGACGTGTAATGTATGTGTTTATACACAAGAACACTGACATTTTAAGAGAACATAAAGTTAAAAGTTCTGATTGAAATTATACCTAAAATTGCTAAGCTGTCCCAGTACCTCAATATTGTTCCCACAGAAATGGCACACACCCCCCCCGCACCCCCATCTTCTGTCCTCTTGGGGATAATATATCTGAGTTTTCTTTCATTTAATTTTTGCTCCCTGTGATATGCCTTGTCGGGACTGTTTTCTTTCTTTTTTTATTTATGCCCAAGGAAAGAGCAGTTTGGCTAGGAAGTCTCCAGGGAGTGCCCACGGCTTGCTGCAGCTGCAGGGTAAGCTGTATTGCCCACAGCAGCAGCCTGACATAGAGCGTCATCTTGGAGAAGGCTGTGCAGATATAATTCCTCTGTGAGATGGGAATCTCCTCCTGAGGAATGAAAATTTTGGTATTGCCCAACCGCAAGTATAGTTAGAAACAGGGCACTGCAAATGTGTCATGCCTGGCAGTGTCCTGATAATCAAAAACAGCTGCCAACCGCTGTGCATGTAATTTTTCAGCCTGCAGGTAAGGTCAGGAACGCACAGACTACAAGACTTGATTTCCTGGTTGCAAACGCTGAATTGTAACAGTGTGCTCTATCTAGAAGCAGAACTTTTTTCCCTTTTGCCACAGAACTTTGACAATACTGGGCAATGAACATCATCAATGTAGTTAGAAAACAATCCCTAATTATGCATTCCTCAGCATCTCACTCTGAGTCCAGTTCACATAAGCATTAATAATGACTGAATTCCACTGAAACTTCTTTGAGAGTGCAAACTCGATACAAGTACTCTGAAAAAACAATCACTGGGAAGAACTCACAAGGAAAAAGCTTTGTTTGAGGCCTAAACAAATGCTGTAAGCCCACAGCCAAATGTCAAGGAATAAACTGCATGCCAAACTGCTGCTCCCTCAGGGAGCTCTGTCCTATGCGCTCAACCAGCCGGTCATGAAATTAAAGCTTGAATCATAAGGGGTAAATGCAAGGTGAAGAGCTCACCTTTGTGCTTCTGGGACCTTAATTCCAGTACTCGAGTGCTTGACCCTGTACGCAGGTGTGATGTGCGAGAAGGCTCAGTCTGACTCTGGGAGGAGCGGTGCGAGGGGCCAGCGCTGTCGGGTGCGGTGCTGAACAGGGAAAGGCGGCTGTTTCTGAAGGGCCCACAGCAGTGTGAACTAGAACAAAGTGTCTTTGGACAACTGGGGACCAGGAAGGCGCAGCACGGAGCAGACGTGTAGCTACAGCACAGGTTGTTTGTTCTTGAGCCTCCACATCAATCCGTTTCTGAGTTGCACAGGTGTATTCCTCCTAAGGTAAAAGCAAGGAAAAACTGAACCTTTCACTAATTCTCAGAAAGCCAGAAATGCCCTAGGAGTAAGCCAAGTGTTATGAATTAAGTATGAAACCTCTGCTCCTAAGCACTAATTTATTTTTAAAGCTCTAAACTCCTAAAATAAGGATGGAAAAGATAAATGAAATGTCATCAGAAGATGACAGCTTGTTACGTTTTGTTTTCTGGCATTGAGTACTTTATGAATTTGCTGGTTTAAGTCTACTCCCTAGAATATCAGTATTAGTCACGCAGTATCTTCCATATCCCTGTGAAGAGTTTCTGCGAGTACCCTTGATGGACAGACACCTACCACGGCTGCTAACTGTCTCTGTGCCTGTTTTGTTGTGCCAAAAACCCAAACATTCTGGCTTTATAAAAAAAAAAAAATCAAGACTCTTTCAGAAATACTCCGATCCTTCTCTGGCTTGCTAAGTACTTACTTCCTGTGGTGGGTGCATGTTTGTAGAGCAGTTCCTCAGGCACGCAGTTACAAGCCTTTATGTTGTCTAAAAATGAACCCCTAATATCTAGTAAACTTTCCTTTACAGCTGTTCATATGGCTTGTTTACTTTTTTTAGAAATTGTAATGCTGCCATTATTAGTCATGTTAAAAATCTCTAATTAAAGGTATGATTTCTCAATGCAGCTTAGTCAGCTGTGAATATAGAACATAAAACTCATTTAAAGGACAGATACTACAGTTTTACACAGAATAATGTTTTTTAATATCCTTTAGAAAGCAGTCAGTCTGGGTGGTTGTGCTTGTTTTTAAATTCAAAAACCTATCTTTGTAATTTTGCTGGTATTTGAACTCATTACAAAAATTAAGCTGTGGAAGATAACAATGCCATGTACAGGTAAGTAAGCATACAATGACATACAAAATTCAGAGACTTTTTAAGAAAACAACTTTGTGATAGTTATCAATCATAAAACTGCACCATGGTACCCTCCAGTATTTGGGCACCGAAAAAACACAAAAGCTTTGAATTTTATTTCTAATGCAGTAAAAACTTACTTCAGCCCTAATAAACTTTCCCCATTGAGGGCGACTGAGGTTAGTCCATGGACACAGGCTATCCTCCTCACTGCAGGAACCTGAACTAGCTGTGATATTTTAGAGTCCTTCCAAGCAACTTTGGTACAATCTCCGACAACAGAAAACTTGCCCCGATGTATTTTCCAATGGGGGAGAGATTCTGACAAGAGTCCACAGCATAAAGTGTTGGATAAACCAAAGCCTCTAGGCTACTCCACCTTTTGCCTGCAACTAATCCATTTTAATTAGGTTTGGTAATATTAATTTCAGATAATTTATTAATAAGTTAAGTGCAGGACTAAGAGGAGAGTTCTCCAAAGAAAACCAAACTCTAATGATCAAGACTGATTAAGAGGAAAGATTTTTTTGAATGAATATTTTTGTATGAGTATGTATATGCAGTTCTGAAGCAACCAGTGGTATAAAAGCTAGAGCCGGCATTCCTAGTAATCAGTAACGACACATTTTGCAGTGCTCGAGCAGTTTACTGCAAACCAGCGTGAAGCCTACCTACATCATCAGCTGGGTAAAGAACACTTTATAAAAACTAACTGCCTGCGTGCTATGCTCACACCCTTATTTGATTTAATCAAACTGGTGCTGTAGTCTACCACAGAGATCACTACATTTCATTAACAAATTTCGCATTTTAGAGTTGAGTTTTCAAACTAGTAGATTATTCAGAAATCCATCTCTGTAACCTCAAATGATTTGTTCAAGGTTTGTATCAAAAAGAGCACTGTTTCAAGAGATGAATTTTCCAGTATGGAATACAGGCCCCCAAAGAATGATCAAGGAATGTGGGGTGGGTTTTTTAATACTATTTTTCAACATCTTAAGTGAGTGCAATGTATAGCCAGTCACTTTCATCAGTCATATACTGTGAATTAGGTTTGTTCTGAGGATGTAAACCATCACCTCATTCAAAATTTCCCAGTCATGCAGTAAATATTTAATTTCTCCTTCATCATGTTATTCTCTACTTCTGGTTTTGGAATCTGTGTCTAGCTGTTAGTTTCCTGATGAAACAAATAATGTTTAGATTTGTACCGGAAATCTCATTTGTGTCTGGCACTGATGCAGGCAAGGAGTGCATATAGCTGAAAAATTTAACTCAGACTTCACCCTTTAGGGTAAACCAGATGCATTTTCCTCTTGTTGTCTGGTAAATTTGATCTCTCCGTATCAGATTTAATCCTGACAAGTTTCTGAAATCAGCAAATTTCCTCTTGCACACTAAGCAATGTGTAATATAAAGGTATTAATTCAGCTTGTTGGTATGCCTGCCAATCCAGATCCTGAAGCACACTTCAAACCCCAGTGTCCCTTGATGAATGAGGAAATGAGCTAAAGAAAAGCTCTTGTCATGCAGCACGCAAAGATGGGGTTATTTTGTTCATTTCATAGCCTTTATTACCTGGCACTGTATTGCCTTTAGTATGCAGTAGCCATGTATTTTGTATAGTTCAGAATGCCACGGCATAGTGAGTATCACAAACTATGACAATTTAGAAAGAAATGCAATGTACAGTGTTCTATTAAAATTAATGCTTGGCTATAAAACTCAAGCTGTTCTGTAGCACTAACTCATTTTCAATAAAGAGTAGAGAACAGACCGTATTTTTCTTGCCCATTATAGAATGGTTCTCATTAACCTGCACTCCATTCTATTTTATGACAGAAATTCTTTGACCTTGAGGAAGAGAGCGCGTGCTTTCTTAAAGAACAGAAGAACACTTCCCTTCCCAAATTAAATCGTAACAAATATATGGTAACCGATGGAGCTGCATACATTGGTAAGTAACCACATCTCAAGAAATTCTATTTTGTAGTCAGGTGCCTGAAGTAACACCCATTTGTAAATGAGGAATCTACAGCTGATATGCTTGTTAATTTAAAATAATAGTCTCGTTTCTTTAGGAACCTGGATGAAGATGAGCTTTGAGCCTCTTCTCATTTAAAAACTCTTTTTTCCGCCCTATGAATTAAGTTTCTCAAAAGCCACATTCTGCTTCAGTATTTAAAAACAGACTGAAAACACACATACACCACACTTTATGAAGTAGGGATAAACAGAGTTATTAACATATTCTGTTTCTGCAATCCAATGAAGATGAGCGGCTCTCCATTTCCCACGTTGTTATTAAAGCTGTGGTCAATCCTGGTACATACTGTACGAGCGCCTTTAATCCTCATCTTCTGAAGTCTTATTCCATTTACTGTAATGGCATTTCAGACACCCTCCTTTTATTAACATTAGGTACATAACTAATTGGTATTTGGGGTTAAAGGTGTGTTTAATAAAGTCGCTGTATGGCACCTAGCAAAAGTTCATTATCAGTCAAATGCTCATTGAATGTAAGCGAAAAACCACCTTTTAAAAAAAAAAATCTGACTGCTTGAGCTGCGTGTGAGCTGCAGGATCAGGAAACTGCCACTGAATTAAAAAGTAACTCGTAAGATTTTATGAAGTCAAGGGAAGAGACGTGCATTCTAATATGCTGCAGCTTGATGCTTTAGTTGCTCACCTCCTCACCCTGACTCACCACAATGGGCTTAAAGGCAGGGATTGCAGGGGCAGCGAGGGAGGGCAAAGGCTGCACCCCGGAAGCACGCCCGTGCACACACGCAGAACGGACAGTCCCAGCTGGCAGAGAGGTACAACCAAGAGCCACTCACTCCTTCATGGGTTCTAAACCCACACACCCCTCCACCTATCCAAATCTTATTTTTTACTTCAAATAGTGCAGCTTATTCCTCTCTCATCTCCCAAATGTTTTATGAACCCATCCCCAAATAATTTTTTTTACTCCACTTTAAATTCCTCCCAATAGCCACATCAAATTTCAGTACCTTGCAACTTGTCTACACAGCTGGAGTCTTAGCTGAGTTGGCTTCTTCTTTCCCATTGTCCCTGCATCCTTAGATATATACATAAATAAGAGACAGACATATTCAAAGCTGTGTGAAAGTAATACAAATGGATGTTAAGGACCTGATATATGTTTTACTTGAAAGCGTAGGAAGAAGTGTCCCTTATGATGAGGCTTCAATTTACCATCCTTGAGAACTTTAGAATTCCTAACATTTCCTGCTGAAGTAGCTGAAAGGACGCTGAAAGGGTATAAATTTCTCATATAACTTCATGTTTTATGTATGTTCAGATACTGTTTTAAAAGATGACCTCTAATAACCACATTTTTTTCTCCAAAAGACTGCATGTGTTACAAGTGTAGAACTTAAATAGTTACAGTTTTAGTGAAATAAAAAGAAATAACTGAAACACTTGGTTTACCTGTTTTCCATTAATCCAATTAGCCACTTTGCCTTGTGACCACCAGGATTTGAAATGCTCACTCATTATCTTAGATTTCAACAAACGTGGTAATAACTGGCATAAAATAGTGAAACCTGTTTTTCTTTCCTGAAATAGCATCTATCAGTGGATAATCTGCGAAAGATCTATTGGATTGGCTCAGCGTTATGGAGCAATTGCTGTCCATCCCATCTACTTTAAATTGCTCATATAACAAAAAAAATATTTTAATTCTTGGTACTGAAAAGCCCACTGAGGAAAGTAAATGGAGTAATAACCCACTATATGCCAAAGGAAGTGCAAGGTAGTTTTGAATAAATAAACAAACTGTTTTCATTTAAGAAGGATTAGAGCTGTTAAAACTTCCAGAAAGGATTTGCAGTACACACTGGTACGTAATGGAGTTTTTCTTTCCCACTAGTGTAGAAAACTTATTTCTGCTTCTGCCGAGGTAGGCACTGGGGGAAATGACACTGTATCGTGCTGGATTGCCTTGAGGGAGATGGTTGGGTTTTGTTTCAATGTTCAGAAACTCATTGTATATTCCTGCCTTTACTTGTAGGTAATTTTGATTGGGTAGGAAACGCATTTACGCAGAATGCCGGAGCTGGCCTCGTTATCAACCAAGCAGACGCAGGGAACAGCACAAGCATCATTAAGCAACTCAAGGCTGTTTTTGAAAGGGACTGGTATTCACATTATGCCAAAAGTTTACAACCAACAAAAATCCCAAACTGCTTTAATCACAAACTTAATAAAGCAACATCAAATAAGACTGCCATGAGCAATGTGAATTAGAAAGACTATTTTACTCTTTAGTATGGCAATGAAGAATTACACTGGGGTATAACCCTCTTTCATATTTACAGACAAAAGACTTAAAGAAAAAGCAAAAAAAAAAGTTTGGTTGGGGGGGTGTTTTTAGGAAAAAGCACACTTATATAAAAACTGTCTAAACTGTATTCTCTATATTGAACTATTTAAGACTTTCAAATTTGTTACTTCTGACACTGAATGTCATTTCTGCTTCCACGTTAATTTTAATGTTCTGCGTTTGAATTTAACAGCATGTGTCAATTCTTCTGTTTCAGTTTTAGGAGTTTCCCTAACTGCCATCCTGGCTGGAATGAACCTTGAGGCAAAACCAAGATTCAAGCTATGAAATGGCATTCTAAGATCAGTTATTATTGACATAAAGGTAGATGGTAGGTTTACTGTATTAGAAAACATAAAGGAATAAGCAAACTTTCACCCATATAAATCATTCCCTTTAAATAAATACCCAGTCATACTAATACTTCCTAGTTTTGAGCATTTAGTTTGAGCATCACTCTTCCATGTCTAACTAGCCTTAAAATACATTAGAGTTACGTGACTGGTAATTCATTCATCTCCTAAAAGTATGAGAAGGTTTTGAGGGATTGGGGGTGGCCTCATCAAATTCATCATAATCCCTAAAGCCTCTCAGATAAATGGATTTTTAATCAAAGTAATGTGGATTCCTTTCAACATAATAGTTATTTCCAATTATACTATGTTTCATCTAACAATGAAAGTTTCTGTATTAATAGCAGAGACCTAGGATTGATTTTTTTTTTTGGTAACCTTAAGAAAATTTCTTCCCCAAGTTAAGTATTTAGCAAATGAGTAAGCAGTTGCACAATGACTCATTATCAAACCAATGCATATATAAAAATCAAATAATGCTTTTTAGGAAGGTCAAAGGTTATGTAAAATCATGCAGTAATTGTTAAATGATCATATAGTCACTGTCTTTGATTTTACACCTGGACTTTTCTTCTTTACTAATTTTTACTTAAAAAAGATAATAATTGTGAAATAGCATTTTTTGTTAAAATGTCATCTGCAGAGGTGAATACCTCAGCACAAACAGCAATGTGATGCCCTCATTTAGGCCGCAGTTTCAGTTGGTGTTAACAGTGTGCCTCTACAAACATCGCTCAGTTGCATCAAGAAGCAACTGTTTAGTAAAAGCAAGAATTTGCTCCTTAAAAAAGTAAGTATAAATATTCAACAACAGATTTTTTCTCCAGTTAGAGCCACAATAGCTTAGTTTGTCATAAAAATGTTTCATTACTATCTCTCTGCTTCTGATGAAAAAATGTGGCCATGGAAGCAAACTGCATCTGCATTTTGTTACATATTCACTGCATTTTTTCCAAAACGCAGACTTTTCTCACCTGGCTCTATGTTACTGAAGGCACACTTCAAACGCAGTGGGGAAAAAAGAGAAGGAGAACGAACCATGTCCCAATGTACAATCTGAATCTTTAGAACAAGTTAAAAGCCCACCCCGACTTTCAAAACACACATTTCATTTACAAGGTTAAAAAAGAGTTTAAATTTATTTTAAACTAAGCACAGCTTAGGAAATTCTTATAAGGTAACATACGCACAACTTCAGATTGCCAGCTAGAGACAGAAACACACCACAAAACCAGGTATGACTGCAACAGGCACGCTTTTGTGCAGGAATGTTTCTTTCTTTTGCAACTGCCAAGATTGACATCATCTTACTGAAAGTTGCCATCTTTTACAAAAAAGATTCTGCACAGCTCTAATGCTTAATAACAATTTTTAATACTCAGAGAAACACATGCCATTTATTAGCCTTCTCCTACACACACAGAGAAGTGTATGTTCTGACATTCATGTAAGAAACAAATATCTAAAAAGAAAAGTTTCCTAAGTTGCTACAAAGGAAAAATCTTTGTGAAATTTCTGTATTTTATTCCTTCTGTATATAACTTTAGAATATGTATAGCAAGTATGGGACAGAGTTCCCCAGCACTTAATTTACTTGTTGGGGTTTTTTTGTTTTGTGTAAGAAATAAATATTAGTCCAAATTAATTTCTGTTGAAAATTTCAGCTGACTTATACCACCAATGAATTTAGTCTTACAAGTCAAAGCTAAAAAAACCCCTGAAACAAACAAAAACCCCACATTTTTAAAAGCTGGTTGAGATATTTGTAAAGCTTCTGAGGCCCCCATGAATGGGTGTTCTTAAAGCTTGAGATAAATACTGAGTCCTTAAATAAGATGCAAAAAAAACCCCCAAGCAAACAAAAAAACCCCACTGTCCAGAGTTGTTAATCATAGCACCTGGTCGCAATAATATACAGGAATGAATCAATATAATTTTTTACCCTCTTGCATTATGGATAGTAGAAATGTGTAAAGTTTTTAAAATGACATCTTGTACAAATAATGGAGGATCTGAGTGGAACAGAAATTTGTCAGATGATAAAGCTATGCTGTCTGTTTAAAATGCAGGATTTAGTAACGAAATCAGAAATCAGACTGTGGAGTTACCACTGACCTTCCATTTAGTGTATCAAATGAATGATTCAGATGTAGTAGTTTTAATGGACAGATCCTAGGGTCATTAATATTAACCAGATCTGTTAGTTTACAAATGCATTCTTATTGGCTTGACAAATAAATTCTGGTGCCTCAATGAACCCCCCCCAGAAGAGCTGACATAAAAATACATTTTTAAAAGTGGCACTATGTTCTGATTTTGGAAGCGTTTGGGGTTTTTTTGTGCAACTTTTAATGCAAACTAGCAGTCAGCCATCCCACAAATGGACTGACAGACTCGAGTTTCATTTGGTATAAGTATGGTTTGATATTCTAAAAACTGTTTAGAATGGCAGCAGCTCCAAAGTAGTAGAGAAGGCTTTGGCCTTTTACATTAGCCAAAAGACGAAGTGCATCTTTGGACTTCAGCAAGTAGGAAATGACAAATATCAGATTCTTTTCAGAAGCTGTTTAAGGGGATTATAGCCCATTATTTGGTTTGGGTAAGCACTGTTACTGATTTGCCACAGCAGCCCCGATTCTGGCTTCAGATTCTTCTACCAATGTAGATAAATTTGGAGCAAATCCATTACAGTGATTTCACATTGGTTTAGCAGGGATCGGAATCCAGAGCAGTCTCCTCTTGCTTTACCTCTCCTGACTAGCACTGTTGCACTGGCAATTTCCAAACTTAGGGATTTGCATGCAGTGGTTTCTCACACACCTCACAGGCATAATCCAGAAGATGCACTTTCTCTAACCCCCTTCTAACTGGCATTGGTAACTCTGTCGAAAGGCAATTTACTAAACAGAACGGCTTTATTCTTAAAGAATATAGACTGTAATTGTTGTTTGCTGCAAACATTTACTAGTGCCTTATTCATACAAGTTTTTGTTTAACTGTTCCTCACGTGAAGTCCTGCTAAAGATCTTCTATCTGGTACTGAGGCATACAGCGAACTTCCTAAGTAAGATGACTACATACTGTGATGTTTACAGGTTAGTACTTAAAACTAGAGTCACAAAAAGACAAGAATTGAATGTGAGATACTCTTCCAAACCACAAGCACATCTAAACCTAAGCATTTTTATCCAAGTCCAGATCTACAACTAAATTTCACAAATTACTCCTCTCTTCATTATCAACTAATCCACAGCACAGTTGAATTATTTGTCCTGCCAAGGTGTAAAAATAGATAAAACCTGAATTCCCCCAACACCTGGCTGATACCAAGAGCATAACCAAAGAAATTCCTTTAAGCACAGGGTGAAGCACAAAAATCATACAGTGGCTACTTTACAAATCTGGCATGTTAAGCTAGTTTGGGCCGGTTACCACCTTTTTCTGCCTGAAACATGAACTAGTATCCGCAACTACTCTCACCTTCTCTTTCATGACCAGAAAAGCATGGATTATGTGCCACAGCACAATGGCCATAATTGTGCCCTGACAGGAACAGATTTAAATTTTTGTCTGATTTTCTTCTCAGCCTTTTCTAAAAAATGCATCTTTGAACTGAATTCGGGGCTGTGCTGTATTTTACACAAAATTTTACACAATACAGGGCCCAGTGTTCCTTCTAGTAAATCCAGGCTCTGCAGGTGGTTCAGAGGACAGCTTGAGAAACAAGTAAAAAAGTCTCAGAATGCTACTTTAAAGACCTACAAATTATTTGCTATACTACTAGCTACCTAAATTCTACTACTTTGTTGAGTTTTGCATACATAAAAACTGAACAACTAAGCTCTGTGTGAATATTACCTGCTATTTAACCCTAATCTAAGGAGAAATCCAGACAAAGAATTTATAGGACTTTTTTGTGACTTTAGTGTGCATACTTTAGTGTGTACTTACAGAAAATAGTGCAGACTCTCTCATTAAGACGGTAAAGACATCACCTGGCTATTCCAGTTCTTCAAACTGAAGTCCTTTATAAATATCCCCATCTTGAATATCATGCACTTGCCTCCTGAGAATGGCCTTATAGAGAACGCAAAGTTATTTTAAAACCATTTTGGACTTCAAACTTAACCCTTCATTTTAATACAAAAAAATACTGACTACATGTAGAGCACGTTTCCAGATGGTCCAGGTTTCTGGCACTGTGTTTTTCTTCCACTCCTATCCTTTCTGTATGTATATATTCATGGGTTTTTTAATCACTGTTAATCCAATTCAATCTATGTAAAAAACGGAACGAATCCTTGGCATATTTAAAATTCACAACGATACCTCCTGAGCTGAATGCACCAGTAAACATATTCCACTTTTAACACTGCAGAGTATAGTAGCTCAACTGATACTGTAGAGTGATTGCTTTTTTTTGCTGTAGTTTTTCACTTTAATTACTGCTGGATGTTATGAATTTCTCAGTGCTGAATCAGGTTGCTCTTGCATCATCACTTTGCACAAATGCCTTAGAAGCTTGCCAAACTAGCATGTAAAAGAGACCTAGTTCAAAATAGTTTAGACAAGAAAAGAAGAACTCATGTGCTTTACACTGTGTGGATGCTGAAGTCTATAGATAAAACTCCAGGCTTATAATACAGTGCAGCTTTCTATTGGGCCTTCTGTTTGGATTAGCCCTGCATGGGCTTCAAAGAAAAAGTCTGTGAGAATTCTATGTTTGAATTATCTCAAGATCAGGAAATTGCAGAGAATCTGAACAAAGAATCCCGCTGTACTGAGTGGTTCAACACAGTAACTTAATGGGGTTTTCATGAAAACACATTTCTATTCTATATCCATATACCCCAACTGCATTAAGACACTAAGGTTAGGTCTTCCCTAAAAGTCAAAATACACATAGGACAAAAATCAAGTTACTGCAGCCCGTTTCTGGAAACCTTGTTAAATTTAAATTTTAAGAGCACAGTTCAATTCTGGCTGCAAATTATTCTGCTATAGTCAATGGAGTCAGCTCTATTTTGTTCACAACAAATTGTGCACTGCAATTTTACAGGAAGACTCAATAAAT
This sequence comes from Chionis minor, assembly GCA_013398295.1. Classification (NCBI taxonomy): domain Eukaryota; kingdom Metazoa; phylum Chordata; class Aves; order Charadriiformes; family Chionidae; genus Chionis; species Chionis minor. Next base: position 699,567 of record VZSF01008262.1, read on the forward strand.
CTTTTTAATCCTGGAAAATGAACATGATAATTTTCACTCTAAGAACAGAAGGTCGATGTCTGATTCAGGCTACAGAATAGAACAAAATATAATAAAATGGCTGACAACTGTAGCATTCCAGAGGATTATTTTGTGCTCCTCTGTGTTGCATGGCCACAAATGTGAATAAGACAAATTATATGTACCACAATGGCATTGCGTGAACACATACTGGGCATTGTATCTCACACAGTCGCATCTGTCCCTCCTGCAACAGCATAAAATATAATAAGGGTAGAGAGGATGTGGGAGAAATAGCAACAGAGGCAAAACAACTTGAATCAGGTGGAGTTAACGGACTGGGTGCTGGGCTACATACTCATTTTCTTCCTTTCCTTGAAAAATCCTGTATTTCTTATGCATCCACCCTGCTCTTCTTTATATGAATGAACTCTCATGATGTTTTCAGAATGAAAAGGGAACATTTAACAATTACAAACTTAACAGAAAGAAATCAGCATAAATAAAAGCCCATCAATTTCTATGTTGCAGGTACTGAGAAGTAAAGCAATATTTGGAATGGGGCTCTTCCTTGTACATTAGAAGTTCCTAGTGCTATATAAGCAAGGATTTACAACACAGCACATGCCTGTAAATTTCACATCATATACAGTGTCTGCATATATTCTCTCAATATTCAAAGACAGTCAAGTCAGATACCATTCTGAACTCCTAATAAATTGGTGAAAACACACAAGTATCAAGCCATCAAATTTGGCAAATTAATTACACTCAAAAAAAACCCCCAAAAATCCTCCCAAACTATATAAAAGTGATAAATTACTTAGAAGCAGGAATTATTTTCAACTGTGACTTTGAGGGACTTCATGGGGATCTTAACGGGAAAGGAATCTTTATGTTAAAGATTAAAGGCATGCACCGTTGCATGCAGCATTATCTAAGCAACACAGCACGTAACACATAAAATGAGAAGCTCTTCAAATGGAAGTGCGTGGAACAACATTTTATTATCTGACTTGCTAACAAATATTTTCAAGTGCTCAGTATTCAATTACTCCACATCATTCCTTATATGCATTTCTTCAAATGACGCTGTACCTGCATTCATGTTTTTTCTGGAAACTTGACAGAAAAGCAGGATGCTTCTGGAAGCGACAGCTGTTCCTTTTTAAGGATCAGGGGACCATTCTCCTAATCTCACCAGTCCTCTCACTCTCTCACTGTTTCTTCAGCAACCCAGTCCAGGTTTTCCCTTGTCATTGCCTGAGGAACCAAAAAACCAAAATATTTTTAGTTACCTGCTTCTTATGAAAACTGCTGGCTGCTCAAGGGCTTTTGCCTTTTCAGAGTTCCCTCACCTAGTGTGATACAAGAGAAAGTGTCATAGAAGAGGTCAAACACGTAACTCCAGGTGCCTCGTAATTCTTCACCTGGAGAGACACATACACAAAATCTGAAAGAAGACTGGGGTTGGGGGGGGATGTTTGGCAAACCTTAAATGAGGTAGAGGTTCTTCTAGTGATGTAATACCTCTTCTGTTGGCCACATATGCTAGTGTAAACCATTCTTTACCATACAACCAGATTTGTAATGACTGAAATGTGTGGGTAACTTCAGCATAAAAGCGTGAGCGGTCAAACACCCCTTGTCTTTAGGAATGGAATTAATTTCTTCAGTTTTTAAGAGGGATGGAAGAGACAGGTAAAAATGGAAAATGCACTGTCTCCTCCTTTCAAGGAATAGCCAAGGTTGCTACTAGAAATAGAGCTGATAAGGTTTATAAAAAAAAAAACACCAAAGATCCTATGCATCCAACTCCTGTTAATTCTCAAAAGGTGGCGCATACCTGTGGGAACTTGGGACCCACAGCTTAGTGGCAAACGATCAGGCTTCTCAGGAGAGCTCCTTTTCCTCCTTCTTACTATACTCGACATCTATGACATCTGCTTTTAACAATCTCCAGATTCTTCACAGAAATTTCCAAACTAGATTATAAGAATTTTCCCCGTGGAAAGAAAAATGAATCAGAGATTCAGTGAGGAAGCCAAAGAACCTAGTACAAATATTAAAATGCCTAAGAAATCAGGATCAAAACCAGAAGGCATTCTAATTTTTGCAAACATTTAAAGATACGAGAATTGGAAAAAGAATGAGAGGCTAGTGCAGTACCTCAGATTAATGAATTTGATATTTATAAACTAAAATACTGTTATGTTTGTGGACAGTCCCCACATCTAAATTGCTGCTCTTAATATGACAGAGATGCAGTGAAGAAAATGTGAACCACTAGCTTTGATACGTTGTACAAAGGTTTCAGCATTCAAAGTCTTATGTCTATGTATGGATGTATACAGCTTAAGAGTTAGGTAAAAACAATGGGGTTCTGTGTATATTTATACAGACACTACTGCCAAATTATCATTAAAAACCAGTCACTTATCACAGCATTTGTGTCTTCAGATGTCAACAGAGAGATCTTAGTGAACAAATCCGGAGAAAGGCAGAAAAGCAACATCTGTGGCAGCAAGCAAGCCAACTAAAATAAACTGTAAGCCCATTTTCCAAGTGCCAGATGATACAATAAAAGCACTCAAGATGCCCCTGTATCATATTCCAAATGTCCTTATATCAGATTCCAAAGACGCTGAGGGTCCACACAGACATGTGCACAGAGACACATCCTCAGAGGAAAAATGAGTATCTGCACCAGAAGAGCTTGGAACATCTCTAGTACAATGACTTGTTCCACTGCTGTCCTACTCTTAAATAAGACGGGCAGGAAATAGTACAGCTCTTTCTGGAAAGGGCCACACGTCCTTTACTAGAGAACAGGAATATGCACACACACAGAGACTCAGAGTAACGAACAACAAAGTAAACTCCTGGCCACAGCACAGAAGTACATTAATGTGACAGTTTCTGATTGCACTTACCAAAGCCATCTACTCGCCTTTTCAACCCCGCATTACATGTGTGCCAAAGTTGGCTTTTCTAAAAAACAAAGGGCAATGTTTCTCTCTGAACTACACGTTCCAGAGAGGATTATACTTTTTTTAAAAAAAAAAAAAAAACACAACCAAGAGAGAACAGCAACGATTGCCCCAATTTTCTCTTCCCTTTCCTCACTCCCCTTTTTCATTGCCAAATGTTTCTGTTATTTCCCTCTCTGCCTCGTTTTTCCTTTCCAAGCTATTTCTTACATGGTATTTCTGAAACCCTTGCTGCTTTGTACACAGGGATGAATCCCTGCAACTTTCGTCGTTGGTGCTGTAATCAGCCTACAAGGTTACTTCCACTAGCTTTACCTGAAGTGCTCAGAAAAAGGAAGTACATGCATATGTTGTTTAAAGACATACAAATTACCACATATGAAGACAAGGGGATTCAGGACAAAAGCAGAATGCAGGCACTATTGGAAAAATGCCTGGACAGGGAAAGGGTTTTAAATCATGCTCCTCAATCCAATTTCGCCTTGGCACGTCCAAAACCTGTATCAGGATCTACAACCCGATTTTGCAAACCTCACACAACTAACACAAGCCTTGCCTCCAGGTATTTTGTTCACTGTTGTCCTGGAGTCACACACCACGTTAACTTGCCAAGCTAGGCAATAACAAGCAAGTCAAACCCACAGACAACTCCAAGCCAGATGACCTCAACTTTACCCTCTAGGTGGCATCTGGCCACAGGGGGGGTCTAATCTGGGCATTGTCATCTTGCGACAGTTACGACAGTCCAAGCTCACCATCGTACATAATGCCACCACCTTCAAAAGAGTAAATGAAGAAAGGAGACCTCTCTGCAAACATTTTAAATCTCCGAGTGTGACTTTGGCACTGCGTTGTATTTACCTACACAATCTAAAAGTAGGAGTCCTTTGTAAAGTTTGCAGAGCAAAAAGTGTATGTACTATATAATTTACTACTATACCTCTTCTGATGGAATAAAATATCAAATAGAAAAATCTGTCTAAACTTATTTTGAAAACTGCATGGCCAGCTTATGCAGTAGCTAGATGTGTGGCAAGGCTGCAGTGTTACTCTCTAAGGAGAATACAATAAATATGCTTATATATTTTGTTCAATTCGAGCATTGCGTTTCCAAGTTCTACTATGGGAAGTATAGGTAACTTCTCATTATCCTTCCTATTTCAAAACACAGTATTTATCACAAATGTGTACAATACAGTGGCATAGCTTAGGCCTGTTATATAGGTCAGTATCTGCAATGCACACAAGAACATAGTTTGCCACTGCAAAGGAGAGTGGCTGCAAAGTCTATTTTGGATAATCCAATTTATATTTGAGGAAATTAATGTGTGGTCATTTCTAGAACACTGAATACAAGGCAACTGCTGCATGCTTGTATATTTGATGAGTTTTATTATACTATATCCTTATATGAATGCCTATGCAGTGTAAATGCTTTAATATAAGATACTGAATGTTTTTTTTACCCATTATTTTCTAAACAATGTTACATTTTACTGCACGTTTATCCATTTTTTGTGTTGGTACAAAGTGCAACCAGGTAGACACATGATTTTAATAACTTACACAGCAGCTATTCAAATCCATTATAAAAACACATTCTTACATGAAGACTTTCAATTTGGCAAGAACCGTGCTTCCTTTAGACAATGGGCTTGGTTCACAGCAATATCTGTGTAATTAATGTTTACTTATTAAAAAAAATAAAAATCACTGAGTCTGCAAATGGGGCTATTGACTCTGCTGCAAACCACTATGTCAGTATGCTTTGATACATTTGAAAATGTAATTCACCTACACTTACTAGGAAAACAGACAACCTATCCTGATTCAAGTTGAAAAATAGTGCTATAATTGCAAGTCCAAAACTGAGCAGCTATTGTGTTTGGTGCTGCAGGATGACAATGTAGCAATTTTTTTTTTAAAAAAAAAAAAAAAAACCAGTTATTTCTCATGACCTCAATACAATGAGTTCATGTTACCTGATTGTGAACTGGGCCCACTGTTTACAGTGTTACTATATGTAACCAAAGTTCAATGTAAGTAACCAGATCGAGCACATTTATTCTTTTGGAAGAAAAAAGAAAAAAAGAGGCTGCCTTTGGTTTTGCTGAGGTTTTGGAGAGGTGGCTTGGCACAGAGCGTTGCTGCTGTGCCAGGGTGTTTTAAACCAAGGAAATCACTAGCTGAAAGGCTGATGGCTAAGACAGCATTGCCAGTGGTAGCCTATTATACTGCTGGAAACTAAAAGATACCCATAATATAACACTAAATCAAGGAAGTAGTGTGTTAAAGATATGTAAATACTTATTTAATGCTGCGACATCGTAGCTATCATTTTTCACTGCTTTGATATCCAAGGATTCCTAATACTACACGAATGTATTTCATCTGCCTCATTTTTCAGTTTCAGTACTTTCATTCAAAGCAAAGTAACTCCTATTTCTTTGTACTGCACTGAAATAAAACAATCTTGTTTCAGTACATGATGTTTTTCTTCTTTCTGGTCTGTCTCCATCAGTGTTTGTTTCTACGAGCACTGAATCATAGATGCTAGCCTCTAGCTCCCAGTCTTCTGTACATCCACATAGGGAACACACACCCAGCAGCACAAACAGACTACCTGGTGCCTCCAACAAAAGCTCTGCGAAGTCTGAGCAGCACTGGCTCCAAGCGACTCTGAGCATCTAAGCAAACTCCACAGCTATCAGAACACAGGAATTCTGTATCTCTGTTTTTGGCTTCAGACACGTTACGCTTAAATCCCATTAATCAGTAACTGTCCTCAATACAGTCTGGCCACAGCTACCCTGTGGAAAAACAGGAAAAGGACAGATTAGGCACTTGGATGTCCATCAGGTTGCGTCAGCTGTACAGCCAAGGAACTGCTCCTGGCTTCTTCTGTTGTTTAGGTGCAACTATTCTCACCCCTAGAATTATCACACTCCAAATCTGAACCCTAACAGCAAGTCTTGGTGTCAGACAAAAGTACGATGTTCTCCAGGACACAGTTTACCCATGAACACACAAACCCAGCAGGGAACTCCCTCCATTTTCCCTGTCTGAACAGTACCAATTGCTATTGGAAACAGTGTCCTTCTCCACTCGGCAGAAAGCTATGTCCTGGTGCTCGCCAGAAGAGATGTAGCAACACAGAGCAAGCTCCCACGGAAACATGCAGCCATGCCGGTCTCAGGCTCAGGGAGTGCCACAACCTTACACTGCTAATGGACCAGAGTAGTGAAGACACTCATGGGAGTGTGAGATGTGACCAGGTGGACGATCTGCTCAGCCTGGTGGCAGAGGTAAGAGATGAAGTAGAAAAGCAAAGGAGCATCAGAGAGTGCGAGAAAGAGACAGACTGGTGGAATTGTGCTCTGACCTCCCTAAGAGAGAAACAGGGACAATCACCAGAAAAAAACCCCTAGATCCCATATCCTCCCTCCACCAGGCTGAAGAGAGTGCTTTAATGAAAAGCTGTGAATGGAGGCAAGTCCATGCTAGGGGTCCATGCAAGTCCCCTCCTTGCCCACCTCGCCTACCCAGGTGCCTCTGTACAACAGGCACGAGACTCTGCCTGCAGCAGGCCAGCCAATGGATGACATGGATGACAGTCCAACTACACCAGAGGAGTTGCCAGGACCAGAAAGGTTCTAACCTAAAGGTTCTAAAGGTTCAAACCCCCTAAAACAGCCACCTCCACAAGGAAGAAAAGACAGGTTATAGTTGTAGGTGACTCCCTTCTGAGGGGAACAGAGGGTCCAATATGCCAGGCAGACCCTCCTCTTAGGGAAGTCTGCAGCCTCCCTGGGGCCCAGGTTAGGGACATCACTAGGAAACTTCCTAGCCCAGTACGTCCCTCAGACTATTACCCGCTGCCGCTCTTCCACGTGGGTGGAGAGGAAGTTGCAACACATAGTCCAAGGGTGATTAAAAGATACTTCAGGGCCTTCTGACAATGAGTGAGGGAATCTGGGGCGTAGGTTATTTTTTTCTTCTCTCCCTCCGGTTGCGGGCAGTCAGTCTCACCTCTGTGCCCGGCAAGATCATGGAGCAGATCGTGCTCGAAACTCAGCTAAGGCACACAGAAAAAGAGAAGGTCATTGGTAACAATCAACATGGCCTCCCTAAGGGCAAATCGTGCCTGAAAAATCTGGTGGCCTTTGATCACAGGGCTACAGCATCAGCAGGTAAGGGGAGAGCGTCTGATGACATCTGCCGGGCTTATGCAAAGCATTTGACACTGTCCCACACAACATCCTGGTCTCTAAATTGGAGGGACATGGATTTGATGGATGGACCACTCAGTGGATAAGAACCTGCCTGGACAGTCGCACTCAAGGAGTTGTGATCAAGAGCTCTATGTGCAAGCGGAAACCAGTGACAAGTTGCATTCCTCAGGGGCTGGTACTAGGATTGGTGCTGTTCAACATCTTTGTCAGCCTGAGTGCACCTTCAACAAGTTTGCCCACGACACCAAGCTGTGTAGTGCGGTCAACATGCTGGAGGGCAGGGATGCCATCCAGAGGGACTGCAACAGGCTTGAGAGGTGGGCCCGTGCCAAGGCGTTCAAGAAGGATGTGTCATTAAGTTCAAGAAGAACGTGGAGCGAGTCCAGAGGAAGGCCACAAAGATGATCAGAGAGCTGAAGCTCCTCTCCTATAAGGACAGGCTGAGAGAGTCGGGGTTGTTCAGCCTGGAGAAGGCTCCAAGGAGACCTTTTAGCAGCCTTCCAGTATCTGAAGGGGGCCTGCAAGAAAGTTGGAGAGGGACTTTTTACAAGGGCATGTAGTGATAGGATGAGGGGAAATGGCTTCAAACTGAAAGAGGGAAGATTTAGAATAGATGTCAGGAAGAAATTTTTCACTATGAGGGTGGTGAAGACACCAGAAGAGGTTGCCCAGAGAAGCTGCGGAAGCCCCATCCCTGAAAGCATTCAAGGCTGGATGGTGCTTTGAGCAACCTGGTCTAGTGGGAGGTGTCCCTGCCCATGGCAGGGGGGTTGGAACTAGATGATCTTTAAGGTCCCTTCCAACCCAAACCATTCTATGATTATTCAGATCAGAAAGAATGATATTTATCAGAGTAGATATTGCAACACTAGGAAAAAAGCTAAAAAAAACCCCTAAAGACAGAGATCTTATCAGCATCTGTTAAATTCTAGAAGAAGTAATTTAATATAATTTATATAATTTAATATGCTGTATCATATGAGCTCTGCCAAAATCAAGGCCATAAAGCCTCACTCTGTGCTTTGAGCTCGAACCTTTTCTTGGGGTTGCAGGCAGGAGGCAAAGTAGAAACGTGGAAAAAAAATATATAGGTAGAGTAATGAAAATGAAGCACCTGAAGCCTGACTAACCCCCCGATGCCCCGTGGCATCAGTAGAGGAACAACGTAGTTCCTCTACTGATGCAGCCACTCCAGATGTCATCTACCTGGACCTCTGTAAGGCCTTTGATATGGTCTCCCACAACATTCTTGCCACGAAACTGGAGAGATACAGTCCAAGCCCATGTCCAAGTGGAAACCAGTAACAACTGGTGTCACTCAAGGGTCCATACTGGGACCAGTACTATTTAATGTCTTCATCCACAACGTAGACAGGATTGAGTGCACCCTCAGCAAGTTTGCAGGTAAGACTAAGCTGAGTGGTGCAGATGATTTGCTAGTGGGAAGGGAGGCCACATCTAGAGGGACCTTGACAAGCTTGAGGACTTGGCCCATGCAAACCTCATTAAGTTCAGCAAGGTCAAGAGCAAGATCCAGCACCTGGGTCAGGGCAATCCCCAAGACCAAAGCAGACTGGAGGGCAAATGCATTGAGAGCAGCCCTGCCAAGAAGGGTTTGGAGACAATGGTGTATGAAAAACTAGCTGGCATGTGCCCTTGCAGCCCAGAAAGCTAATCGTATCCTGGACTTCATAAAAAGAAATTTTTTTATGAGGAAGATAGTGAGACACTGGAACAGGCTGCCCAGAGAAGTTGTGGATGCCAAGAAGTGTTCAAGGTCAGGGTGGACATAGCTTTGAGTAACCTCATCCGGTAAAATATGTCCCTGCCCATCGCAAGCAGGTTGGTCTAAATCATCTTTAAAGTTCCCTTCCAAAACATTCTAGGAATCTGTGATTCTAAGGTGCTGCAGTAAGTTACTTGAGTAGCTCTGCTTATCAGCTGGTATCAATAAAGGAGACATTCACATCACTTACAGTCTTCTGATTTGTTTCTTGTACACTATACAATTCATCTGAAAGCAGCTGCTTCTATAACAACACAGCAGTGGGCAGTTTCTACATTAACAAATAATTATTCTTGCACAGAATAATTCCTAGCCTACAAAAACACATGTGCTCAGACTGACTTTTGACACAGGCAAGAAACATTAAGTGTAAAAATGTACAGAATATCTTCATACTTGGACATTTGCATAGAATGATTTAAATGCAAGAGCAGTTTCTTCTCCCCTCGTTTAATACCTTCTTGTAATAAGGCCTGTTGGCCTGTTCCACATCAGTATGTGTCTGTGTGTCTGTTCCCCTCTCTCTCATGCTTTCAGTTCCAATGCCCCACCCCTGGCTGCTTTCCTCAACCCCCAAGTAGTTTGTTCTAGATACAGCTGTAAATGATAGCACAGCGAGAGTTAATGTATGCAGTAGTACACTATATGGCCCAGCATTTTATTTGCCGTTCTAATTTAATACAAGACAAGGTTTCCAACCTCACACCAGATTTGAATTGCAGTACAGACTTTGAAAGCTTAAGGTACAGAAGGAAAAAGATCTGTAACATATGATAGCCCACGTCTCCTTGCATGTCCGAAGAACTGAGTTACAGAAGTAACAATGATACTAACAAATCTCTCCCTAAAGACCCTGATGCTTAGGAGGGTAAAGCCTTTTCCACAAAGAGGTGCTGTTGTGGACAAAGCTGTCTACCATGAAGGACAGGGATATACACACAGGTGTGGAAAAATGTTGGCTGTGGAAATGGGTGTTGTGTAACAGCCTAGTCTGCTTTCCTGCAAAGTGTGTGCTACACAGACTACGTAAAAAAACAAAACAGGGACTGAAAAACCAGCAAGGAAGCTCACTCCATACATTTCAATACTTCAGATATGCATTATGTTTTTGGGAGGATTCTGTAAATAAATTATAAGATGTCCACAGCTTATTACACTAATCTCTATTTCCAGTAGGCACCTTTTTACTCCCAATTCCCCTAACAAGAACGATCAACAACCAGTACTTACCTAGACCACTATGACTTGCACAACACAATTCTCTTTTCTAGTAGATTAAGATCCTGTTTTGAATAGGGGGAAGCAGATTTCTCACTTCCCAGAATACTGCCAAAGCCACTGGGATTTTCTGTTGTAGGGACTGCTCTCACATTCTTTTAAGACTACAGGAGTCCTAAGCAAACATAAATCCCCCTCTGATTTCTATCTAAATAACTTCTAACCAGGTCTAGTGCTAAATAATTCACTGTATGGAGATGCTCACATTCCCTGCAGTTTGAAAATGAGAACACTAAGTAGCAGATAATATTTAAACAGAAAAGGTAAAGACTGACAGGAGATGAGACAAACCAGACACTCTGGAGATATTCACTGCTCTCAGTAGCATGTGCTTTTCTAAGAGCTGGTTTATGCTTTACAGGAAACTGTGCAGCTTTTGACTGCACAGGTCACAATGAGGTAAGGTACAGCAGGACAGACTGATCCACACTGTTTCACATACAACACTTGAACAGATTTCTTTTCTAAATGCAACAGGAGTGACGAGTTCAGAACAAGGAGAAAGAACCAATTCCTGTGCAGAGAAAGAACAAGGAGAAAGAACCAATTCCTGTGCAGAGAAGCATCACCTTAATTCCAAAGCTACCTATGTCCCCATTTTTTCCTAACAGTATCGGAGCACCTCACTTTCACACTTCTCGTGCTATTTGCAAGACAATTATTCTACTTGATCAATAGTTATTTTAGTGCCCATTTTCACAGAAAATGAAGTATATACACTTAACACCAAAAATCTGCATCTAGGAACTCATTCTTTTCACATATGCAGCTTCACAACAAACACATGAAGAGGGAGAGAAAAATCTTAGTCCTGTTAATAAACAATAAGCAACGTTAATTGCTTACTGTATCACTAAGAAGGTAGCTTGTAAAATACACAAAATTTAAATTCAGCCGGTGCTATCTGTTGTCATCTTAAATTTTCTTTCCAAATATGCATTCTTTCTAGAGAGATATGCATGGAAATGTTCAGATGCATTCCATGAGAAGAGCCAAAAAATTCCAGTCCCAGTAGCTGAAAAGAACCAACTGCCATGTCCCAGCTGCAGTGCAGACGACTATCACTGGACTAATTTACTAAGCAGGAACAGACTTTATCCCACCCCCCGCCTTTGACAGCACCCAACATGGTTTGTGCTCAGGTGGAATCAATGATCCTGGTGACCTGGATGGGTCCCCTCTCCACTCAGAATCATTTACAATAGGATATAACAAACATTGCTTTTTATGAGACTGCCTAGTCCTACACAGACCACATTTCAAATAGACACTGCTTACTTACAACCCTGTAACATTTTCAAAAGGATACATACCTTTTAGACATGATCTCCAAAGTAGCACAAACCTTTTACCAATTAAAGTAAGGCACTGATCGCCAAAGGTGCTGACATCTCCAACTCAGAATTTTCAGTTCCCTCCAGAAAGAGAGTTTTTCTCTAACTTCTAATGAATTTCTGAGTACCAATACTCATTTTTCACCAAGTGTCATGTGTATTCAAAGCAACATACTGCACTGAAAGAACCCCGCAAGTGACAGCACATGCAACTGAAGAAGAGCAACAGCAAATCAGCTACAGCGTGCTCTTGGACTTTGATAACACTGTTGACATTAAGTAGCAGAATTTAAAAAAGCCATTTTCTTTCACACACTGGTTTCTTAACCGTACTCTCTTTAAAGAAGAGGTCTGTCCCTGGTTAAATGACTCCTGAACTGCATACACCTGTTGCCCCAATACAAAACCCTGGTTCACTTAGTCAACTACGCTAAACAGCATCCAGGGTTTAAGCTTCAGGCTGAAGTAATCCAGGTCAACGGAACTGTATGACAGTATTCAACAGGAGACCCAGAAAAATGCTCAGAACAGGCATTTGGCTCATTACAATAAATTTTCCAAATCACTTTCTTCCTACAGCCTCACAACCAATGGTGAAACAGTGCCCCCAATATGACGCATATGAAGGCTGAAAGAAGGCAAAGAGATCGTTGAAGAGCAATAATCAACTTTGCAGTACTCCCGTATCTCAACTTTTTCCTCTGAACAAACCACTATCTGGAGACAGAGGAGAGAGAGCCTTCTTCAGCCCTTGCATAGCTTTGTTCGGCCTGTTCAGGACCAAAAAGTCATTTCGTGTTCCAGCCACTACTCTGTATCCTTTTTATGGCTACCGCCAGTACCAAACCAGGATGGCGATATGTTCTTCGGTGGATTTTACTGATGGTGTAACATAATACTCCCAAAGACTATGTTCAGCCTGCAATGGGATGCCAACACATCATCTCCAAGGGGTTTAGGAGTTACCAGAAAGGTCCCATCTTCTGTAGCAGAACCATCTTAAGGAGCTGCTTTTAAATGCTTAAAGCACCTCAGCTAATGCAGAACTGTCATAACAGCACAGTCCAAGAACATCTGCAGGGCCACGCTTAAGTTACAGAAATGGCCATGCAAGCTCATTTCTAACTGAAAGTGCCACTTAAATCAATGGGGTAAATCCAGAGAGCACCAAAGGATGAGTACATTCATTTCTGTTAATATCGATACAGTATTTTGGGTTGAAAAGACTCAAAACTTTTAGCGATGGCCCCTTCAAAATTGACAGTGGTCATACTGGCAGCACAGTAAGTACTTTACAGAGAAGTAAAGCAGCAAAGTCTACACCTAGTGACTCAGTTTTACAAAAACATCTTTTTATCTACAAGCACAGGAAAATGAGATGGGTAAGGCTGTGGCACCAGGTTAAAAAACAAATAAACAAATTGTATATGCAATCAAGACAGCATTCCAAACACCCTGTAAAATTTGCTCCCCAACTTTAAGTATCAAACTGACACAGAATCATCTTCTAAAAACATCATTTTCTTGATCACCTGACCTGGAGAAAAAGGTTGTTCTAAATCAATGCAATGTATTCAGCCGTGTCATGGGACTCTCAAAACAGCCGGATGCTGCAACCTGACCTCTTTAGTTCCACATCTCAGTACTTGCACACAAACAGTGCAACAGAGTAAAAGCCTGTACTCTACCACTGATCTATAATCTGACCTGAATCTGTACATCAGAAGTCAGTTTTCACACTAAAGGGTGACATTTATCTCCATGTCTCACAGTTTTTGCTGTTATAATGCCTTGTCAGAATTAATGCCTCCAGAATGTTTTCTATATGTATTATAGAGGGAGCTGTTTGACATGCATTTCTCTTTGTGGTGACTTGATGAAAGTCAGTCAAACAGGACAAGTGAAAAACCTGGACGTTAGAGGGCAACGTGCATGTCAAACTTCAGTGACAGAGCAATCCAAGAAAATAAGATGAATCCTAAGCTGCACCACAGGGGCAAAGGGCAGGGCAGGCTAACATAAACGGGGAAGTGGAAAAAATAATGAACTCAGAGGAAGAAGCTGAATCATTAGAATTCCTAGCCCCAGCCTGTCTGATCTGCTGGAAAGTTTTAGAAGGACAGAGGTTTCCTCACACCCTTTTCTTGGTGAGTTCCCATACTGGGAGTCAGACAGCAGAAACAATAGCACGGCACTGAACACTGCAACATGAGGCCCCACAGCCACAGAACAGAAGCAGTAACATCCTGCCTAATGAACTGACAGCAGCAACTCCAACCCTGGCAAAGCTGCTTGGGGAGACTTCACCAAACACCTGTAGCTGTTCACTCTGCCATTAGGACTAAGTCCCAACATGCTCGGAGTCCCAAGCCTTCTCTAAGTTTCATGAAAGCTCTTTAACTAAAACATTTGATGAAGTAAGCCAACTAAGGAAGAAGCTACAAAAGCCAATTACTTTTCTATTTTGACTACAACCATATCTGCAATACAAAGTAGAGACTTACATTTTAATAAGGATGAAATGAAAACACTGAAGATACTGGCTGCTTTACCTTTAAATAATCACATTAAAGGATCAGAACAACCACTTAAAAGTAAGCTTTACAGAAAAATGTTTTTAAATGGCCTGTTTTTCCTGTGAACGTAAAGTAAAAAATGTATTAGAATCTCCTGAAAATAGAACATAACAAGGAACAAAATAGTGCAATTATGATCTTTAGTACCTAAAGTCCATGTTGTCAGGAATGCACATTGCTACCTTTGGCACACTGTGGCCAGACACATTAATAATAAATGCCAGGACCAGAAGTTCAAACAAGATGGAACTGGTTCCATTGCCATTTTTATAAGGAAGAAACAGAAAAGTCAGTTCTCACAAGTTTTATTTATATACCCTATAATACTGCTTATTTGCAATGCCACCAAGATGAATAATGCGTAAGAGTGACTTACTATCATTATGGCTTCTGGAATGTGTACAGCAATGATATTAATAGCAAAGAAATTAATGAGAGAATCAGGAGCTCCCATCTGGAAGTGGGAAGCATTAATATAAAGACGCTGCTGAAATTACTCCCCCTTGGTCTTCTCCCCACTTGATATTGTGCACCTGTTGTACGCAAAAGCCTCCTTCAGAATAAAGAAGAATCTCTAATAAAGCTAAGACCTGAGGAAGGAATTGCTCAGATTAGGCCTTACACTAATTAGTATTTCCACAGGACCCATAAATGTTTACAAGCAACAAAGGATATTCTCCATAAGGACCAGAAAGGTTTCGCTTGTCAGAGTGACTAATCATTTATTACAAACAATAACCATTTTAACATTTTAGCTCAGCTGTGAGGTCAAGCCAAAGATCTTTGAAGCATCAGTCAACGAAAAGTAAGTCCCAGTTGCCCCACAGACCTCAACAACGTGCACAGGAACTCCAAGGCCCAGTGAGACTGTACACCATTCTGCTACATTAGGAATTGTTTGCTCTGAAGAATAACACTTGAGAGATTGCCAAAGATCGGTAGTCATAGCTGAATGGAGCAACAGCTCACATCGGAATTTGTAGGCTGGTTTGCTGTCACAAGAGTACTCAATGACAAAAGTCGGAGTAAATTCACAGCGCATACTTTAATTTATAGACCTGTGACAGTTCTGGGCTACAGTAGGTCATAAAAAGCATGAGATCAGAACCCAAACAAAAATGACTACATCTCATGGTACCAGTCACTAGAGATCTGACTGTAATTTAGACAGATGGAAGCAGAGAGCAAGCTTTGACTGCTCATTTCAGCTCTGTCAATAATGCTTGAGGAAGTTTTCTTTCAAATAATAAAAAGAAATGCTTGTACACTGTGGAAAAGGCATTGTAAAATGGTACCATCAGAGAAAGAAACAACTTTTGTTGTAGCAGTAGCGCATATAAGAATTACCAAGCTGTCATGTCCAGTACAAATGGCAGTCTAGCATGCTAAAGTACTTACGTACTCCGAGGTGGCACAAAGATCTTCTTACATCTTCTTACATACTCTGCTTTACCCTGAAATTACATCTCCTGATCTTCCCATAGCAAAAGGTACCAATTTTCTGCCAGCTGTTCTCCTAGAGTTACATATTGCTAGTAAAGCTCTTTTCCTCAGATTTGTTCATGTTCCCAGCAGGAACAAACCTACAGCTCATAAGAATTATTTTGTGCAAGCAGCATCGTGGGTGATGAGCAAAAAAGGTACAAAGCTGATAAATCCATTAAGTATAAATCACCTAACATGTCATGCAGCTTTTAACAGGTCTTTTGCTTTGCTCGTGGGAGAGAATGACTACTTTTCTCCTCATCAGAGCTCAAATTCAAATCCCACAAGATCTGCTAAGACACTTTTAGTTCCCAAACACATTTGTTTGATTGTCCTGCTCCAACATGCTTCCCCCTTCCCAGAACAACAATGGGAAATTATGGGGAATTTGACGTAAAGAAACCTGCCAATTTGAAAATGACGACGTTACAACCAAGCCTAGCACCACGTATTTTTACATTGCTTCATCCTATGTGACATCCAAGCTTACATGAAGGAAAATAATCTACTCATCAGCATTGTACAGTACTTTTCAGCTGCTACACTGAGCAGCTCACCTGTCAGCAGACCTCACAGGTCTGGCTAGGGACAATATCAAAAAGAATCAGTCTTCATAAGTGCTCTCCCTCAAAGTTTTACACTTATTAGCTCCCAAAACAAGGGGAGGCAGCAGTAAGACAAAAGACCTGCTCAGATTCAAGATGTTTTCTGATCACATTTACGAAGTTACAGAAGGCTACTACGCTGAATGTGCCTGCAAAAGAAAAAAGGCTGGAGGCAGTCCATGTGGCATCACTGTCTGGGCTTCCGCCTGTCTCCATGAAAGAGCTTTATCATTTCATTTGACTTTAAACCCATTAAAAAAAAAAAACCTCTAGAAGACAGTCACTGTCACAAAGTAATAGCCTGAAATAATGGAATTATGACCCTGTTGCAAACAAAGGCTGACATCCAGGTCTCTCAGTTCTCCAACAAGTTCTCTAAACATCGTGCAAAATGTTGCAACTTTTAATTTGCACTGCAGCCTGTCCTTGTACAGATTAATTGAGGTTCTTTCTTATATTCTAATGTGTAACAATCAATAAGGTCATCTGAGAACCAACCTGGAATCAGAGGCAGCACAAGACTCCAGAAGTAAAGCTATAAAGCCACATGAGAAAAAATGGTATTTTTCACCACCTGACAGCATCTCCACTGCATGGCAGCCACATTCCTATCACAAGGTGAGCTTCCAGGCAGGTAACCCGTGCTATTAAGGAATCAACCACATTGGTATCTTTGCAGGAAAAGTACTCGATATTCACAGCTGTTTGCTCACTTTAGATTCACAGACACACCTGGTTCTACTACATCATTTGTCTAACATTCTGTTGAAACTTGGGGGGTGGAGGGGGAAACTGGACCAGATACACAACCATGTTTTGTTTTCATTTGAATGAAACATACATGCACTGCTTCCTGGACATCAGCAATACATTCATAATTCTTCTGAAACAACTAGAAGGGCAAAAGGCCAGGTGATGCTGCTACTGGACAACAACAAAAGAATATCAAATCCCCTGCAATATTCCCAGGCTAAGACCAAAGCCTGCTATTTAGGCAATGACTAGCTCAGTACCAGTGGATCCCAGTTGAGCCTCTGCAGAGAGCCACACAAGTTCTTACTGGGAGACGCCTCCCATACTTGCACATTTTTCAGCACTGCTACTCCGCTGAGTTCATAACCCCTGTGAACAAAGGAAATAAGCACAAGCAGCAAGCTGAGGTCTGGCAATAGAGGCCTAGTCTTGTTCTTGTGCAGAGATCAGTTACTGGTTCACATACAAAGCCCAAGCCAGTTTCCTGCCTCTAAAATGGAAGTGCTAAGCTGGTTCTACCCTGCTGTAAGCCACTGCTTAGCAAGCTCAAAGAATCAAAGTCAGCAACATCAGACATCAACTTAGCTACAGGACCTTATTATCAGCAGCCTGCACAATCCAATTCAAGGAGTTGAATATTTTTAGTTAAAGTAACGCTCATTTTTTGCACAAATGAGTGCAAATTAGACTCATAAAAGTCCACAATGCCCCTGAAAATATCTTCTGCCCAGAACGACCCTCCAGCACAACTACACCAAACGCACTCAGAACATTAAACCCACGGATTCAGGAGCCAAGCACCTCTCTCCTACAGTTTTGCCTGATTACCAACAGCCGTGTGAAGTCAGCACGAACCGCCAACACCCTCACCCACAGCCCCCTCACCTGCACGCAGCGCCGCCCAGGAGCCCTCCCGAGGCGCCGGCTCCCCCGACTCCGCCTCCCGCTACCGCGCGGCCCGGACAGGAACCGCCGAGGGAAGCCAGGCCCTGCCCGGCTCGGCTCGGCTCCGCTCCGCTGCCCGCACACGGCGGAGGCCAACTCACCCCTGCGCTCCTCTCGCGGCGCCGCCCCCCGAGCGGCTCTGGAAGGTTCTGCGGCCCCGACGGCTGAGGTGGGGTGGGGCGGAGTCCGGCTCCACCGCCCCGCACGAGCGGCAGGCGCGTGCCGCTGCAGGAGCCGCCGCCATGTCGTGCGGCCCGCCCCAGCGCTCTGCCGCACGCGGGCGAGGAAATGGCGGCGAGGGCTGAGGGAGGAAGGGAGGGCGCTCACCGGCTGTGTCTCTGTCGTAAGTTGGTGCTTTTGGGGCGCAGTTAGGGACCTCCGAGGGGTGTGCATGGGCGTGCTTTTTTTGGGTTCTCTGTTATTTGCTGTCAAGAAGTTTAGGGCTTCTAAGAAGCAGCTCTCGAGCTAGAGGGGAAAAATGGGCTGGCCTGCCTGTTTGCTGGCTCTTTCGTTCCCCTGACAAGTTGCTGAAAAATGGCTTTTCTAGCAGAAATGTTGTGTGGAAAATAAACAGTTCTTCTCACAGCCCGGTAATAAGCCATGCAGAAGAGTGGCTTATGCAGCCCACTGGCCTGGGTTACATTTATTTATTTATTATTTTATTACATTGCTGTAATAAATTATGCTATGGAAAAGCCTGGGCCATGAATTAAAATTATAAAGAAGGGAGAAACCTAAATAAACCTGAGCTTCAGAGTGGCAGCAGTGTGTTTGCTTGGTGTCCTGAGGATAAGGGTAATGGCCGCTTGGCTCCTGCACTCCCTGAAGAGCCCAGCGAGGAGGCGGGGAGCCAAGGCACAGTCGCTTTGCTTTTCGTACCAGGGTCTCTCGCAGTTTGTCCCCTCGGTGAGGGACAGCAGCCGTGTTGTTTCTCTATGGAACAGGTTCCTTGGCTTCTGGCAAGGATGTGTACTCGTACTTCATTTCTCTGGGAAAGAACAAAGGCAGTTTCTCTGCAGTGATTTAATTTTAGATCTCTTTTCAGTCCCCAGACTTGCTCAGGCTATTGCTCTGGGCAACAGATTAGTCTGTGGGAAAGAGTGTAATGAAAAGCTGGCGTTGGTGAGGGCTGTTGCAACAACCAGGAGGCTCTGGAGGAACACAGCAAAAGGCAAACAAAGCACAGGAAAAACACCAAAAGGAAAAATCCTTTGTTGGTCAAGATAACGCCATATGTCATTTGCACCTATAAATCTGTGGCCTGTATTTGGTCCTGATGCCACAGGGGAAAATATCATAGTAAATCTGGAAGGTAACTCAACAGATTATCTTGGGCATCCTTCTCCTTTGCAGGACTAAAAGTAAGTCGCTGTAATTCACATGTGCAGAGCCAGAGCTCACTACCCCTCCTACCACGGCAGTGACCAAGCGAATCCCTGCTTATTCACACCCCTCAGTCTTGATTGAGGCAATCTGAAAGATTTAATAGGAACTGAATTTGTTTCATTAAGTAATTGCAGAAAGTTCTGCCTGAGTTTGTAAACTCCTTTAATGATGCTAATCAACTCCTTATTGCTGTCTGTGTTGACTTGCAATCCTGGCTTTGTTTATTTTTTAAAAGCACGGAGTGCCTTGCCTCTAGGTGAGGTTGAAGTCTGCACAGTACATGCCTCGAATCAAAGAATGAGGCCTGCAAAAGTGATGAATCCTCACATACCAATACTGGCTAGGTACAACCTTTCTATCACATTCACCCCAGCCATCCTGGGACAGTTCCAGGATAAGGTCTCGATGGCAGCTCTGCCATATGCAAGACTCTACGCTGAGACAAGTGCCCTCTTTGCTCTGTGAAGGGAGAAGCGCAGAAGCCCTGAATGCTTTTCTTTCTGTGTGTATGCCCTGTCCTGCCTTGAAAATAGTTATGTGTTAGGGTATTTGGAGAATTAAACTTGAGAATGTGCCATTTTTAAGTTTCGGAGCAAAATTCTCTCCGACTCACACAGCAGACTCATATTTCATCTTCCTCAAGCATCTGAAAAGCCTTTTCTTTTTGGGGTCTATGTATGGATGTCCTATAAGGGGCAGAACAAAGGTTCCTACCATTATGCAATGTTGAGTTGGAGTTAACACATTAAAGAGGAGAAAACTGCTCCCAATAAATAAGAGGTTTCCCTTGGCAGTAGATCTTTTCGTTTAACCTTTTCAATTTTATACGCTGCTTCTGTTCACACAGATGCAGGGAGATCCACAGATGGTCACGGTGCAGGTGTGACACAGACCATCGGCAGCAGAAAAACGAGCTTTCAGAGAGGGTTCACTGCAAACCTGTGCTGTGTTATGTGTAACACTCTGCAAATTATCCTAATAGTCATGGAAATGAGTTCTATTTGGCATGAATCACAAGAGCTGCCAAGTGAAGGCCTCTAAAATGGGCCTGTTAGGAAAGACAGAACTAATGAGCTGTTGTACTTTTTTTTTAAAAGCTCATTAAAGTGGGACAGCTGTTGTTTAACAGTTAACTGCAGGAAATAAATGCCAAGAGTAACAGATACTGCAATTAAGTAAGGCTGACTACCTGCCCTTTATCTGAGCAATTTGCATATCGTACCTACAGTATCACACAATCGAAGGTTGGTATTTTTTGGAAACTGCCTCCTAATGACAAGTATGGCTGTTGCTAAGAAGGTAGCAAATGTATTACAGTAAGGACCCCAAAAGATTTCATGGTGGATTTCCAGCACAGGCAGGCCCAGGACAACTAAGGTAGCATGCTGTGTGCCATTTCAGACCTGATATAATCACCATGGCTGGAACCTCTAGAGCAGTAGACCCTAAACCACATGCAACATGCTGCCCCATAATACCTTCCCACATTTCCCATGGCCAGAGGAAGCTTCTGCTGCAAGTGCAGGATCACTGCACCATCTTGCTTTTATTGCAAGTCAGGTCTGTGGGCTGCCGGGGATTGCTTTCTTTCCCTTCTTGGTGAAGGCTGAACACAAAGCTGATTTATCTTCATAATATATCAGCTTGGAAGTCCAGCTACAGCTGGGAGGCAGGAGCTGTGATTTGAATCCTCACAAGCAAGGGTGAGAACTGCAGCCAGATCTTCTCCGCTGCTAGTGCTCTGGACAACAGGCCATTGAATTACAGGGTGAGGGGGATGGCAGCATTACCCCTCCGGCAGTTGTTAACAGAAGCCCCGGGAGCTGTGTTCTGCATGAAGCCATGCGTGCTTGGGGCGATCTGAGCGTCCTTTCTAGGTCAGACCTCTGAGGGTACCTCGTTTGATGTTTGCAGGTGTGCAGTAAGGACTAAACTATTCCTCTCTAACAAAACTCAGCCAGTTTGAGAGAATAAAAAGCATGAAGTTATAATCCAAGAAAACTTCATAGGTGTTTTCAGAGTGGGCATGCCAGACATTCTGAGGATCATATTCTTGGAACAAACTGTTCCTACAACTGAAAAATTATATTGCTTTTAAAAATGCTCTGCCTTGAGCCCTCAACAGGGCCCTGCTGGCTGTGTGCCAACTGTCTCAGGGCACGTAAAACAAACAGTTCAGCCTAATCCCTGCTGATTTAATAATTGAGAGACAGTAAGAAATAGCTCGGGGGTATGATTTACTCCTAAGCTTCTACAGTTGCTTCTGACCGCGCACAATTTTTACGAGGAGCAAACTTTTTGCCACCTATGTCCTTTGAGAGAGATCAACCCACCGCTTGCTAGTACTGCTGAAACAAAGAGCGGAAGAAGTGTCTTTCATAAGGACCTAAGGAAAATAAAAATGGTCCCAAATACCAGAGACGTGTTTGCTAGTTTGGAGGGGAACACCTGTATATTAGGATCTGCTCTATGCTGCTACCCATCATCCTTGACAGTAGGATTAAAACAGCATTGTTTAAAGAAAAATCTTTGAGATTCTTTGCTATGACTCATAAATCTTACCTACAGCTTGGAAATCTTAAACAAATTGGCACACTAATAAAAGCAGTCTCACACACTGTCGTATGTTAACATTGACTATTAGCTGTTAGGGCAAGTAAATGTCATTTATTAATCACTTTTTCCCTGCATGGCTGCAAAACAAAAGTAAGCAAGGTTTACATTCACCCTGCACCTTGACCAAAAATGGAGAGTATTCCAAACAAACTGCTCTATCTGTGTCTTAGCATACTCAAAACATGTTTGTCTAGCCAGGAGCAAGATGCATGGTCGATATCAGCATTCTTGGGGAATAAATGCTCCAGAGCAAAAATCTCAGTTTCATTCACTAACGTACATTAAGTCTTCACTTATGAGCATGGTGTAGGCATGCTTCCAATAATATTCTGACACTGAATGCAGTTATGGGTTTGTCCTGGTTTCAGCTGGGATAGAGTTAATTTTCTTTCTAGTGCTTGCTGTGTTTCAGATTTGGTATAAAAGGAATGTAAATAATGCATATTGTTTAAGTTGTTGCTAGGTGATGTTTATATTATTCAAGGACTTTTTCAGCTTCCAGTGGAAGCTAAGAAGGAGCATGGACAGAACAATGGAATGGCCAATGGAATATTCCATACCATAGGCATCATGCTCAGTATATAATTGAGGGTTGGCCAGGGGAGGCAGGAATCTGCGATCACTGCTCAGGTTGGTCCAGGCAACCAATTCAGTGGGCACTGAGAGTGACTTGTTTTGTATTACTTCATCTTGTATATTCTTTTACCATTATTATTATTGTTATTTTCCTTTTTTTCTGTTACAGTTCTATTAAACTGTCTTTATGTCAGCCCATGAGGTTATGAAGTTTTTTTCTTTCCTTGCCCCTCCTTTTCTCTCTCTTCTCCCTACCTTTCTTGGGTGGGAGAGAGAGAACTGTGCTAGTGGTTGCATGGTCCTAGCTGCCAGCTGGGGTTAAACTACACCAGGGTTAAACAGTATTTTGGATCAGTTCAACATCAGATCTGCATAAGTAAATTCAACAAGTCTCTTAATTTAACATTTTGGAGGATGGAGGAATTCAAACACACCCCTGTAGGGACACTGTAACCATGCCACAGAAATCTGGATGGTCCAGACAAGATGCTATAGGAGTATTTTCTTTCTTGACAATTTCAGCCTCAATGAGGCTGTCATCAAGCAACCTATTAGCCGTCCTGAAACAACAAATCTAATCAACCTGAGGCATTCAGCATGACAAGTTACTAAAGTGTATGCTTCCCATGGGATTTGCAGGGTACAAAGATACTTCAAAATAAGAAAGATGCACAGTCATCCTGAGTTTCTTTCTAAAGAATTGTCATCGTCACAGTTAATATTAACACATCCATTACAGGACTGAAACAATTTTTTTCTAGAACATACTGCCCATAAATGTTATGTGTATCCCAATATGGTAGGCGTCACGTGGTAGGAATAGGATTCAAAGCCCTATTTTTGAAAGAGACTGAAACCTCTACAGAGCATATTAGAGTATTCAGTCACCCTCTTACAATCAAGTTAATGCCTCTGAGGCACTCGGCATCAGTCACATCACCACTGATAGGATTCTCATGGGGCACACCAATGTGAAAGGATATTCCAAAATAGGAAAAAGAACATATCACGTAGGTATTTACAGCAAAATAATTCCTTCCCTAAGGACCATTGTCAAAAAAAAACATTTATCTCGGCATGTCCATTACAGTTTCAAGCCAGATTAATATCCCTCACTACAGCAGGTACTGAAAAGAGAGAAGGAGGATTCAAACGTGTATTTGCAAAGGTGCCTGCTCCTTCAACACATGAAACAGAACTTAAGTCTGCAGCCAACACACGCACATTCAAAAGCAGGGAAGAGGCTGGTGAGACAGTTAAGACTTATCTTCCCAAAGGGCTGTTATCAGTCAAGATCCACCATCATGTGCCCAGTGCAGAGAGATTTCCAGCCCACAAATTACTAAGTACCACGCATGAGGAATGGGCACAAACCAAGCCTCGGTAGCAACATACACAGTGGTATAAACCAGGGAGCCAGCCTGAAACAGTTGGATGCTCAAAAAAAACCCCAACAATCCAAACATCCAGGTTGTCTAAAACCATGCCTCCCCAGGGACCAAAAGAACTAAAACCAGAGGACGACCACACAACCTGCATTCAGGGTAGTTTCTTTCCAGTTTGTTGTCATCAAACACAATCTATATGAACAGACCTCTTGCAGGAACAGCTCAGGGAAATTCCCAGCTCCACATCTGTCGTGATGCTACATGGCAGTCACATGTTAGGGTAGGATTTGAACCCAGACAAGACTGGCACCAGCATCTTACACTCCCAATCACATCAGTGATCTCTACTCAACCAGCAAACCCAGATCACAAGCAAACCTGCCTCCCAGATCATACCTTTGGGAATCATGGTGGGTAGGAAATGCTAGTCAGAACATCAGTTTCACGGGCAAGTCTACTCTCACCACACTCTGTCCACTGCAGGGATGACACAGGAATGACAAATACACTGTTCAACGTGTCCTTGACTTACAAGTGGCACAGCAGTGAACCCAGCATCTGACTCAAGGTCTCTGAAGCCCTGCAGTTCCCTGTTTACATAATCTAATGCAGCCACACTCACAGTATACCTTGTATTCCTTTTCTTTAACACTTTGTTTGGTCAGGTGCCAAATACAAGGTGAAGTGACAGCACAATAAATTACTAGGCAAATGCCACTTCCAACCCATGAGACAAGAACAGAGCTATGCTTTTCTCCTAGGTGTGCTAATTTATATAAAACGGTGTAGGGATTTCGCAATTAAGTCAAAATCTTACACTAGTCCCTACTGTTACAACATGCAAGCTAACCCAGAGATGACTTGAGCTAGTTCCTGTGTAGTGGGTGCTGTCTCTGATACTGCCTCACTTTTTTTGAGTATCTCAGGTGCTCTGACAATGTAGACAGCCAGCTCTGAAGAGCCTGTGCTGCTCTCCCCACATCAGTAGGAGTGTGGAAGAACCAAAGCAATGTGTCAGTATCCCCATTCTGAGATGACACCAGTGACAAAGCCCCGTTCATGTCCCTGTGCGACAGGCAGCCTTTACATTCAAGAGACAATCTTGAATGCAGGTGCTGTCGTCTCTATTTTTGCTTCCGTTAGTCCTTGGGGAAGGATGTTGTTAGGCAACCTGTAGTACTTCACGCAGCATCACCGTGCAAGTTTCATTTGCCCTGTCATGACAAAACAGCTTCAGTTTTTCACTCCAGAGAGAAAAACTTTGCGCAGTAATAGCCAGTCTGAACACAGCGTAGGATGTATGTACACAGTCATACTCCATGGCAGTGTATTAGGCAGTAAGGAATGAAAAACCTCTAAAAACTGCTTCTATTAAACCATACAAATATTGTTGCTAACTGAAAATGTGATTGCATTCAGTCTGTGCTAAGGCAGCTGTCAGGCAGCATGTGTTTTGGACTCATTTATCGCAAGTTCATTTGAACTACCTCATCTGCTAATAGCAGGTCCCAGCAGATGGCATTATGTTACAAGGAAACATTACCCCGGTGCCAGTTGCCTTCCCCTCATCTCTACAGGTTCAGAGGGAACGCTCAAAATTCTCTATGCTTGGGCATAACCTCAGCTTCTTCTTGCTCCTGTGGTTTTTTTCCAAGCCTAGCATACAGTAATTACATTTCAGCTGGGTGGAAATATGGAGAAACATAGCCAGAAAGAGATAGCAAAGCTTTATGTGACTTTTACCTTAATTCTTTTAGCTCTCTTGCAAAGTCCCTTACCTCCCTGTGGTCCCTGAGGCTAGAATAATCTTGATGTCAGCACCAGTGCTCTTTACAACAGGCTGATAATAACTGTTGTCTCTCCTGGTATGCTGTAGTCTGTCTTTTCTAGGAGCCAGGCACTAAGGCAAGAGTAAATTCAGTGCTGAAATACCTCTGAATTCAGATGCCAGTGAGACATAAAAGGCATGGGGGTGCAGGGTACAGCAGCCCCACAGAACTGTCGCAACTGCTAGCACTAGTATTCAGTTCATCCTCAGCTGCCCTTCCCCTCCCTTTTCCCAATTTGCTGCTGTTCCAGCTCTTTGCCTTCAGGACTTCTGTATGGCTGGCTTTGTTCCTGAGCTTAGAAACCATATCATGCAGATGGAGCAAAGCCCTGCTGTGTCCCAGGCTACAGAGGAGGTTGCAGCAGCAGTCCTTAGCTCAGTCCATGCTCTCGTGTGCTCCTGAGTCATGCTGCACTGTTGTGCCCAAGCACAAGAAGCTGAACTTACTGCTATGAAAAGCTGGTGGTAACTCCTGTGACCCAGTAGTTCGGGGCCACACGCAGACCCAAGGGTCTGCCGGCATGAGCTGTAATTCCCTCATCTTTATTACAGAGCTGCTGACCATGAAGCATCTAGCTCCCTAGTGACTGTAGTCAGGTAAAATCAATGAGGAGCAGGCATCAGCAAAGAACTGGGATAAGCAGAACTACTTAAAAAGGAGGATATTTGAGTGTAATCAATCTGTTCAACTGTGAAAGATGAACAGAAGCAATGAGATCAAGTTAATTCTGGTTCACTAGATAAGAGATTCTTCAGCCTCTGCTGTGCTTGGTACCCTGCTAGGTTGTATGCACAGCTGTATTAATGCATTTATATCTTTAAGAGCCCTTATTCGATATGTCACTAAATGTTCCCTGTTTAATTGCTGGAAGAGTGCCTTTTCCGTGCATGAGAGCCTGGCTTTTGAAAATTACTCTTTCTGACATGAACAGGAGTTCCTCTATCACTCTGTGGCTCTCAAAAGAGCTGGCCTATTTCTTTGTACCTTTTATTACCCAGACGCAATCTGATCCATCGTTAATAAATTTAAAGAAGCATTACGACTGTGCCATAAGAAATCTGGAGAACCTTCGCTCATTGTGGAGTATACACCTGACGACGGTATTAGGACCGTGGACTAAGCAAAAAGCTAGCCAGACATTTTAAGAAAGAAGTCCATTTTCTGCTAGGCAGTACTGGCAGACCATTAAGTATCTTGTGCCACCTGCTGGCAAGCACCGCAAATTACAGTTTTCCAAGAAGAGGGTGAGTGTCAGCTCTTAGCTGGAACACGGAGCTCAGGTGCTCAGGGTGATGGAAAAATCCTACCAGCAGAGGGACGGAAGGGTGTGCTGACAGGCCGAGCTGTGCAGGGCTCCTTGCATCCAGCAGAGCTCTCATCCCACAGAGCTTATGCACTCCCCTGTCTGCACTCTGCAGCGCGCCAGCAGGATTTAGTCGCTCATATAGTAGTCAACACTACAAAAATTATCATTTTTCCAAAGCCTGTGCAGACTTTGGCTGATTCCTCTTAGGCCTCACCATCATGTCCACGTGGTGGTGTTCTTTGTTCTAGTGCTGGAAGGGGTGAAGGCTTACCCTCTTGGGCTGTACGGGCTGCGGAGGGCTGCTTGCCTTTTCCCATCTTTCAAGTTTCCCCTTTGAGGTTATTCATTGCTCCCAGCCAGGATTTATCACAAGCTGAAGCAGGCCACCTCTTTTCAAAATCTGTGCAATATATCATACTTACATGTCACAGATCAGCATCCAAAACAGATAAATAAACATGGGTGTATAATTAGCAAGTGCTTGATATGCTAGGACTTGGTCCAGAACCCACTGAAATTGGAATTTTTCCCGACGCATTTAAAGAAAACAGTTGAGGAGGAAAAAAAAACCTATCAAGATTAAGTGAAACATCTACTCAGTGTCTGTGACATGCTCTGTCACTGAACTATTTCCTAACTGATAGCAAGTTCCCAACTCAATGTGAAAAATGCAGATAGAGGGTTGCTATTAAAACCTTCTCCCCTCTTTCCAAGCTGTGAGCAAGTAAGGAACACAGCCTTCTGGTTTGCAGCCCTCTGACCAGAAGGACAGTCATAAGAACTTGTCAGGGAACACTGACATTTTTTTTGCCTCTTCCTTCTTCTTAAAAGTCATTTTTTGACACAGACATCAGGCCATGAGTGATTACAAGGGTATAGGTACCAAGTCCTGTGGGTGAGGAAAGAGGATTTTCCAAGGGTTATAGTAAAATGGTTTTCAAACCTCCTCAGACAACCTCCTCACATGTCTCCCTTTCTGATTTGTGACTGACAGGACTGAGTTTTGAGTAGCACCAAAAGACAAAATTCAGCTTTGCGGGATGTAAGAAAAGGCAATGCCAGAGGAAGGGTACTGGGTTTCTACTTAAACTAAGGGAATATTCATTAGCTGAGATATAGCAGAAGTTCTGGTACAGTGAAGGGCTAAGCTATTTCTTTTTTTAAGAAGGCATTATGTGCAGATAATTTTGCCCCACATTACATTCCTTCCTCCTACACAAACACACACATACATAATCTGAACACCCACTGCCCTTTTGGTCCCCAGTTAGGTGTCACTAGCTAGGGTTAACAGCTGTGCATCCTTCTCTCCCTGCCCCTCTTCGGGCTGAACCACAGCTCCTGCTTCCCTAAAAAACTTCACAGCCTTTGAAAGCTGTAGGTGGGCACATCACAGGCAGCTGGAGTGTTTCTCCTCCTTTGCTTTCACTGTCTCTCAGCTCACGCAAAAAAAGCTAGTGGCAAAGAGGAGATGAGAGGGAAGAGCAAAATTGTCAGCAATTCACTTTGTTCTTTACCTTGTCCTTCAGCCCATGCCTTCCTTTCCACCTTCTGTTTCTCACACCCATCTGCTGCTAGGCACATAAGTGGCTAACGGTGAATGTCCTGTCACACTCAGAGACAGTGCTGAAGGCCAGGGTCATTCCAGGGGTTACCCACAATAAAGCAGTTTTCTGTGCTACAGCCACATATGTTGCGTTACGCTCCTTGCTCCTGCCCGTATCACAGCAGGATATCATTTCAGCAAAACTCTGTAGGTCAGCGGAAAGAGGAGAAAAAAGTCCTTATTCTCTCTCTGAAGTTTCTGCTTCATAAGCTCTCTGAGGCAAGGACTATCTTTTTTATTACCTGACTGGAAGGAAGTGGCCTTGATTTCTCAGGCATCCTTAGACACTAAGAAAGAGCAAATACTGAACATCAGCAACCTTACAGCTATGGGCAGCCAGAGGCAGCAGGTGTTCACCTCACATGATAGGTATGAAATGTGTCCTGTGACTTAATGTAAAAGTCCTTGGCAGGAGGTGGCTGACAATGAATAATCCCAGGAAAATCATGTTTCAGGTTGAATTTAACCTAATGACTGTTGGAAAAATTCAGTGAAGACTTTCAAACTTGGAACACCAAGTGGTTATCTTCATGATGCATCTCGCCAGCCACTTTGTATCTCTGGTTTATATTTCTCTAGCTTTATTTCACTCAGTAGAGTAAAATAAAATGTCTTACTGCTCTGAGCAGAGTTTTCTAAGATGAGCTGCTAACTGGATGGGAACAATAAAGCTGCTTGCTTATTTCCAGCACTTTCTGAAACTGTGAGCCGTTTCAAAGCCCATCATGCTGGGACAGAATCAGGCCACAACTCACTGCATAAACTCTTGTGCTGTAGCAGGGGGGGACAAGATGACAGCCGGAGGCCCCTGCTAACCCAAATGATTCTGTGAGTCTGTGAATATGGGATTAAAGTATTTCAGCTTAAATTGGCCACTTACTTAAATGCTTTCTGGCGCTGTTCCCAGCACGGCGGAGCAGTGGAGGGCACAGACCCCTTTCCCTGGTAGGTTAGTGGAGTTGACCCATAGTGACGCCTGACTGGGCCTCAGGGGAGGGCCTGGTGGTAGCCCTTCTGTGGGAGTGACTCCTCGCCCAGGGCCTGTAGCCAAGGAGAAATGGCTGAGGCTGGGGCGAGCAGCGCCTGTGCCCTTCAGCACTTCCTTAACACAGGGAGGGTTGGCAGGGGCTGGCTGTCGGCGGGCTGCTGGCTGTCCTTCTGCAGCCTGGGCATGCCCAGGATAGAGGGAGGGCCGACTGCAGGCCTCAGCGTCTGTCTCTGCCGCAGCCAGGTAAGTTTGTTTTGGCTCTGTTTCCTGAACACAGCCTAGCAGTGGGGGGAAAAGAGCACTGAGGAAAGGTCTGGAAGGAGATGTGGGCCAGGTAGTGTCTCCCCTCTGCGCCGGGTGAGGCGAGGCCTGGCGGCAGGCTGAGGCGCCCCGGGCCCAAGGGCAGATGCAGCCTGGCCCTGCCGCGGGGCGGGGTGGTGGAGGGCCCCTGGGGGGCCAGGGGAGGCTTAGGGACCTGGTGTGCGTGTCCAGTGAGCCGCAGGGGAAGCTGCCAGCCCCGGGCAGCGTGGACCCCTCCGCTGCAGCCCGACAGAGGCCAAATAGGCCCAGGTACTGGGACACAGGTCCTGCCCCACAGCGGGGAGAGATGGCGGGCACAGAAGGAAAGCCGGTCAGGGTGGTGGAGCAGGTACAGCTGTGCCGGGCACGGTCTGAGTGCCTGCAGGCAGCGGCAGTGTTGCTTGAGACCAAGAGAACCCGGTGCCAGAGTGGCCATTGAAACTCCATCTGGCCCAGTGGCAGTCGGTGTCTGGCACGGGCACCGGCAGCCCCCCGGGTCAGGAAGGTTCTCTGCAGTTGTCGCAGCAGTTGATGGTTACTCCTCTAGCGTGGTACCTGCGCTCCCGATGTAAGGGTGACTAAGCTGCACACCTTCCTACCATTGCCGGCCTGGACCAGCACACACCAGCCTTACTGGGAAGGTCAGAGTTTGTCCCCAAAACTGTGGGCTTGAGGAAGTTTTGCAGCTATATGTGACTCAGCTGGGCACCGCTGTGGGGTAGAAGCTGGCATGGATGTGGGTGGTGTTGCACAGCAGGGGCATGGTGCCAGCAGAAAATCCATCGCTGGCTTAGGAAGGCCTTGAGCCTCTGACTGTTGGAGTCCGAGTGGTATTCATGGAAATGTCACCCTGTATGTGCCCTCTTCTCAAATTATTGCTGGGCATCCACTTTTGGCCACGGTTAGAGAAGAGACAGGGACTGGGCTAGAAGGACCCTTAGCACATGTCGTATGTAATTAGCCCTCTTCAGTACAACTGGTGCAAGGCAGGGAACTGCATGCAGTAGAACGGTGCGTTTGATGAGGTGATTATTCAGCTCTTGTAAACATCCACAAGCGCCACTGAGCTGTAAGTAAATCATGTTTGATGTCCCCCCTCCTCCGCCACACGCATTTCTGCCTTGAAGATTAATAAAAGTTTCTGTGCCGGAGTCATAGCCTTGCTTAAAGAGCTAGCAGGGGGAACCTCAGCTACAAGAGGGCGGTAGGAATGTGGGAGGTATAAAAACCATGAGTCTCCACACAGCCTTTGGGTAGAGCCGAAGGCCAACTCAGGCTTTGACTCACAGGGTGTTTTCCATTATGATTTAGATAAAGCATTCATGTTCAGTTCCTGGAGAAGGGATTGCTATCAGGAAAACACAGTCTGTTTAGGGGGTGCTAACCTGCATACGAACACTTGCTTCTCAGAAAACAGCGCTTCACCTAAACAGTTTGCCCATAATTTGAGAAACTGAGAGAACTGTTACAACAATTTCCTAACAGCAAAATATTTTTCCATTTTAGTATCTCTCCAAACTGCTCTCTCCCTGAACATTACAGCATTTTTGATAGCCTAAGTGCAGGCCACCTGCTGCAAAAGGTAAAGAACTATATATGTTAAATCATATAGCAGAGCTAGTAACCTGTGTCATACCTGTGTTTTGTAACATGCACCACAAAGTCCTAGAGACTTTATAGACCTGTGTGAGCATTCCATGTAGAACTAGTGATGAAATAAGGGTAATTAACCAACCAGATGCTGTGCCTTAAGACTTCTGATGTAACAACTGAAAGGCACTTTGGCTATACATTAGATTGATCCAGGCAAAAACAGTCTATGCCATGCTAGCAGCAGTCAGGCCTGTATTTCACGAAATCCAAGTTTTCTCTGGGATAGCCTTGGAATCCCCCCTGAATTGTTGCTATATGATAAGAAACATTATAACTAAACTAAGATGCCAAGCCAAAGTTTTACAAGCGAAAAAATAATTAGAACACAAATGTCCTATAAATTCATGGTTGCGATATTCATATGCACATTTTTTATCAAAAATACAGAAAAATATTTGAATTTTAGTATTTTTGTAAATTTTCTTAAGACTCTTTGCTGTCTTCATCTCTAATGAAACCAGGGCAATGGTGAGTCAGAATAATAACATTTAGCTTGTAAGATCACTTCAGATGGAAAAGGTTTGTATACATAAATTAGAAGCAATAAGGGAATCTGTGCTGCTTGCAAGAAGAATGGGGCAGCTCGCATCTCTCTGAGCCACCTTGGCAGTCTGTGAACTCAGGAAACTTGCCTACAACAGTGACACAGTAGTTCAGATTTGTAAAGCAGATTTTGATTCCTTTTTTGTGCTTTCGGTGGGATTTGTTTGGCAATGACAGTGAGCTGGAAAGTCTTTAAATGGCACATAGGACTCTAGAGAGCAAAAGTTGAGACTACGGCAATGAGCCCTATCACTCCATCAATCAATTCAGAACCTTCACAGTCGAGAGTTACAGCTTCTGGGAATCAAGGAATCTTTCTCTTCTGCAGCCATATTTGCCTCTTTTTCAGCTGGTTTCACAGTTAACCAGGATTTCTCTGCCTCAAAACTCCAAACCTTTCTTCTTCCCTTTTTATTTCAGTTTAATTGCTGTGTCTCTGGGTTTCTGAGGCTTTCTAAGATTTGTGTCAACTATTCTTGTCCTTGGGGTTCTTTTTTTTGTTTTTGTTTAGGCATATTGTGGAAACTATCCCATTG
Source organism: Chionis minor (assembly GCA_013398295.1). Classification (NCBI taxonomy): domain Eukaryota; kingdom Metazoa; phylum Chordata; class Aves; order Charadriiformes; family Chionidae; genus Chionis; species Chionis minor. Next base: position 732,278 of record VZSF01008262.1, read on the forward strand.
CTGGAAAGACACTGGTAAATTCCTTATTTCTCAGCAATCACTCTGGAGGAACCATTCCTTTGGTTGCACAGCAAAAGGTGAATATTTAATGTACCACTACTAATGGCTAATGAAAAGAATGCAAATGCTAATGCGGAGGCCAGTAAGAGACTTTCTGGGGCAGGAAACCTGTCCTAGCTTTATCACATTGCAATGCTGGATGTAGATAGAATCCCTAAAACCAGAAGTGAAAAACCAAAAAAATACTCAGGGAAGCGAAGGAAATAATTGGATTTACATTCTGCTTTTACAGAAGGTCTCGCTCATCCTATATGTGCAATCAATTATTCAAATAATTTGTTGACAATTGATATAATTATTTCTAATTATTCTTGATTAGACTCCTGGAATTACGTGATTACATGTAGATGTATGCATCATAAATGCAGGAGGTACAGCCTAGATGAGGAGGAAATATCATTTTATTTTTCGATTTATGCATTTTTACTAGTTAAAAGGACCCAGGAAGGTTAATTTACATGATCCTAAACAGAGGCTCACTAAACTCATCTTTATTATATTTCTCTTTGTAAGTTAAGCAGTAGAACCTCTTCAGTTATGGAGGCGAGAATTCACTGTGGGTTTTGATATTCAGGAAGGCAAAGAAACACCTTAAAGTTGTGTGATTGACATGCAAGTAATGTGAGTGTTTATATTTACTTTCTACAAAATCAAGTCTGTAGTGCTAAGATAAGTAGGTTATTCCTAGGAGAACATAAAAATTGAAATAGGATGAGTTAATTCAAAATTAAATGGTTTCTAATTCGTATCAGTCTTTCCCTTTCTCATGATATAAATTTAAATTTCATGTTTCCTTCTACTGTAAATTCAACTAGGTACTTATAGTTCTTTAGCATTTTACAATTACTCTTGTGCTTAGAAGGTTCAGATATGTGTCAGGTAAGCATCTGAACTTGATTTTTTGTACATCGTTATTAAAAGCCATGACATCATGGGTCTGATTCTGCTACAGCCAAGAGTAGTGGCCAAGAGTAGTGTAAGCTAGGAGTGATTGTTGAAATCATTCTGCAAGCAACGTACAAAACTGATTCTAAAGGTCTTTGATCAAGGCCATTTTTATTAGAAATGTGCAATGATTTTAATGGCATTGTATCTAAGATTGCATCTTCTTACATGAGGGAATACTGCATCCAAACAAAATAGAACCTGGCCACCAGCAGTTTGCACTATTGGGCAAACGCCTGATGAAGTGAGCAGAAACTCACTGCCCATTTAGTTCGCGACTAGAAGTATCTCACAACAAATGATTATTGTAGAAAAATCCTACTGGCTAGAGGAGCTTTAGTTAATACTTAAATCACAAATATATTTCTGGTTTTTTAACTTATTTGAGTTAACTAGAAAAAAAATCACTTTTTCCATGCATTTACAAATAGATAATCACATTTTAATTTATATCAATTTTTATTTTAAGTGTGTCAGGCTGCATAAATGAAGCCCTTCAGAAAAGAGATAGATGAGGCATACTGAAACTCCTTTTGCATTCTGTTTCCTCTGGAAGCCTTGCCAATATATACAACTGCCTGATCGCAGTAGCTCATCTGTCTAAACAAAATACATTAAGTCAAACCATAATATTTTTCTGAAGCCAGAAGCCAGTACCACATATGCTCTGATGCTAGAGTATCAGCAGATGAACAGCAAAGAAGATTTTTCTACTGGAAGTTTTGACACACTAGAAAATGTTGGCATGACCTCTGCTGAGAGAGGAAAGTTCTCAACAGTCTTTAATGCTCAGAGTAATGAAACCTCAACTGAAGGGCACTCTCTGCAAAGATGCCTCTCACTAACTCATGCTGACAAAGAAGATACAGAATCAGTTTCAGGAATCTCTGAACTTCTTAAGGTTACTGAAGAACCTCAAGCACAGGTTTTAAAACATGATCTAGAGATACCACCTCAAGCCAAAATCACATCAATACCACTTTCCTCTTTCCCACCTGAAATGCAACAACTAATGTCACTCAGAGCTAAAAATGTCTCTGAAGTAAGACAAGCTACAGAAATACCAACTGTAACTTATGTATGGCCAGTAATAAAGGCGGAAGAGGCTTCCAGCCCCTTTTGGGACAATTTTCGAAAGTCTTTAATGCCAACTTGCCCAAACTTAACAAGACACTGTTCTAGTCCTGACATTGAAGATGTGAAATGTTCCCAGACAACAGCAGTGAAACAGCTTGCACAAGAAGAGCTAGACAGGAAGACAACAAGATCATATGCTCTTATTGTGAAGTCATCTAACAGTGTTGTTTCAGGAATTTTAAAATCGCTGACCAATATCAAGAATAAGGATAATAAGAATATGTTACCGTTTACATCTATCAGTCCTATTGGACAGCAACTGGAAAGTCCTCTTTTTAAGGCAAATGCTGTAATGATATATAATGGGCACGTCTATGTTCTGTATGTAATGACACATGAAGCTCTGTCACCAGAAGTGAAAACACATGGCCCTGACACGTTGCTTAGGCAGACCAGAGCCTGGCTCATTGCATGTAGTGCTGTCCGTGATATAATGATTGAAGTTCCACATCCACTGCAGTCAAGACAGTATGTTGAAAAACAGAACGTAAAACATCTTACAACCCTTGCTACCCCCCCGCACCACGATAAAACTTCAAGTGCAACACATTGCTCTTCACAGAGGATGACTACCAAGCCCAAGCAGTGCTCCCATTCTACTGGGAAACAACAGGTAGTAACCTAGGGTGATCAGTTGAATGTCTATGTACAGACAGTAAATTACCGTCCTCTTAGATATGGCCAAATGCAAGGTGCGTTATTCAGCATATTTATAACAGGACAAATGCTATGAAAGATAAGTGACTTGGGTTTGAGTTCAGTTTTGTGGAAAAGCCAAACACAACTCCAGTGGACACAATCGCTGCAGAGTAAATCAATGTCAGGCTTGCAGGTCTTTAAGACTTTACCAATTAAAAAGAAAATACAATTAAATAATGCTGAGAAAAAAACCCATCTCGACATATATAAAGATTTTTTTTAGTATTTGAACAGGACAAAAGCACTGCACTTAATGGGAGCAGCCGGTTACTACTTAGAGAATAGTAGGACTGAATTTAGTGTAATGGTTAGATATTTTCCAAGGGAGAAGGTGAGGTTTCTGAAAAGAGGTTATGACTGCCACCATGATCACATTTTAAAGTAGCAGTGAAAGAAGAGAGAAGGGCTGGCTTGCAGGGTCCCTACTGAATTAAAATCTTCCTGCAAAGCCACATCCCGGAAGTAGAGGAGACTGTAGAAACAAGCTGTGAAGTTAAACTGGGGTGGGAGGAAAATGGCTATCCAGCGCTCACTTTCAGATAGTCACGTTCTACTCGTTCTTGTTTCAGTTCCTCAACGAGACTGCATTCCCATCCAAAGAAGGCTTGCACAAAAGAAATGGGAAAGAAGTATGTCGGGAAGAAGATAATGAACTGAGACAGAAATTTAGTATTGTTAAAGATGTAAGAGTCCATCTCAACAGGATAAGTCTCCCTGAACCTATAGAGGATTCTGGCAACGCTTCCGCGCTAATATGGAAGGTAATCACCAGGACAAGGAAATGGGGAAAATCGACAAAGGTACTTAACTGTCCGTATACAAATATACAGCATGGCTCATCTTGAAGTGCTCACTACACGTCATTAGTACACTTTTCAGAATTTTTGGGTGTTTGGGCCCCTGTCATAAAACATTTTCTATTTGAGAACCTTGCAATGTTTATGAGGCTTTATAGTGCTGATATTTTTTATATTGGGGCTATTGATAGAGTCAGGAAATTGACTCTGTCTTTGCAGTCTACATTTTTTCTGTTACATTCTGTTATTTCCTGCAGGCTTTAACTAAGCCCCCTGACAAGAATAGCAGATATAGCTAAAGGTAGTTTTTACCATACTAAGTAAGATTTCAAATGGGAAAGCACTTCTTCATGCAGGAAGAAGGAGATCTCTGCTCTCTTCATTTAAAAATCACATCTCTCTAGTTACACCATGCCCTAATGAAGTGTATCTTTTTAATATGTATGTTTAAAATAACTTCTGATAACTGTTTAATAAAATTGTATTAAATTATGCCTAAATGCTCTGAAATTCATGGCATCCTAAATAAATATAATGGCACATCAGAATCTCTATATATCTCCTATATACAGTTGTGTCTCTTTCAACAGCGCAGAATCATCAGAATTGAAGTGGGGGTAAGAAACTAAACTAATATATACATTCAGATTTTCCGCAAATGTGAAAGTAGCCAAACCACAGGATCCCAGCCCAGACCTGTTTAAAATAATGTTATATTTAGTTAATCTACTGGCTTGGCAAAGACCCTAATTTTGTAGTTTTTAACATAAACTCCAATTCAGTAATGTAATGACCTTGTGTTTGCATTGATATCAAGGATGATGGGTCCTCTTTAAGATCTTAGTACTATTTGCTGCAATATATTTGCCTAGCAACTAGCAGATGTGACTCTGTTGCATGAAGAGCACCAGAGTCTCCCTGTGGACAGGAACAACAGAGGCTTGATCTAAAGCAGGTTTTTCGTTTTCTCCTACACTGTCCAACATAGATAATTCTCTTTGGAAAGCAAATAAATTATGGATTATGTGATAGTTGGCTGAGAGTGTAGGCATTAATCATCACACATTGGATCCTTTTTGTTTGACAGCGAACTCTGCCACTTGAACCAGTTTTGCCAAAGAGAAGAAAAGTAACGGGAGTAATCTCAAAGGGTATGAAGAAGGAAGTGCGTTCAAACCAGAGAACTGCAGAGACCAAGAAAAAGGGGAAAAAAATGACTCTGTGCAGTTAGTGTGAAAGTCTAAAGAACACCACACATGCTGCCAGATGTTCTTTTGGGATGAGCACTGAGCAAACCCTGTGCATTCAAGGTGACCCAGATGAATTTCCCCAGACTAAAACCTTACTTTCTGGTTAGTGAAAGAACACTTTCTCTGCAAATACACCAGTGTAAATGAAATATCAAGAGGCAAAAGGACTGTAAACAAACTTTTAAAATCCTTAAAGGATGAGAAGTAGCAGTAGAAGTAATACATAAAAAGAAGCAGCAGAGGTGAAAAATGTTTCTCACTGCTCTTAAATTACAAAACTTCAGTATTTGGGGTATTTGGGGGCTGGGTTGTTTGTTGTGCTTTCTATCCTGTTTCTATTTCTGTTCATTTAGTTTTAAAAAAAAAAAAAAAACAGTCTTTACTTTTGCATTTAATATCTTGAAAACAATGACTATTTCTTCTCTCAGAATCTCTTCTATTGAGTAGTTTCATTGTTACAGCCTGAATGTGTTATCTCCTCCACTAGTGGAAAAGTGCTGTAGCCAGCTTCGACTGGTGGAAGGAGCATCGTATGATACCTACAGAGAAACAGGACCCTGGTGCTCACAGCTGTTTGATGTTTAAAGAAGACCAGTAACCAGAAGTCTTTAAAGATGCCTCTGGATTACTTATTAAGTGACACGATAGCTTGTTATGTGGGATATTGTAATTTCAAAAACTTGATGTTTAAATGGTAGCGATTTTACAAAGCTAAACTTTCTTTTTTATTTTAAGTGCAGCTAATAAAATCCCAATATAATAAAGACCTAAGCCTACTAGTTTATTCTTCAACAAGGGCTTTGCCTCCAATATTCAAATCTGGTGGCACAATGAAGAAATTGGTAACAATCTTTCTAACATAAAGCTTTAAATGTTATATCATTAAAATCGGACATACAGACAGTTGCCTTAGAAACTGTACTGTCAATGGACAAAGGAACAGCCCTCCTTTGGTGGGAGTTTGCCTGTATGAAGGCTGTGAGGACCACCTCAGTAGGAAAATAACAGCAGGGACTGAAGACAGAGCTCTTCTCTCCCTTGGATCCAGCTTGCCATCTGAGTGGACAGCCTCAATCTGGGAAACAGATTTCACCTAACAACCAGCTACCTACAAAAGACTGCCAAGAGCACTGAGTCAGGGGTACTCGCTAAAAATAAATTATTTCACTTGCCTGGGATGCAAAATAGGCAGTTGCTAATGCACTAGTCATAGTCTCTTTCCTGCTTGGCTACTGCCCCTGATGGTTTGCTGCTAGTAATATGTCACGTGGCCTTAGAGACAGATGTCCTAACGTTTGCTTTAAGGCTCAAATAAGTATTGTTATATAAATTAGTATGGAAGAGTCCCAATCGTGTGTCCCTTTAAAGAGTGGGAGGACCCTAACTGGATCCAACATCAATTTAAGCCAACAGAAATCCTCCAAGAGCATCAATATCCTATGGAAGCATACAGTGCATAAATCAAGGCACCCCATCTCAGAGTTTCAGGATATACTACTGACAGTAGTTTTATAGCATACACCTGGCCTGTCCCTCTACCCCATATGGCACTAGCTTCTTGAAGCTGATGTTCTTGGTACATTGGCCACTGGCAGGTCAAGGTTATTTCTCAGTCCCTCTTTGATAAAGGGGGAGATGTCTGTTCTCTTATGAAATATGCTCCACCATTTCTACCTGAATTCCTTCATAAGATACTGAACTTAAATATATTCTCTGGTTTAAGAGCTGCTCCTGGACAAGTAGCCTGCGGGCAGACAGGCCCAGAGATGGGCTGAGTAGCCTTCAGAGGAGCTGGAAAAGGAGGTTATTTCCTCTTGACACCACCTGACAAAATGCAACAAGGCAGGATATGGTATCCATAAGAACTATGTGGATCCTTTTACTCTGTAATCCAACAACATAAATTAGCTCAGTCCTTAATTTTTACTTTAAACAGCCTAATACTGTAAAAGTCAGTAGAAGTGTATTGTCCTATGGCCCAAGCATAAAACAGAAATCTGAGGATTTATACCTTTTGTGCTTAACCTGGAATGTTGTTTATAATGTGTTTTGGTTTCCCTGTGTAACTACAGTACAAGAACAGGATATGCTCTGTATTCTGTATATGTCAACTAAAAGTCAAGGGCTACACAGCTGCTAGCTGTGCACAGGTGTAGATACATCCCATCAATACGTTCTAATTTCCTGCAAACAAAATAAATGGGAAGATTGGACGTGGCGTGAACTTAACTGAGTAGAGCATGAGGGTATTCTATCCAGTGAGAATAAATTGTTGCTTGATGTTTGCTATTTCTTATTCTATTCATTATCTATCTTGCATAGTATAATAAAGTTCTCCTTTTTTTATTAGCTAATTTACCAGCATATTTTGGGAAAGGTCTTGAAGGTTTTGGGTTGCTGTTCTTTATTTAAAGGCAAAAAGAGAATATTTTAATCAAAGGGCAGAAAATCAAGTAACATTTACCACCTCACAGCTTCTTCTGCCCATGATGTCATTTTTATCTTTCTTGACAGCAGATGCCCTGTAGTGAAGGCATGGCCTCCTGCTCACTCATAAAACAAACCCATCATATTTTAAATGTACAGTGCAAGCTAAAGTAACAGGAAAAATATGAGCCATATCCCACTGCCCTTCCAACAGCCTGTATTGCTTTCTACCCTAGGTAGCCCTCATTGCAACCTCGCTCCAGGCAAGAATCTGCACAAAAGGGCCTCACAGCCCCAATTCATCTTTTCAAAGCTGAGTTCCCATCTGTAATTTTCCCACAAACACTCCACTGTTTTAATTCTGGCAAACATCATACAAGCTATATAGCAAAAACAACACCGCCATTTCTCTCCCATTATTCATTTCTGGAAACATCCCTCAAATGTTGGATTTCCAGCACTGTGCCAAAACCAACAAAACATAAATAATCGCATCTTTTATAAAGTTAGGCCTAACCCTGTTAGCAACATTTTTATAAATTCGTTTCAAGTCTGAAATCCATCTGAAATTGCCAAAACAGTCACAAATAACAGTGACCTGTCTGGAAAGAATGGCAAGGTTTTAATATTTGACAACTTTCAGTTCAATAGTTCTGCTTTGCTTTATTATTTCCATAACTTCTTGCCATTTGTTGTGATAATCTGTGATACAAACACTTTCCCCAATCTATTTTTGGGGTTGAAATCTTAATCTTTAAGCCCTTGAAGAGAGAGGAAGAACTCTCAATTATGCTTCAGTGTTCATATTTCAGATGGTTCTGGAAATTTTATTCTTTGCAGTTAGAATTATTCGAGAAATAAAGATTCTATAACTTCATTAATTTTTTGTTCCTTATTTCTCTCTTTCTCCAGTTCAAGTTCCTTTCATTGAAAATAAAGTTTATGTTGAGGCTACAATCTTTTTGAAGCACCCTTCACATGCACGTATCCCTTGCTACAGAGAACACCTTGCAAAATGTTTTCTTTTCACATGCAAGACAAGATTTATAAGCAGGGACAACAGCTGTCACCACCAGAGTAACAAGAATATTTAGAAAAATTCCTTCCTGCAAAGCCACATCCCTGAAGTAGAGAAGACTGTAGAAACAAGCTGTGAAGTTAAACTGGGGTGGGAGGAAAATGGCTATCCAGCGCTCACTTTCAGATAGTCACGTTCTACTCGTTCTTGTTTCAGTTCCTCAACGAGACTGCATTCCCATCCAAAGAAGGCTTGCACAAAAGAAATGGGAAAGAAGTATGTCGGGAAGAAGATAATGAACTGAGACAGAAATTTAGTATTGTTAAAGATGTAAGAGTCCATCTCAACAGGATAAGTCTCCCTGAACCTATAGAGGATTCTGGCAACGCTTCCGCGCTAATATGGAAGGTAATCACCAGGACAAGGAAATGGGGAAAATCGACAAAGGTACTTAACTGTCCATATACAAATATACAGCATGGCTCATCTTGAAGTGCTCACTACACGTCATTAGTACACTTTTCAGAATTTTTGGGTGTTTGGGCCCCTGTCATAAAACATTTTCTATTTGAGAACCTTGCAATGTTTATGAGGATTTATAGTGCTAATGTTTTTTATATTGGGGCTATTGAGAGAGTCAGGAAACTGATTTTCTACAATAAAGCTCTTAAGATTGTTTCAGCAGCCAGACTGGACATAGAGTTTCCAACAACCTGTATCATTTCAATATACCTTTGTTCAAGTTGTCATTCTGCAGATAAATTAGTAAGCAATAATAAATTAGTAATTCTCCTAGATCTCCTTGTTCAGCCTGTAGCATTAAACTTCCATTTCTGTCAACCGAATTTTAAACCAGCATCACCCAACTTTTCCATCCTCTGAGAATGGTCTACTTTTGTTGTCCCTGTATAGGAATATCATTGGTGTACCCTCAGCATTCATGAAAATATATCTTTCTGTGAAATATTTCAAGGTCAGGTAAAGCAAAACATGCCAAAGAAAGTTTTCTTCCAGTACCCAAATGAAACATCAATTGTAAGAAAATTAGTGTTGCCCCTCATTTTTCCTAAAATTTCTTTGCCAGTACACATACCAAGGCAGATTCTTAGGATAATCAAATTTTGATGGTGTTTGTCAATCTATCCACATTATTATTTCTCAACATGTCTCCCAAAAATCAAATAGGATCAAATATCTGATGAAACATTTCATATTTGGATTTATTCTACAGCTGTTTTACACAGATGCTTCCACTTAACTAAACTGCTATTGAGAATGTTCAGTTACCAGCAGTGGTGTTAGTAGTTTTCATTAACCTTATTTGCTATTGTGACTGCCTTTTCAATATTTTCTGCTGCCATGTCTTTTTCTTTGCAGATTGCATTCACTTTGTTACATTCTGTCATTTGCAGACTTTGTGTTCTTTGCAGTTAGAGTTATTCAAGTAATAAAAAGAAGCTGTATCTTCTTCAAATTGTTGTTCCTTATTTCTAACTTTCTCTGGTTTGTGTTCCTTTCATGAAAATTCAGTTTGTGTAGAGGTTATGACAGTGGGACGAACCCACAATTGTTGAGTCTTGCTGAAGGACCCTTCAAATGCAGTGTGCCTCGGTAAAGGGAACACCTTTGCAAAATGTTTTTTTTTATATGCAAGATTTACAAAAAGGATAATAGCTGTTATCAGAGAGACTAGAATACCTAGAAAAAGAGAAAAGCATCACATTCCAAAGCTGAATGCAAAGTAAGAACAATTGATAAGGACGTAATTAAATTTATATTGCCTAGACAATTCAATATCTAAAAAATAGATATTTTTCAAGGAGCAAAGGGGTTGCTGGTGCAAGAGAAACATGTTAAGTAGGTTATTTCCAGAGGGAAAGGGAATGACAGACATTGGAAGGCTGTGGAAAGTGGAGATAGGGGAGTGAGAATTACAACATATCATGAATGGCACATACAAATTATGATACAGAAATTATAATGTAACACAAAAATAATACCTGAATTCTTTACCTGATTTTGGTATCCAGTACAATTATTATTTTTAGGGGCCCTTAGTGTGTTTTATCAAAATCCTTAGGCTCAGTCCCATTTCCAAAATATGTAGGAGCTTATCACAAATGTAGTCATGTACCTTTGTTGGGAGCTCTAACAAGCATCCTGGGGGCAAGAGTCCTTCATCTTCATTCACATGATGATAATGCTGAAAATACTGACAGAAAAATAATTGGAAAAAAGAAGTGTTTTAAGACCCTGAAGCATATTTTTCTCTTAGAGAGGTTTGAAATATTGTGCTGATTATCCTAACACCACAATCCTGAGTTAATTTGTAGCCAGAGAAATCCTAGGAGCTTGCCAGCTTGGGAAAACAAGAGAGTTCAAAGCCTAACGAGTAATATGAGGGAAGGGGAAAAAAAGTAGCATGGAAAAAAAAACCATACGTGCGGAGGAGGATGAATCACTGATATCTTATGTACTATGCTCAGTATTTAGTCTTTTACGTTTTCAAAGAAAATGTGTAATCTGCTAAGAACTATTCTCCTGGCTTCCAGGAGCAGCAGAGCAGTGGCAGGGGGACCATCATCAGGGTTTTATTTGCTTCCAGTGGAGAAAGACCAACACTCATTCCTCTGTTACTCTCTTCTGCCTGTCAGAAGCCTCTAGTTAAACAGCTTTTTCCACTATGCTGCCTCTGTTGTTAAGCTTCCAAATAAGATTCTGGAAGGCTTTATAAATAAAAGACAGGATTACAGGACAGGAGGAATGAAAGTGAAAGGAAGCTTTCTAGAATTTTTATGCTGACAACTTACATTTCCAGGAAAGTACATAATAAATGAAGCATTTATACCACATAAAATCAAGAATAACTCCGTGGGTTTCTTAAATTGAAATGTCATTAAACCAAAAATTTGTAATGTGCCACAGTAATGTCTTACGTACCTGCTTTCATTTGTTCGCCTGTGTTTACGAATCCAGTCACAAATATCCTCAATGCAAAAAGCGTGTGAATCACTCCCAAGACCTCCACATTTGGGGAGTTACCAATGGTTCAAAATGAGACATGAATTAAGTTCTTCCATGTAAACACTTACCTCTGATAGCCAGCCAGCTACTAGAGCTGATGACTACCACCTCTTGGTGCTAGCTTGCTCACAGTTTGTTGTTGCCGCAGCAGCTCAGTATGCTGCAGCCTGCATCTCCTCCAGCACAGCACAGGAACTCTGCCTCTGCATGTGCCTGGGTGTCCTTTGACTGCGACTACTTTGCCCAAAGCCAATAGGTGGCCTTGGCTGCAGGAGATGAATTTGGATTCGAAGGACCATGTCGCTTCAGGATCTGTCATGAACAGCACTGGATGCAAATTGTTCAGGTGTGAAGGGACACCATTACTGCTTTCTGCCACGAGCTGTTGCCAGGACTTTGCCACTATTACAATGAGACGGTGGCTCTCACCTTCAGGTGCCGCATGTAGCCTAACTGGTTGCTAACCAGGTTGGGGTGGTCAAATCCCTCATAAGCAGAGTAGTATTTTAGGCGTCTATGGTCATTCTCCACAGTGCTTTCATTGAAACAGCATGTGGGAGTCATTCACAGTCATCCAAGCCTTTGAGTTCTATGGATACCCAAACCACAGTGAAGCCAGTGATGGCTGGTATCCATGCGCCCAGGGCCTGTCTCTGGCCAGCTGTCACAAGGGTTTCTTCTCCACTGCCATGATTGTTTCAGCACATGGCTGATCTATCATTATCGATCTTATTATCATTATTGATCTCAGCAAGCTTCAATGGAAGGATACTTGATGCCCCTGGCTCCTGCAGCTGTAGCCTCAGACTTGATGAGGACGTTAAAATCTTTCAAAACAGAAACACAACCGCTTTTGGGGGTTTCATGTCTGTTTGCACTGTGAAAACTGCCATTGACCCCCGTGCAAGTGGCCGGGACAGTACCTGTGTCTGAGATGCTATGTGTCCTCACAATGGAGGTTCAAACACGCCGTGCATTCAGACCCAGAAGTAGACTGAAGGAGAATGTCCTTAAATAGCCATGCCTTTTCCACTGGGTGAATGTAAGGGCTTCACTAAAGTGGAACAGTTTCCAAAATATCTGTGTCATCTTTCTGTGACTTTAGAAGATGGGTTGACGGATGCCCTCCTTCACCCTTAATGCTTGTGTGCTTCACTCTCTCCCCATACGTGTCATTCAGCCTATGGTCCTTTAAACGAGCATGGCTATTCCAAATCTCTTCTCTGGCCCTCTGTGCCCTTTTTAGCCTTCATGTATACTGCTGTGGGCCCATGACAATGACTTCCTTCAGGAAACCCAAGAAATCTTGATGATTCTTGGGAGGATGCCAAAGGTGACCAGTGCAGCTCAGAAGGCGGAGAGAGCAAGGTAAGAGTCCTTGCCTTGGAAGCTGACAACATGCACGCTTGGGGTGGGAAGTTTGATAAGGGCTAGGAAAAGGCTGATTTGGCCATGGAAGATTGAAAGGTGACTTCCTCTCTCTTTAAGTGAGATGAGAGCTTCTGTACCACCCCCCCTCACATCTCTTTTCACCTCTGGCTGAAACTATTCTGTGAGGTCTGACAAATTCCTGCCTCATGATGGGCCATCAGTAGGTAGCCCATGCCCCCTTCACAAGATAGACCTAGCAGCTAGACCTTTTCTGTCCCAGAAAATATCCTTGCTCTCCACATGCAAAGCACTTAAAAGCCAAGTTCTCTACATGGCTATCTTCTACCTATGAGAAGACTAAAACCAATTTAGAGTGACCGGTGCCCTTCCCACTTTCCTGATGGGCCATCAACCCTTCAACACACCAATGCTTTTCTCCCCCATAAAAAAAGACACATTCAAGGGGGTGTATAGCTTTAAGTAAAGGCTTTGAGTTTGAATAGCAGAATGCCTCCAGCTGAACTGCAGCACATGGTGGATCAGCAGAAGTGTTGAGACAACACAAAGACAAGACAGCTGATAATTGATAATAATTGAAAGCTGATAATAACATCATAAACAGGGACAGAATCTGAGGGGCCAATCAAAAACTTTTCTAATCAGAAACGGTGGAAGAGAAATATGTTAGGAATGGGGAGGATTCAATAAAACCAACAAGCTGAACTTTGTCATATGGGACAAAAATGCCACCTGGGGATTAAAATGCAGAAAATCTGGTCAATGTGACTGGCAAGCACAATGTCTGCCAGCCTGGACACTGATACTTGGAGCTAGCTGCCTCACCTTTTCCTCCCAGCCTGTCCTGGGCATAGGAGCCTGTCCATAGTCATTGTGGCTTCCAAGTTCCCCTTTTGGCTTGGCCAAGCTGATTCCTCTTCCTCCAGTTCCTCCTTCCCTGCTGTGTGGAAGCCCTCTGTCCTCTCCCACAGGAGCTACCAGGCTCACCACATTGCAGGAGCCTCCTGCTCTAGTAGTTACTGATGTGGCATCAAGGAGAGCCAAGACCTGCCATCTATCTGACCTGCTGAGCATCTTGAAGGAGCCAAAGAGCATCTTTGGACAACAACTTTGGTCATGGGTTTATGTGCATTGAAGGGGGGACTGGGAGGACAGTTTCTGATGCAACTAAATATTCCAAGGAAGATTTCGTCTGCAGCTCATAGCTCAAAGACAGTTCCCTTTAAAGCCTTGTTACACCTTGCAGTCAGACTGGTGGTGTAAAGAACCCTAATTCCACCAGAAGGCTCACTCATCCCTCTCAGGTCCCACCCCAAAGACAGGTATGAAAACGCAGCACTCTTACCCGAGCTGGGAATCAGGAGTGCTGCCACAGGGAGCCATTGACACTGGCCACAGTAGACACTGGGCTTAAGAAGTATCCCTGGATAAAACCCTGTCTGAAGTCTTCTGCATGGTGCAGGGAGGATACTGGGGGAACAAGTCTCCTCTGGATTTTCCTGTGTGATGATCCAGGGACTTAGGGCACAAAAGTCCAAGAGAGTGAGAATTAGTAGCATTCAGGCAGTTAAAAGCTACATAACAAATATTATTGATACCAATTTACCAATTTTCTTCTCGAATTTACATGTGCTAAATGTTAATGGGAAAGTATACTAAAAGACTCCACTTCAATAGGCCCAACAGGACAGAGTTGTAAGCTACAGCTACAAAAATTTAACTCAATTACTTTCAAACCAAAGTAAGCACAGTACAACAGTTGACAGCCAGTGTGTTGTCAGAGGTGGAAGAGAAACTCCTTTAGTACCCTCATTAGCAGTGCTGGGAAGAATGAGTTATTTCCTTGAAACTTGCACTATCTAATATTACACTGCATTCTCTATGGTGATGACATTTGAAACGTGCACAAGGTAGAATAAATAAGAAGATTTGAAAGTTTGACGAAGGAGAAGACAGACCTAAAGTGCTACCTGATAATGTGGTAGAATCTGCTGTTGTGTAAGAAGAGGCTTAAGACAGGAGAAACCAGGTGAAAATCTATTGCCTGTGTTACATGTGGTGTGAAAGAAGATCTAACCTTTTCTTCTGGCCTACACATTGTATAAATCTTTGAAATTGCCACATATATTTTGTTGACTTAAAAACCCATCTAGGCCTTGACAGAGTAAATTCCCTTCCAACCACAGTAGTCAGATTATTTGTTTCTGAAGCTATATAACACCATCTGTTAAAATATAGTCTGACTTTCCCAGTGATTTAGAGAGAAACAGTGTTAGAAGACACATTAGTAATTTAAATGCAGATAATTCCCTTCTGCACTTCCCATTAACATCAATCATAATCACCCATCTTTATTCATCTCCTTTGTGTTCTGAAACTACAGAAGTCAAGAAGAACAGGCATCCTGAGTTCAGATGAGAGGATCCGAGGATCCAAAGGTCCAAGTTAGAACCGAGGACAGACAGGAAAGGGGGTTTCCTGCTAACAGGAAACTTCATCTTTTTCAGAATTGGGTTTCAGTTTGAATCGGATGAAATCTTTTTTTCTTCCCAGTCCTCCACTCAGCAGGAAGCTGCTCAGACGCTGGAACAGCTCTGCTAAGCTGCCTCTGTCCTAATACCAACAGCAAAGCTAGGTATTGCTGTCACTGGGGCTTCCCAGACTCCCTGACTCCCTGGCCAGTCTCCCAGGGGACAGCTCTGGGCAGACATTTGAGAGAGGGAGACGGGGTTACCTCAGGACTCTGGACATTCAGCAAAAGTTCAGCGAGTCCAAGAAATTTTACTCTCTAAAACGTGGAATCTATCAAATAAACTTTGTTCCGTGAGAAAACTTTAAACCTTCTCTTTTCATCTGGAAGCTGTCTAAGGCACCAGTTTTCACAACACGAAGGAAGAAGACAGTGGATACAGAGCCACGTGTTGTGCAGTCACAACACTAACAACAATGGGAGCTGAAGTTTCAATTTATGGAAAACTCCCATAACACAACTAAGTATCAGGAACTCTTCAAGTGTGATGTCTAGAGGGAGTGGCTGAGCTTCAGCAGGCTGCACTGCAAGACCCCCATCCATCATGGAGCCCAGAGACATCTTCCATTTCTTTTGCCCCCTTACAAACACAAGTGTCTTCTCTCTTTATGGCAAGATGCTCCTTTTGTACAGTGCGTGTATAGCACCCGGCACAAGAGGGCTCACTAGCACTCAGCTAATGCAAAGAAGAAAACACAAATAATACCCTCCCCCTTAAAATCATTACCAAAATATATCATTCTCTAACAGGTGGTTATTAATCTATATTATTTTTGGAGATGTAAAGGATTTTTTGTTTAATTAGCAGTCCAGCTACTCTGCGGTAAGAATATTACTCTTTAGTATGAGAATGAGGTCCTGCAGATTGCTGACTTGTAAGACAGAAATGAAGTAAGGGAAAATTGAAGATATTCATTGTCTTGATAGAGGTACTCAGAAATACTGCAAGATGATACTTCTAGTGCATTTGGACTTTCCACTGTGCTCTGGAAAGGGACAACTACCCTGCTGGGCAATTATCCTAAATAAACCATGCCTGAACCTTAGGCTTCAGCACGTTCATACTGGATTGTTTCTTGCATCTGACATGCAGATGCATCAACTTGCATCTGACATGCTGTATTGTGCAAAAAATGTTTAGTGCTATGTCTCTTAAAGACCTTCATATAATCCTCTGCTAGGCAGACCTTTTATGGCCCTACTTTCTACTGTAGGCTGGGAGGAAAAAAATACTACTCACTGCATGTTTGGAGTCCAGATCAGTCTGAAGCACATTCGCATTTTGTTCATGTCTTTCAGGAGGTGCAGTGACCACAGTGAATAAACTCCCGGTCTCTAAATGGTCTTCTGCCTATCAGGCAAACAAACAGATGTCCCCTGTAGGTTTGACAGGGCAAGACTTTCTGCACAGAGCCAGAGGTTGACTGAAGTTTTTAGAGTTTTCATTCCAGTCTGTCGCAGTAAGGTTATAGTGAGAAAACAGATTATATGAAAAACTACACCTTCTCCCTCTGCCAACCTGCTCCTTGCGTGTCTGAGCTGGCACTGCTAATGTTATGGAAACCCCAATCTCCTCCTTGTTTAAAATAACCCTGAAAGACCAGTCAAGGATTGCACAAAAATCTCTTAATTTGGGCACTCAAATTTAGAAAATAGGGACAATACCTTGTACCTAAATCAACAGTCTTATCTGGAAGCTGAAGAATAGCAGGACATACTATGAAAAGGCAGGCCACTTCTTGTTGCTTAGTTTGATCATCCAAGGTGGAAAATACTGGTTTTAATATGTTATGTGTAAAAATAAAAATCAGTGTTTTGTTTTCACACTGCAGGAGCATTTCTAAAGATAAGTAGTATGGCAGACTGGGCGAACAGAGGCTGATTGTCAGTACCATTCAGACATTCAGTACCAGAATGAAGGATTGTTGGATGAAACTACTAAGAGACAGACAGACAGTTCGGAATAACAAACAGAGGTGGTTCCTCACACTATGTGTGGCTATATGTCGTTGCTAGCTTGCTGTTGCAGATATTTAAGTTTATGCCAACATGAATTCAAAAGGCTACTGGACAGATTCATGGGAGAAAGTACATCTGAGGGTATCAACTACTGTCTCTGGCTCGGGAAATTACTGCACTTTGAACAGCAGAGGATGGACAAGTATCATTTCACATTCTCATATTCTTCCTTATGACATTTTAGTGATATTAGGACCAAAAATGTTGGGTCAGACGAAAGGTCCATTTAGCCCCATAGTCTGTTCTCAGCTTTGATCGACAGTGGATGTATAGTTTAAACATAGTGCATTTATAGTAGCTACATGTGGCCATTTACACTGGCTGCAAATACAAACAGAGTAGGGGGGCTGGACTGAGACTCAGGCCTTGCGGCATGAAGGCTACTGCTGCCACCTGCACCACACCTGAGGGACAGGACGCATAGACAAGAACCTGCCATCTGCATTGAACTGACTGTAGGTCAGCCAGGAGCATCCTGGTGTGTCCGATCACGCAGTTCTCCTGTCAGGGTGGAAGACCCTCTGCCCACCAGGGACATACATGAAACATTGGATTGAAACACAAAAAGCAATGCATTGTAAACCTTTAACTTGATGAATTTTGCTCTTGCATCTTTACTATGTGTCTGAACAGATTTCAGTCTCCTTGAATTTATTCCTTATTCAAAGCAACCTGACAAAAATTACCTAGTCCATAATGTAAAAGTTCATGCATAAGTCACAGTATGCAATTCTGGTTTTTACTGGAGAAATAGCCTCAAAATCAGTTTTCTACAGAGAATATTCATAGGATATTCCCAGTTCTAAGCATATTAAGTAATAGCTTCTACTTCTTTCTCTCTGCATTTCAAGATATCAAGCATATTCCACATGAGAACAAAGTAGTACTGTGCTAATCACTGCACAAAATACAAATGAGGAGTTTTGTACAGCTCTCCTGTAGACGGGTTGAAAATCCCTCCAGAAGAGAAAGAGGCTCTGAAGGCACCCAGGAAGGCTGCAGCACAGCTAGGAAATTAATTCAGAGTTGAGCCTTCACACAAGGCAAACCTTTCTTGGAGTAATTCTCCATTGGTAGAAGTAGTATGATTTCATAATGATCACTGCATAATGCCAGAACACTACAACCATCTCACAGACAGCAGGCTGGGACTGGCCTAGGTTAGTTACCCGTACATTCAGTTAGGGGAAATTTAAAAAAAAAAGAGGCACACAAAAGTGGCAAGATGCCCAGCTCCATGGGGTTTAATGGTAAGAATATTTTCACTGGTAGTTACCAAACTACACTACACTGGAGGCTGTGTTGGCATGAGAGAGGAGAGGAGGTTTCACATATCTGTACCTTGATGAGTGGGACTTAACTATGCATAGGACACTGAGACTCTGAAAAAGAGACATGTCAAATAATACAGCATAAAAGCCTTCTGCTTTTGTTCCTCTGGGCAAAGGCTTGCTCCAGCACCTTTTACATCCTAGACCAAGTATCCCACCACCACACAGATGATCTACCTCACTCTGACCCACCCTGATATTTTGACTTTCTCAACACATGGTTGTTTTCATCAAAGCTTTCAGCAAGTTTTGATTCTGCTCCTGTTCGGGAAAAAAACCCTCAAAAGTTGTTCTGCTTGACCAAGATCTCTTCTGAGAAGAGATTTAAGGCATCACGGAAGAAGAGGATCCAGGCTGGGCAGTTGGTTCCCTAGCTCTTCTTCTGTGAGTCCAGCTCCAGAAATTTTTGATTAGTGACTCTCTCACTTCACTTCCTTTACGTTGTGACATTAACATGATGCTAGACGCTTACTAACATATGTTAGAGAAGCAAAATATCTAGTCATCTTTAGGCGGTTTGCCACCATCCATCACCAAGCCCGTTTCAGAGACAACTCCAGAAAGTTGGATCAGAAAGTAGATTTCAAACCACATTACATATGGGAAACAAATGCTATCCAGGAAACCTTTTTACAGGACTAAATTATAAATCATTCTTTGAAAGAATTTTTATTTTGTAGAAGTGTTTGGTGAGATGCTGCATTTGACCACAGACAGCTGGGCTGTTTAATCATCTAGTATCATTTACATCCATAGCAACTTATTTAATCCACTGTGTATATCTGACTACAAATGTTCAATGAAGAAGAAGTAACATACATCTATACATGTCTATGTGTGTAAAAGTATATACTTGGAGTTATATATACTAATATATATTTATATATACTAGTATACACACAAAAACCTGCAGTGTCCGATGTGATTACACCATCTCATCTTACATTAAAGAAAACACAAGAACTGAATTTTTTAACTCAGTTCACTGATGACACTGAAATTTAAAAGGCAAGAAGAGTTCTTATGTTAATAAAACATTGCTTTTCAGCTTTTGCCATTAGCAGTCACATGGAAATAATGTTACATGAGGGACAGAAACAATTAGCAATAGTGAGTCTGATGAATTTGTTTTGATTGTCCATAGTAAACAGATGATGCAAATGAATGCCTCAGCTGTTACAAACCTAACTTGGTTTCCCAACAAGCTCTTAGTGATATATGTAAATACAATTCAGTATTTCAGTAATATAATATTCAACATAATTCAGTGTAGAATGATACTGCTCACGCAAATGTAAGTCAGTCAGTATATGAAGAACTACAGAAAAAGGTAAAACTATTTGCAAGAGAGAATGCTGTAACATAGAAAAGCACCTGATTAAATATTTAAGGATATATTGAAACAGAGTAAGGAGGACAACTCTTGCTTTTTCTTTCTAAAAGTGGAATATGTCCTCCTAGAGTCTGATCACAGACTTCTTGGAGCTGTTTGGTTTGAAGCAAAAATCACAGCCTGAAAGCAGAGCTAGTTTTAAAGAGGAACACTTCTGTTTAGTGAGTCCAAGAGACCATGCTGGTGCAAACAGCCAGGTGTGCATGTGTGGGGAGAGGATTTATATTTTCCAGAAGGCTCCATGGATCTAATGCTTGTCCAAAAGCACTAGCAGGCAACTCCAGCAGTCCCCTCTTGAAATTTAGGATAAGGTTATCACCTGTGAAGGACTACTATTTTCTAAGTGTGGTTCAATCTTGTGTTTGAGAGATTCTCATTAAAACTAGGGGAAAATTTATGCTTGGTGCTTGTCCCCTTTATTATAAATGATGCTACTTCGGGGAAACTGCATAGTAGAAACTAAAGTGGCACTATGCTGTCTTGATTAGTATTTCTTACGCAGGATTCTTATTCTTCTGAGAGTCTCCCCTTACAAAAACAGGGGTGTCTGGGCAAAGGCCGTTCTCTGCTGCTGGCAACTGCTGTATGGCCACAGCCACCAACAGCAGCAATTGTAGATCTATTCCTGCCTTCAGCTCTTGTCCGCTACACTGTGAAACTAGTATTGCGTTGCTTTTCAAGATGTTGTTTGAAAGAGGATTGGGAATTTAAAAGCAAATAGGTGATGAAAGCCTTCTGCTTTCCAAAGCAGCTAGGTCTGCTCAAGAAGACAAAAGGCAAGACAGTGGCACATGTTTTGCATAGTCAACAGCCCCCTTGTGTAATATATTCCATTTGTGGTTTAAGAACTGCCGTCCCTTTGTAAAGACTGCCCATTGCAACCACAGTACTGCAAACATCGGGAAGAATTGGCTTATCTACTGCATACATGTTAGTCACACCAACGAAAGCCTATGAATTGTGCAACAAGCCCAGTGTTTTGCACTTTCGAGTTCACCAGTTTGACCTCTGTCTCCCATCCCACCTGTATCTTACACCTACTATTCCTCAGTGCTTCATTATAAATCCATTTCCCATAATTAGTTAGGAGTACAAGGGTATATTTTTTTTCCTCTAAGCTATACAGGCACACTGTATAGCAGTTTTTATGAAAACTCAGATTAAAGACGCAAAATAGATAGGCTGGATTACATTGGTTTAAGCTGGTGTGACAATTTCACTTGATTGCACTAAGGAACCGAGCAAACCTACATGTTACTAGGCACAGGAAATTTGTCTGAAAGAGAATTAGAGCAGAACTCAAGGCCGCTCCTGAGAGTGGAGAATACTCACAGTACCTACTTCATGTGCTCAAATCAAGCGGTCAGTGTGGCCAATGTAAAGGGAAGGAAGGACTCCTGCAGAAGACAGTTCAGAGCACTGACACTGAATGGACTCTCTGCAAGAGTATCTTTCTCTCTGTTGACCATATACAGAACCTGAGAAGACTAGATTCTGGACTTGGTCATCTCCAGTTAGATTCCTGAAGTAGACAATTTCAAATATCTGCTAATGTGCACATTTGGGCTATGATTTGCAGTAATCCTGTATCAGTCCAAAGCACTCGTCAGCATTTTCTTATTCAATAAATTGTTGGCATTTCTACAGAACTTTGTTCATGGCACATGAATATTAACTGAGCTGCACAAAACGTTTGTTATGCCGTTAAGTATACAGCTCAGGGGCTTGGCCATGGTTCCAGGACTTGTTTAGAATCACACAGGTAACTAGAGACGCTGGGAATAGTTATCTAGGGGGTCTCCCTTCTAAAACAGCTAAGCAACATCCCTCTCTCTTACATCCATTAATTTTGGCATTTTTCCTAACATTTTACAAAGTTCCCTAAAAAAGGTTTTCTGAGACAAAACAACAGTCTTGAATTTGTAGAGCAGGAACTCAATGTTTCCCTTATATTTGGATGGGGTTTTTTTCTATAGTTTTGGGGTTTGGACCTGTCTAAGCCTTAGACATTTCTGCTGAAAGCATTTAAAAGGGACTTCAAGTCCTGAGAGCCACAGTTTCTGAGTACCTAATGTGGGCACTATAAAAGTCCAGATTTTCATTAAGTGCAGAGCAATTTCCCAGTAGGGACCAGGCCTCTCTAACATTCACCTGAAAAGGGAGGTATCCAAGGGTCCCAGCCACTCTTGGAAACTGTGCATTGCTCTCCTGGTGAGGCACATGCTCTTGACCCTGAAAGAGAGTTCAACTCTCTTGACCCTTCTGTCAGGCATTCCAGCAAGATGACAACAAAGCTGCCAGCTTCATAGGGACATGTTAAAGCTATTTTTAAAATCCTCTGCTCGCTCTCAGTTATAACACCCTTTCTGAAGGTTAAAATAGAAACCAGTTTCCAGCATCTACAAACCAAAACCCAACAGTTACTTTTGGCACCATCTGATGCATTCTTGGCTGTCTCAACAGGGAGGTCAGGAACAGGCTGGACATAAAGCCACTGATGTCCTATCTGAAAACAACTCAGCCATACTGGAGAAAATGCTTTAAAACTCTATATGAAAGGAAAATCTCTTCAAAAAAATATTATCATCATATATGGACAAAGAGTAACTTTTAAATCCATTTTTGCAGAGCATGGGAGGCTCTTCCCTCTCACCAAAGTGCAAGCGCTGAGATTTGTACTCATAATAGGAGCATTACTAAAACCAGCAAGACAGAATGCAAATGTACTTCGAAGTCAAACAGCAGACACATTAACAAGCGGGAAACTGTGTTCCCAGAACTCCAGCCCATAATAGATGTCAAAAAAAAATCAGATTTATTCAAACAGATGCTCAGTAAATTCTAAATTTAGTAAATCAGAGTTAAATTTGGAGCTTCTCCCTTTTCACCATGCCTTTGCATTAACTGTTGCTGGTATGCATGTGGTACCAGCAGTCCCTTATAACGAGCAAATAGGCACACTCTCCTAAAAATGTCAATCATTCAGCAACAGCCCTCCTTAATCAGGCCCAATCCCACAGAAGGGTCTTGTTATCAAGAAACTCTGAACAGCATTCTTCAATTATTGCTACCTGTAAAGCAGTCATGGGTACAGAAGGTTATGATATTTTACAGAGGGAAATCCATTAACTGAAGCACTATAGCTCAAGGAAAATCTAAGTGTCTTCTCCATAAGGAGGAGCATTTCTTCAGTTTCTCAAAGATGACCAAGGAAATTGGCTAGCAAGGACAACATCAATTCTGTTTCTTCTGTAGGTAGAAAACATTATAAATTGCATATTAGCAATGATAAAAAGAAAGCAGATGATGGGAAAGGAGGATCCAATGATCCTCCTTTTTAGCATCTTTCTAGGATTTGGGCTCAGCCCCTGTGGGACAGAAAGCTTGTGAACCTCTGGTATAGCAGGAAACAGAAAATCAAAGATTTACTTGCAGAGACTTTGACCAACAGTTTGCCAGCTTTCCTCAAAAAGAGTCACTGATTTTTTTATTTTACACCTAGTTACAATCTTCAATTTGAGCAACACTTGCAGAAAACTACTGAGAATCTAGGTCTCAAATTTAAAATGCTAAAACAGAAGCACTTACCATGTGGAACAACTTAAAACCTCCTGAGGATACCTCACTATATCTCAGCCTACTCAGTGCTCTCAATATGTCTGAAAATGTAATGAACTCATGTTGAGAGAGGTCTTAAAGTCTTTTAATGGAAGACAGAGCACTGAAGAAAAGTATGATTAGTGCACTTGAAACCAAAAACTAACATAAAGAAACTACTCCATCACAATGAGCTGAACACCAGCAGGACAGTTAAAGGTAAGAAAGCAATAAAAGATGAAATGAGTCTAACTGAAGTTTCTATTGCAAAAGAGACATTTTAAACTCAGAATCCCAAGCTCTGGTGCACAACAGCCACGTAGTCTCTCATTTAAAAGTAACAGAACTCATCTCTAATCCTTGTAACTACACCAAAAAGCCATCAGAGATATGATCTAGGTTCAATACAAGGGTTAAAAAATCAGAGACAAAAAAAAAGAACCAAAAGTACATATAAACATTAGCCAATCAACCCAGAAATACCATTGGTGACTTTTAAACTTATCTCAGCATTTTGAGAGGGGCTTAGTTTGTGATCTGAGTCTTATTAGCAAATGAGTTTGGACCATAAATCTGAGACACAGCACTAAGCATCTCCTAAAACATAAGAATACTCCAGCTAGCTTTTTGGTATAAAGACTTATGAATTCAGAAAGTTAGTTACTGGCACACAATTACTTCAGGTTTACCCACAAGTGTGGGTTTGCTTCTGTGTCAGAGGAGCAGGCAGATGCAGAGGTGGAGAAGGGAAGAAGGAGGCAAAGGCTTCCCTATCTGTAACTAGCCATGTTCAGGGTGTGTGCAAATAGTCAGTACGGCTCTTCTAAAATCCATTAAATTGGCTGTCTAAGACTGACTGCTTGAGAGCTTTTCAAACCTCTCTTGACTTGGCTATTTTATTTTCACTTATAGACAACGCTCATGAAAGCACATATTTAAGATAATGGTGCATAATACTGTAGAACTTCATAGGCTTTCTCAGTGCCACAAATAAGCCTTCATTTTGCCAAGTCACATTTTTTCCCTTCAACATCATGCCGCAGTTTCTCTTCCTGTTCAGTTAGGCTGCTTAAATAAATAAGTCTCAGTCCCTCTAGCGCTGGATCATTTAAATTTGTTAGTCTCCACACAACTGGTTTGTGCCTTCTGCAGTTAATCCCTCAGCCTCTCTTGCTTACATATCCATTTGTGTTCAGGATTATTAAGTGCTGGCTGAAATTGATAGCCAGAGCGAAGCCCTGTTTGCGATCCAAGATTTTGCTGTGCTGCAATTAACTCGGTAGCACCTGCATACTGACTTACGAAGAAAAGCTAATCTCAATTTATGGCATACCAGAGTGCTTTTCACCATGTAACAGTGGAGCGAATATCTTTCACTGGAACACTAATCACTTCTAATGCCGCCCACATTTTTACATTTGTTGAATTTTTCTCTTGACTAAGTCTGACCCTTGGGTTTGCCTTCATTAGGCATCGCACTGTCCAGCTAGCTTGGCAGAGCAGGCTAAGAAGCTTCAGTCCAGCTTCAGGCTGGGAGCCCTGCCTCCTGAGCAACGGCAGTGAAAGCTTTGGCACTTTAAAACGTCGCTGATGCTACCCTACTGATGCGCTGGATGTTACTGCCTTGGTGGCAGGAGTGGCAGGCGTGGATGGGTGCTGAAGCCCTGCCTGCCCTTGACCACTGTACTGCACATGAGCCAAGCAGGGGATCAGCGCTGGGGTGCCTGCTGGAGAGGCAGCCTCCAGCAGTGAGGAGGGGCAGGCAGCCAGGTGGTTAGTTTTAAACTGCCACAGCTTAAATTCACCAGTCTCAGGAGTCAGAGCCCTCTGGTCACTCCTGTTCCTTACACCTCACAGTGCTTTTCCAGGAGCACCAGAGAGCATTGAGGAAGCTTCTGAAGGGAGAATGCAGTGCTTTTACTGGATTATAGCTGTATGCCTCCTATGACAGGCAAAATCTCGGCTAGAGCCTCATACCACCCTCACCTGCTACTCGAGCAGTCTGATCAGAGCATCTCGGTCCTCTGGTTGACATAGGCAGCTCTTGCTCCTCAGCTCCACAATAGCTTACAGATCCACCTGAAAGAAGTGCTGTTTGTCTCACAGCACTTGGAGAAAAGTAGATGCCTGCTTTTCAGTATGTCACTGTGCCTCTGCAACACCTGAGTGTTCCAAACCACTTAAAGCACTTGCGGAGGGGAGGAACAGACACAAAAACAACCTCGGTGTCTTTCACACCTTTTTGTTGCTGCTGTTGTTCCAGAGCTTATTATAACCAACCCAAGCCATAGCAGATCACAGATAATGTCATTCAAACTTTGCTACGGTCATGTAATTCAAAACTTCTGCTTCAGAGCAGGAAAGAAGAGAGGAGAATTCACAAAGCCCAATGAGAATTCACCATTCAAAGAGGCGTTCAGCGTTTCTCTCCAAGGAAATACTAAGTTACAGGCCCACTAGATGGCGACTGGACCTACATACACAGCCACGCCGGACAGTTAACATTATGGTGTTATCCTGTCTTTGTGATGTGTCAGGACTAGACCCTTTCAGAAGCAATTTATCCCTCTATGCTCAAGCACTCTGTACTTTATATTTAATTTTTCTTCTCACAGCAGTTACTGGAAAGCTTTGTAAGTCTGATTTTAGCATGAGGCATTTAGCATTTCAGCTGTGTAAAGGGATTCTATAGTTTTTAAATACAATCACATATAAAATATTGATGTTTATTTGTCTGCCTTTTTTTTTTTTTTTAATTCTCTAAGAGGCAGGGTGGTCCTGTGATCAACTCAATGCATTTGGGCTCCAAAAATGTGGAACCAGATATCATTTGTACCATAGCCTTCCTCATGAAATTGTGTTCAAAATGTTGCACACATTCTTTGGATCTTGGGTTTTTGTGGCTGCCAGAACTATTTCTACCTCATTTTATCTTGTCTGGGAAATTCAGATTTCAAGTTCTTCAGAGCAGGCTTGTTTTTTTCTGAGCTACTTGTATTGTGCTTAGCACAGGGAGACTTGGATATCTGTACAGACCTATATGATTTGAATGACGAATGAGTACCAAACAAGAACAATTTGAGGAAATGTACTTTTTCTAACTCTTCAGGCCTTTTCTCTAACATTGATAAAGACCTTTTTCTGAGCAACATGAGCATGAATAAAATGAAATAGTCTAAGAAAAAGACCTTACATTAGAGCCCGTTCATCACTCTCCTCCTGCTTCCCTACCCAAATTCCAAAAAATGCAGGAAATGGGGATGAAAAAGTTTGAAAGCATAAAATGAATTGGCAGGGAAAGCAGTCAAATTTTAGGATGGACAATTCACATATGCTAGAAAGCCTATGAAAGAAGCATCCTATCCCTTGGTCAGGAAGCAAAGCCCTCGGTCATTAGCTGACTCACTTCTCCCCTGCAGCATTATCACGTGTTCAGACTTCAGCCATACTTCTGGCACAAACCAGTTTGTCTTTTCCCAGAAAGTTCCTTCCAGCTTAGTTCAGACTTTCTTCATATACTGTAATTGTGTCTTTCACAGGAGCTCCCTCAGTTCTACTAAAACTAAAACTCTATAGTACCTTCAAATTTCAGACAGCCTGCACCCTCCTGTATGGGGAAAAGAATTGCCTGACTAAAACACCTTGAGGCTATGAGACAAGTTTTTTCCTGTCTTTCAGGTGGAATGGCCCAATGTGAAGGTCATGCTGGTTTTTTGCTTGCTTTTACACTAGCTTCTTAGGAGCCACTCTGTATATGACTAGGCCCATGAAGCTCACATCACTTCAGTATATCAGAATTCAGTTACACAGCTGCAAATGTGGGACTTTGGGAGAGGCTATGAGTGTGGCAATGAAACTGGACTAGGTAAGATATGCAACTCCAAGCGTTAATGTTCAGGGACTTATAAGACTCCTACCAGTGTAGTCTTTGGACATTCAAGTAGCCAAAAATAGAGTAATGATTCCCTTTGGACCTTCTGTTTCTGTTTCAGGGGTCCTCCGAGTACTCCAGACAGACAAAATACAGACCACAACTCCAAAGACATCCTCTGTGATCTCCACACAACCTTCTACCTCCTACAGGCTTTGTTCCTGTATGTAGATCTATGCTGTTTCTTTATCCTTCTAGTTATTCTTCTGCTCCTCAGTCTTCTCAAACACGTGTCTCACCAGATTGAGTTATGGCATTGTGCCACTTCTGTGGCACACGTCCTCCTCCACTGACACTTCCCCAGTCTGTCACCCCACCTCTACTCTACTAAAGTTAGACCCAGCTCTGTAAGCAAACCCCTGGGCTTACCTGACCTGATGCAGAGGTCTGCTCATGAGAAGCCATATCCAAACCACTCCAGCATAGGCTCAAGTTCTCTCTCCAAGTTCAAAGCTCTTGCTCATGAACTCCTCAAAGGCAAGACCTTGACTTCTCTGCACAGTTAAATTTGCAGTGCCACATGGGGGAGCTTGAGCTGCGACTGAAGCTCATCACTTCCAGATCAAGAGAAAAGGACGGCTCAGCAGCACTAGCTTAAGCCACTAGAAACTCTGATCTGGAAAGGCTGGTTGAAAATCATGACATACATATAAATAGTGCACACACACTATAATAAAGATGTTCCTTTTCAAAATTATGTTAGGTGACAGTTGTTGATTTTGCCTTGAAAAAGCAGCCAAACCCGTAATTCATAAACTGTAACTTATAAATCCATAAACCTTAGAAACTTCCAGTTGCCCTTAGCCTGGCAGATCAAATAAAATGAAAATGACTATATTTTAAAAGCATAATCAAAGCAAATGAGTGATGGGGATCAATTCCAACTGTCCATCAAGATGACACATATACACAACAACCAGCCTTGAGTTCACTTTACTCCTTGCTGAGCCACGTCTGGCTGCAAAGCCATCTTGACAGCTGAAGTAAAAGCAGGTGAAAAAACAATAAAAAAGGCAGGGAATCTGCCTCATCATATTTGGCAGATAGGTGGCCCTGAAATCTGCTTGGAAACCCTTAAAATCACAAGACGTGCCTTAGAGACAAAACCAGAGTTTAAAGCTCACCTCCCAAGTCATTCAGAAAATAAGTAATCTTGCAGCCTGAGGCTATGAAAACTGACTGATTTTGTTGTTGTTGTTTGGATATTTTTTTTTTTCCTAAACCCAAAGAAATAGTTTGAAAGCAGTTTTTAAGTAGGAAGGAGACTGACCTTCTGGACTGGCCATCTGGAAGACAGATGGAGACAGCTGAGCCTTGAGCTGCGCCCTTTCACAATCCTGTAAAGAAGTCAGAAGTCCCCTCGCAAAGTGTTATATTGTCTTGTACGCAAAGTGCCTTGCCGTTTGGGTAACACGAGGTCAGGCTGGAGGGAGAGGGAGAGGGAGGGAGAGGGAGAGGGAGAGGGAGAGGGAGAGGGAGAGGAGCCGGCCTTCACCCGCGGCGGCCAAGCGGGGCGGGCTGTGCCCGCGGCACCGGGCGCGGCGGGGCGGGGCCCGCCTCCATAAGAGGCAGGGGCGGCAGCAGCAGCGGGATCGCCGGCAGGATCGGGAGCAGCGCGGCGGCAGGGCAGGGAAGGCGAAGGCAGGCAGGGAGGATGCAGGCGGCGCCCGGGGCGCAGGCGGCCAGGCCGTTCAAGCTGCGGAAGAGTTTCGGTAGGGGCGGCGGGGCTGCGCGGGGGCTGCGCGGCGGCGGGGCTGCGCGCACGCGTAACGCTTCTCCTCTCTCCCGCGCAGCCACCCGGCTGGAAGAAGTAGCAGGAATCCGGGCGAAGTTCCCAACAAAAATCCCGGTAAATCCCTGTTTCGTTATCGGAGGTTATTGCTGCTGTTTAAAAACAAGTGCTGGGAACCTCTCTCTAAAGCGGGGGGGGGGAGGGCAAGGGACCTGAACGTTTTAGCTTTTGCTAAGTGTGACTCTAATTAACAGGTGATTGTCGAGAGATACCATAAAGAGAAATACCTTCCTCTCTTGGACAAAACCAAGTTTCTTGTTCCCGAGGAGCTGACCATGACGCAGTTCATAACCATCATCAGGTAGGCGGCAGCCAGCTGTGGGCCGGTGCCGCAGCTGGGCTCGTGGCGCTTCGCTGAAGGGGGTGTCCTGGCGCCGTGCGGGAGCATCTTGCTTGCCGTGGTGGGGAGGGGGATGGCGGTACTAGTAATGAGCCCCCTCGCTTGCGAGTGCTGCAAGAAAATCAGCAGGTGTTTCTTCAGGTGCATTTAGGGAAAAATGCGGTCTGTGCTTTTTGAAGTCACAAAAACTTCCCTCTTCCCACTTACTATGATGAGTAAAGATTATATTGGACTCCTGTTCTGCTTTCTTCTTGCTTGATGAACTTGGTAGTGGGGCTCTGTGGTTCTGTTCTGCTTATAGCTGTCACTGCCTTGCTCTCTTACGGCACCCTGCTGAACTCCCTCAAGTTCAAAGCAACTCTTAAGTGTGAGTGGTGTGAAACGTGCTTTTCAAGTATTCTTTATAAAGCACTACAGAAGAAGCTTCCCAAAGTGTTTAGTGATGTTCTCTGGCAAAGTAAGAAAGCTATGTACTTTCCAGCATGCTTTTTAAACTATGGGAAAGATCTTTCTAGATGTTAATTTCTGTAAAAGATGCTTTTGGCTCTTGGACATCTGAGGTCCTGATGCTCAAATGTAATGTGTCTGAGAAGGACTCTGCTTTTGAAAGCAAACTTTAAAATAAGTGTAACAGACCATGCTGGAATCCTTTACTACAGCTCTACTGCAGAAGCTTTTGATTTCTACTCAGCACTTCTCTCTGGTAATTGGGAACTAAAGCCCAGGCTCAGTAGCACTCATGGTCTAACAATGTAAGCCTTTCCTCAGAGCACAAGCCTTTCAGCTTCCAAGCATATGGTTAACTTCCTGCTGATGGAGACGTTAAACCACAAAATGACTTTACACAGTGTTTCTTCTACATAGTTCATGCAACTACTCTCCTTAATGTATTTCATAGACCAAAGTTGAAACCTTCTTAAATTTGCTAATGTTTTTTGCTCTATTTCTTCTCCCTTCTTCAATTAGAAGCAGGATGGCTCTAACTGCTACACAAGCTTTCTACCTGCTGGTGAACAACAAGAGCCTAGCCAGTATGTCCTTGACAATGGCAGAAGTGTACAGGGACTACAAAGATGAAGATGGCTTTGTGTATATGACATATGCTTCCCAGGAGATGTTTGGATGCTTTTTACCCGCTGCTCAAGGGAAAACTATGGAATACCTTCAAAAAACTTAAGATTGGGTCCATGTGCCCCAGTGAAGCACTTTGCTATGAATCATGCCTGTGACATGAACCTCGGAGATGCTCCTTCCAATATGAGCTCTTGAGCTCTCTAGCGGGAGTTATGACCCACAAGCTGGCAGGACCAGCTTAAGGCAGAAATGGTGGTACACTTTTCCGAGATAATTTGGATATATATTTTTATATTTGAAGACACTATAGGGTTTTTTGGAACTTCACCTCCACTTTTTTGCAACATCAGTCTTTGTTGTGTAACTCATTTTTTTTTTAAAAGGTGTCCTTAAAGCCTGAGTCTAAGAGTAAAATAAAAAAGCTTTTAAGTATTGAGTTGAATCTTAGTTTTAATCTGGGGGAAGACTGTAAAAGTCTGTCTAGGAGAAGGTTGTAGAAAAAATCTGGGAATTTGAGCTCAGTGCTTCTTAACTGAAGCATTGCTTGCACAGCCACTCTGAACTTTCAAATGGAATAACAAAGCTGAAGTCAGGTGACACGAGCAAAACCATACCTATAAATGGTTCATTAAGCTAAATACCTGAGCTGCAAGATTAAGCAGACTGTACTAGTGCTAGAGTAGGGTTCAAATTCAGGGTTAAGTTTACCACCTTGATAAAGTACTGTCAGCTGTTACAGAAAACACTGTCTGTAATAGCAATAACTGCCTGTTTAAATAAGCAAACCTGATTGCTAGTTGGCATAACCTAAATGCAGATAGTATGACTTGAACTGTAGTTTAATCAAGGCCTCAAGAGTGTTCATGCTACTGAATTCTGCTTGTCTGGTCTCTGTAGATACAGTCATATCCATCCCCTATAGGCACCTGCTTGTCAGTTCTCCTGAAGGACTTCAGGGAGCCTTCTCTCAGAGATGGATAGAACTATGCAAGGTACCTTGAGATTAAGGGGTATACCAGTGTCTCTAGAAAACGTCAAAACTGTCATGTAGTGAGATGCTGATTCATCTAATACACAGACTTGGTTCATAAACAGGTATTAAAGGAACGCTTGACATGAGGCTTGGTCTGAAGTGTAGCTCAAGCTAGCTTTCCTGGTCCTCTCACATGTGCGGAATGTATTGGAAGGCTGTAAATGTTCTGATCATACATAATCAACTTAAAACACCAGGTCATTTGAAAATCTGTCATGGTGTGCGGTTAATTAATCAACCTCTGGTGACTACAGCTTAGGATGGACAAATTGTTACAATATGATGCAATTCTTCTGCTTAGTACCAAACTGATTTGCAGAATGATTAATGTAGGAATTACTAGACTGCAAAGAAGTGTTGACAGAATTTAAATTATGCATAAGGAAGGAATGTGTGTGTACACTTTTTGCAGTGGTTCTCTTGCACTAATAATCTCTTGAACTTAAAGCTCTGAGCAGAGCTCTGTTCAAGCCTCTAAACCAGGGGGTTTAGAGGGGTACCTGCTTTATTGAAGGTGGTATCTGCCAACTCATGTTTCATGAGGTGAGGAACAAAGAAATCATTGACCTGACTGACTCAGTGGAAAGGCTAAAGCTATGTCAGTATAGGTTATGAAAACATGCAGGCTTTGGGATCGCAGAATCTGTTGCTTGGATAAATTTCATGTATGCTTGTAATGGAAACAGTTTCCATTGCACAAATTAAACTCAAATAGTCATTTGTTACCAGCCCTCAGGGAGGCAGAGACACCTGTTTGGCAGGAGCAGTATGCAGCAATGCTGAACAGCTGCGGGAACCTTGGGGTGGGGGGGGCAAGGGGAAGTCTTGCTATGTTCAAGCTCTCTTACCAGTCTAAGAGCTGG
This sequence comes from Chionis minor, assembly GCA_013398295.1. NCBI lineage: Eukaryota > Metazoa > Chordata > Aves > Charadriiformes > Chionidae > Chionis > Chionis minor. The sequence continues at coordinate 764,927 of VZSF01008262.1, forward strand.
GCTAAGATTTTGCTTCATTGGCTCTTCTGTTTGTCTTCCTGTCTTGTGTGATACTTGGTACATGAAAAGAAAAGCACTATAGATTCTTGGCTGGAGCAATTTTTTGTCTGACAGCCAGCGCTCCTTGGTTTGTAATGTAGTGGCTGAAGTGTAAGTGTTGATCCCTCCAGCATTTATTGACATTAGGCTACAGTGTCTCTAACAGGCTGAGCCACAGATCCAGCCAAAAAAGTTACACAAGGAGAAGGTCAGTTGCAGGTAAAGAGCACCATTATAGACCTGTTTAAACTGGCCTGCTGAACTGAGAGAGAAGTCCTGTGAGCTAGGAAAGCTTCATCATTGGGTAATTGTAATAAACTTGTCCTTCTACCAGGTGTTAAAGCAGATAGGATTAACCATCAAAGACAGTTTTTGAAACATCTCAAAATAATAAACTAGGAGTTATATGCATAAATAAATCCATTATCCTGCTGCTGGAGTCACTCTGGTGCAACTAGAAGCTTTAGTTTTCAAGCTATTGTTTCTTGAAGAGCAAGGAATAAGCATTAGGAAAGAAGCAAACAGAAGAACTTTGCTCTGACTGACATAAGCAACTGAGATAACTGCAGCTGCTTCCAATGTAGCTGCTATTTGAAGAGCTAATATTTGCTTGAGCAAATACCTATTGATCAGAGACAGGTACTTTTTTTTTCCTGCAATGAAGGACACCATGTAAGTAAATTTTTATAGTTCTTTCCAATGTACCCCCAATGTAAAAAGGGAAGACAGAGATGTCACTTTTTGGTAAAAACTTCTTCATTTCTGAATTATGGAACTTACATTCTTTAATATCCACTAGAGAAAAGAAAGCATTCTGAGGATACTTAATTTCTGCTGCAGACTACCAACTAAACTCTGGAAGGTGCTCTGGCTTCAAAGCACTCATGTATGTACATGCTCTGCTGAAGTAACTTGTTAGATTATGTCCACAGCACATGGCCTCTTGTAAGAGCAAGCACTGCCTCATCTTCAAATATAAATCCAAGCAAACTGAAAGGACACTGAATGTAAGTGTGGGATGAGGGCTGAAGTTGTCCTTGCTGTTGAGGTGCTTTTTTTAAGTACTGTGTAAAGCAGAGTGCTGGGGGAGTTGTGACTTTAACGTAGCCAAGTGGAATCATAGAGGGGGGAGAAAAAGCATTAAGGTCTGTTTCATAACTTCAAGATAATAAAAAGGCTCTACTGTTAATAACAAGATACTGCTGCAGTTATTAAAAGGGAAATGCAGAAGAAGCTAAAATCTGAGGCTGCAACTTTGCGGCACAAAAATATTTTACCTTACTCCTGAAGAATGGGCTGTGTGCGCTCTGAATGCTCTTAAGGGCAACTGGTGAGGAACACAGTAGCAATTAAAAAAAAAAACAAACCCACCCATAAGCTCTTGGCTTTGTCAAAAAAAAAAAAAAGTCTTACCTATGCATTTGAATTTCAAGTAGGTAAGAAATCAATTTTTTTTCCTGTGCCTGCTAAGACTAGATTCAGCTGTTTGTGCTTTCCTTACCACAGCTGGTATCCTACAGCCATCCACAAACACAGCTACAAGCTGTGTACAATGCTTTATTGAGTGCAAATTGTTGCTGCAAGGCAAGCATGATAACCTCAGCTTGATCTTTAGCACATAAGCAACAGCAGGAGCTTTCCAAACTGTTTGGATTTAAAAATGACAACATTTTGTGTGTGGGTAGAATAAATAAATAAATGGGGATACTAATCTTCTCGCTTGACTACTGCAGGCAACAAGTCTTATGAACTTAGATGGGCTTTTTATTGTTTCTCTGTGATAACTACTTCCAGGTGGTGGTAGTTTCAGGGTAAAAATATTAAAGATACTATTAAACACACTATGTGACAGACACTATCTCCCTCTTCAAATAAGGGGTTTTGTGTATGTAAGATACAGTAAAATAAAGAGGTCAAGTGAATTAATAGGACAGAATATAACCTTCAGCATCAAATTGTACTGCTGTATTCCCCTTTCAAGAAAGCCCCTATAGATACTATGGGGAGAAAATCAAAATTATGGGGTATGAAGTGGAGGTGGAGATGGGGAGGGTTTCTGTGGAAAACTTCCAAAGGATCCCTGAAAGGTGACTGAGACATGTGATTTTTTTATATGTTACAGTACAATGTATGTACAAAACTTCTAATGGCACACACAGTTCCCTTAAGGATCAATGTTCCAGAAAGATTTCTAGACTACTCTCCTGAATTTTAAAATATCCCATTCTTTTCATACAGTTTTGAATCACTCCACCGAATTTTAGGGGGGAAGAAAAAAAGTTTTGCCTATAGATATGCGCTTAGTTTCTTTAGCTTTCCTAAGATGCTTCATAATGGTAGCTGTACCCACTTTTTTCCCTGATGTTTTTAGGTTGCTTCTTAAGAGCATGTGTTTCTTAGGTACCTGCTACTTCTTCCTACACAGCCCACAACATGAAAAGGCAGTTAGCTCCTACAATAAATGACAGTCTGACCCTAGTTTAGAGGAACATGAACATAGTTTCAGTGAACATGACTGATACCCTTAAGGCTGCCCTCCAGAAAGTCATATCGCTCCTTGCTTCTTGTTTTCTACCTGATACCTCTCTTGTGACTGTAATGTTCTTATGGCATACAACTATAGCAGTGTAGTCCAGGTGGGTTTTTGAAGAAATACAGCAAGTATCAGTGCCTGAGTTTGAAAAGCAGCACTGTCTCTCTCCCTCCCTGCCCCCCCTCCGCAGCAACAGACCCTCAGGAGGGAGGGAGTATGCCCAGCTGGGTGCACATGGAGTTTCCAGAGCAGGCAAAGACTGAGGAGGGGCTGCTCAGGCCACTCAACACTTACATCATGTCCAGCAGGGACTGTAAAGGGCCTTTATGAGGCTGCTTATGATTTGTTGCAGGGTGGGCTTGGCTGATGGTGTTTATTTTTGCAAATACTCCAAGATCTTGGCTTCACTTTCTTTCTGTATGTAATGGCATGGCCTGGATCCTAATCAGACTTTCAGCCTAAGCATGTTGTATGTCAGAAAGGTGAGAATGCTGTCAATTGCACGGTCCTTGGGATGATGCAAAAAAACCCAGGTTCAATCTACCATTGATCAATAGATCCCTGGTAGACCCAAAGCTTATTTCCCATTCTCAAGAACAGAACCAAGACTTTATGGGCTGCCAGATGGATTTGCAGGGAAATCTTTAGGTCAGCTAACCAGTGGGTGAGGAGAGGGGATAGAGTGGGACCGGGCGTTGAGCATGTGTATTAGTGCTTCCACCCAAAGCAGCTGCAGCCACATATTCTTCACAAGCCTGCCCGTGACTGACTGGAAAGCCTGAGCCTCAGCATGACCTCACTAAGGCAGGTATTACACTCATTAGCTCACAAAGAGAAGTTATGAGAAAGAAAACACGCACACATGCTCACAGATGGAGGGTGGATATATCTGCTTCCTGAATAAAAAGCGAACTCTGTCAATGGAAAAAAAACACTCGGGAGGGTGCTGAAAGGAAGACATGGCAAGTAAAGAAATTCTACTCTTGGCACTGGCACTACTTCACAAGGTGACTTGGCCCTTACTCTGACAACCTAAGAAGTTAATGTTGTGACAGATACAAGTATGGTCTCTGTCTGACCCTCTTCCCCTAAAATGCTGCATCTGGGGTCAAAAATAAGAAGTCAGATAGTGATACGAGCTGCATATTTGAATGCTGACAGGCTGAGGAAGAGTAACTCATTTTCCAGCAGCTTGTTGCATTAGTCATAAACAAAATAAAAGAGCTATCAATAGGAAAAACAGCTGCTGTGCTACAGGTGAGGGTAGGATCACCAGCTTAGTGCAGACACATCTGTGCTGTCTAGACTGTCTGGGTAACCCAAGCATTGCAGGGGTTATGAAGATAATTTTGCTATGCAAAACTATATTGGCTCTGTTATAAACCTGTCAAAACTGTCAAGAGAGGCTGCAGGAGAAATACTGCATTTTCCTAGGAGACAGCTGGATTTGGTTTAACCCTCAACTCTTCCCAGCCATCTTCATGCTCACTGACTTTTGTTCCCATTCTTTTTTTGGAAAGGGACCAGGCCTTCCATGTTTGCAGAACCTGGGTACAGATTCCAAGATTGCTGAAAACTATAAATAATATGCCCTTAGTTGCCATGTAACAAACTTGTATGAGAATTCACAGCTGTTCTGTTATTGTAATTCAGCCTACGTTGGAGCCACAAAATTTGGCTATGCCTCAGTCTCTCTCAAGCTTCTAAGCCTCTGTCAGGTCTGGAGCAGCAGTTTAAATGGGATGGCTGAGGCTGTTACTGCTGTTTAGGTAGCTCCCCCCTTCCAGGGAATTTGGTTGAGACAGAAAAGGTGTCCCATCCCCTGCTGAATCATCTGAAGAACACCTGTGTGGTTTAGCCTTGCTCAGCAGTGTCAACTATTTTTGCTACAGGCACAACAAGGTAGGTTAATGTAGCAGCTTAACTTCATGCTCCAGCTCACCCAGCTGATTTTGCCACGGAAGGAGGAGGATGCCTCATATAAGCTCATCCAGTGGCAGGCTGGTGAGTGGTGACAATCTCCAGCAAGGGGCTGGTGCAGAGGGGTGATGTTACAAGAAACTGAGGAGGAAAACTGCTACCTGTATAGGTAGATCTTGAAGATTATATGGGTCAGCAGACCAGGCCATGTCAGGACCTTAAAGGAGGGTCCTGACATTTGGCTCTGACATCCAAGTCAGCTGGCCCATTAGGCAAGCGTTGAGCAAGATTACTGTGATGTGCTTCACAGAAGAGCATCCTTTATAGCTCAATGGATAAAGTTGGGGAGACCCTGCTGTGATTCCCTTTTCTCCCTGAAGAGGCTGAGCCACACACGCCACGCTGTCCACCCCCAGTAGCTCCTGTCTCCCTGGACCCAGCATAGAAAATTAACTTTCTGCAGCTAGAAGCAAGGGCGTGAAGCTAGGGCCTTTGTAGGTGAAGCCCAGAGTGACAGCAGGGGTATGTGAATAAGGGGCTTGAACCCAGCTCCCAGACTAGACCCCCAGCCTACCTTTCCTTTCTGAAAATAACTATCCAACTGCAAGATCTGTGAGACGCTTGTTTTACTAGTGGAAAATTTAGGCAAAACCCTATAAAGTAAATGAAGCAATTCCAGAAGAAGCTGGAGCATGCACTGAAATTACTGCCTGGAGCCACAACGGCTGCAGAGCTAAATCTACCATGTTACAGTTCATGGGAGGAAGCACTTATCCACAGGAGGTGGAGAGAAGGAGGAAAGGTCAAGCACTGTAGCAGACATGAAAGGTTTTATGTTTAATTTTCTGGAAAGTTTTTATTCAAAATACGGTTTTGCCAAGTATCTTGTTTCCTGATTCAAACTGCTGTATTTTTTCTGCATCAGATTAATTTAACTTACACTGGTTTGTCAGGAGGGAAAATCCAAATCTCAGCTTATTTTTGCATGAGGGAAAAGGTGAATTAAAGAAAATGCTTGTTGACTATACAGTTACAACTGAGTGCCATAAAAATTTCCAATATGTATGAGAACAGGCACTTGCCTAATACTGAAAAGCCAAAACAAGGCTTGTTCTAAATCTAGCCCTGTCTCCTCATTTGAAAATGAGGTGGATATTTCTGCTAATTCTTAGCATAGGAAGTCTTGTGTTTTGTGGGGGTTTTTGGATGTGTTTTGGTTATTTATGAGATCCACACACTTTTGGTCAGGCTGTGTTTTACGATCTTTTACTAGTGAATGATTTGTTAACTGCAGTACTGCATAAGAAGCTATGGTGGAGTACCTATATGTCACATTACAAAAAACAGAGCATGGAGGTGCAGCCCAGAGCAGTTTGCCAGTGCATGGAGGACATAAATCTGTAATAATTCATAATATTTCACATGCTTGAGATCCAGAGCTGGCCAAGAGTAATTTGCATAGTGGTCAGCCTACATGTATTTTCATCAAAGAGAACAAGAAATGAAAAACTGAAGAAGGTGAGCAGTTAAAAAAGATGTAATTTATCAAAATGTCTCTCCAAAAGTGCTGTAAACAAGTCAGCAGAATTCCTGCAGGCTAAGGCTGTGATGCTTTTTTAGAGCTTTCTCTACTCATAAAACATGTCTAGAAACAGTAGTGGCTTTAGGATTGTACTCACACAGAGATGAAGAAATACGTTTTGCTTCTCCTTTGGAGGAACAAGCCCGTCTTAAAGTTAGTCTTGACTTCCTGCATTTCCTATCTAACTTGTCTATTGAGTGATTCGATGACTACCTCATTTGGCGATTCAGGAAAAAATCTGGAAGGGCATTCTAGTAGTAAGCTCCTCTGCTCCCATGCCACACTACTTCCACAACTATTTCCAAAGCACTTCATTTATGAAACACACAAAACCTACACCTGCACTACATACTGCTGAAACACAGCCTCATGTGAGGAGAGGAAGGGGAATAGCCAAAAGTACACAGTTTCTAAAACAAAGAGACAAAGAGAGAAGGGCTTCAAGGTACCCTTCAACATTTCTTACCACAAGGTGGGACAGAGGAGAATGAGGATGAATGGCTGAAACACAGTTACAGGAAAAATCCATCCCAACATGTGTGTGAAGCACAAACCACACATCCTGACTGCTTGTTGATAATTATTTTCTTGATGCAGCAGTCCGCTGTTTGGTAGCTAAATCGAATACTTCTTTAATAAGTAATTACCTCTTAGTTCTCCTTGTACTTATACAGAAAGTGTGTCCTGCTCCATCTTTTCTATGTAAGTAGAGCCAAAGCTTAAATTGCAGTATTAGGGAAGGTTTGAATAGTTTCTTTGAGAGCACTTTGGCAAATGCAAACTAGGAAAACCCACAGCATCAAGCAATTAGCCAATTTTGTAGATTCACAAAAAATAGTTTTGAGAATTACTTTGCCCATCAGTGGATTTATCTGTGAATATCAGCAGAATTTTACTGACATACGGAAATACTAAATCAAGGTTGCCTTCAGTATGTTTGTAAACAGAGGAGCAAGAGTACAGCATAACTTGTCTGTGAATGAGCTGTGAAGCTCAGTAGATCATTGTTGGTAAACTCTTTGGGGGATGTTACAGTCAAATTGAAGTTGAGAAAGACGGTCATGCTGCAAACTGAATCTTTTAGGCCATATGTGTATATTTTCTCATTTTGAGGTAGGGCCTACCCTTCCGGAAACCTGTTAACAAATCTTTGGGTTTTGTGAGATTAATACTCTAAGGAGTACAGACAGCAGGGACAGCACCTATATTCAGGACATATGAAAATAAAATCCTTTGGATGGGCCAGGATTTTTCTCTACACTTGTATTTTCTGACCCTTCAACTAGGTCCATGACACTCTTTATGCATTTATCAAAGTTAATACCACACTGAAGTCTGCAACACCAACCTTAATCAATAACTGTCTGAGACTTTTTCAGCAATGCTAGATTATGCAAACGATAAAAATAGGTGCTTCAAAGTTATTCTTGGTCTAGTTCTGGGACACTAGAGGAAATAAATCAGATTATTAACAAAAAACATCTACATCAGGCCAAAATTCAAGGCTCAGGCAGATCTCAGTGCTCAAAATATGTGTCTTTCCAATTAACAAATCTGACCCAGTCTTTTTTTTACTAAATTTAAACAGAGAATATTTGAACAGTGATTCCAACACTGCAGAAGTGAGGTCAGGACAAATCTGGTGCTTTGTGGGGTTTGAAGTGAACATGTTAAATCTGATCAGCCTAGCATCTTGTATCATAGTTGCTACTACACCTGAATACTTATGCCTATCAGTTAAAGAATTAGTGACAAAAAAATGTGCTCAGAATCACATTTAATGATACCTTTATTTATACATGTTTTCTTATTTCTGTTGTAATGTCAGCAGTGGTCAGCACCAGTTTTGGCTCCAGAATAAATTACTGAAGATCTGTTTGGTTATTTTGGTTATTATGTGTAAGCTAAGCACTTTATAAAGACCTATTTTTACAAAATATTGGAAAGAGATGTTCTCTTTGTAACTAATTCCTTGATTACTTTGCACCAGAAGTCATGATTGCATTGCAAGAGAACACAAAGAGAACACATCTATACATGCTGGACATCTTTCTCCTGACTAAAATTTTAATCATCTGCTTGACGTCATGGAACTTTACAAAGGTTTAATCAATATCACCTCTTGCCTTTTTCTTCTTAACACTGTTTGCTTCACATCTGGCTTTAATCTCTGGTTAAACAAACCAGAATTTATGGAGTTTACCACACAAGCTGTGAATTTCTTTCTCTTATCTCCTTGTCTGCATATGAAGTATTTGCTAGTAGAGTTGGTGCTCATCTAACACCTTTATTCCCTGTGCCTTGTACACAAATAAAGACATAAATCCAAAAGCAAAAAAATTCTATGTAATAGCTAGTCCTTTGTATCTTGTGGGTTTTGCAATAAGAAACATAAAAAATGTTGGCAAAGATTTTACAGGAAGGGTGAAGAGGGCTCTCATCACTGCCTGGGCGTTATTCAAGAGGGATAAATGCAGAATACTTCATTTGGACAGGAATAATCAGCTGCACAAATACAGGATGGAAAACAAGTGGCTGGTGGCATTTCTTCTTAAAAGAGTCCATGGTATATATTGAATCACAAGCTAAGTATAAGTCAACATTATCATGCTGCTGTGAAAAAATCAAACACCACACTGGGATTTCTAAACAGGAGTAGAGCATGCAAGATATGAGAAATCAGCCTTTTGCTGTACTCATTAGTGGTAGGGCTTTAGCTGAACTATTGTGTGTAATTTAGGCACTGCACTCCAAGAAAAATAGGAACTACCTGAGAATTCGAGAGTAATGTCCTATGACAAAAGATGCAAGAACTGAGGTGGTTTAGCCTCAAGAAGAAAAGGCTGGAAAAGGGACACAATATTCCTCACAAACTAAATGCTCTTTGAAAAGGAGGGGGAAGAATCTTTTCTCTTGTTTACATTGACTGTCATGAGAAGTAATGGACATACATTGCAGCAAGAAAAAGCTAGCAAAGCTTCCTAATGAAAAAGGTGGTGAAATGCTGTGATGACTTGCCTGGAAAATTGTGGAGTGTCCATCTCTGAAAGATGAGACTAAATTAATCCTGCCATGAGGCCAGGGGAAGATTTCTGGAGGCCCTTTCCCACTCCTTGTTTCCTTCAATTCTATGTTTTCTATTAGAACGTTCTTGTTCCTTAGACACTAAAACATTTTTCTTGGTAGTGAAAATTCTTAGATTATACTGCTGAACCGCACGCACTTGTGTAATCATGATCACAGGGATGCAGAACTACGGAGAGCGTATGGAATCCTCTTATGTTGTTTTTTTCTCTGAAGAAAAAGATGAGCTCAATAGATCTGTGTAGCATAAGGGAGGATTTGTTCCAGGAAAGCTTCTTGAGTACTGGCAGGCATCAATCAAGCCCCACCATGCTGAGACTTCAATGCTGGGGACAGCTGGGCTTAGCTGCTCTGGCCCCACTGCTTCTCCCTTCTTGCCCTTGTTATGCTTTTTCTTTCACTGGCACAACCATGTGCTGCTATACTGTATTTTTCATTTGCAATAGTGTCCCAATCAAGGTTGCCACTCAAATGCTTCTGCATGTGTGTACGAATGCAGCAAAAGGTGAGAAAGGTGCCTGAGAAAAGGTTTGTGGCACCATGAACTCAGCTCCTACTGTCGTGTCCAGCCTATGCCGAACTGACAAAACATCTTTAAAACAGAATGTTAATGCCAATGTGCCACAGCTTGCTTACGTATTAGAAAGACCCTGCCCACCTCCCCATACTGTGCTTCATCTGAAATACAGAAATTCTCTATCTAGATTGTAAAAATATTTAGAAAGAAACACAACGCCACAACTGCAATCAGATTAACAATGGCTGAGCTGTTAATATTTTACCAGGCAACAGACAGGGAGTGAATTCATGAGCAGTGCAGATTATCTAAATGGTTTTCAGCAGTTCCATCAAAAAATCAACCTCCTCCACTGTCCCCCCAGACCGCCACAACCCTCTGTCTAGTCTCTCGTTTGATGTCTGCCTAGTACCTCAACTACATTACATATCATAATGTTTTTTCCCCACTTTTTGATTTCTGTTTCTAAGAGGAGTCTCATCCTCTGTTCTTGTCATAGAGACACTGGGGGTCAAGTTTTATTGCCATATGTGTTTGCCTGTGTGCACATCTCTATGATGCCTAAAATCCCTTTAAAATCACTAGGCTGAAAACAGACATGTTAACCAAAACCAGTTTTTCTTTACACGTCACCTACTTACCACACACAGAAGATGTACAGGCTACCTTAGTTTCATGCAGTTACTTTTATAGATCTGCTTTCAAAAAGTTTATACTGATGCAAGTGTATGAGTGTGGTTTCAAAACAGCATGAGTTGCTGCAGCTATTGCTGAAAGTATTAATGCTTGAAACTAACCTGACAATCGCCAGGTCCATGATCCAGCTGTCCCCATGAGGTCAGCAGAGCCCCTGCAACTGGGGAAATGGTTTTGATCACTTGCAAGTGAATCCTACAATTCAGGCAAGTATTATATCCCCATTAAAAAAATAAAGTTGAAGAAAGAAGTTATGCTCTGACTTTCCAGGAGTCAAACGGCAATTACTATTGCTGGACCATAAAAGAGTCATTGTTGATATCACTTAAGACACTTGAAAACTCAGAAAGGACTAACTGAAAGCTAATATTGTGAGAGTATTTTGAAAGAGTAAACGAATTAGCAAAGGTAAACACACACCTTCCAGCCTGACATCAGTAATGGTAGGGCGTATCAAGGACTTGATTAACTGAGAGTTTAAAAGGACTTGAATATTGATGTTTACATGTACTTACTGAAAATACATCTTGTCTATCAGAATATTCAATAAGATTACAGTTTAGGATTAAATAGGTATTGGTATTAACATGTTAAGACCTCCACTTAATCTGTCAAATGTTTACCTTGGTATTACACAGCATTTTGAATAAAGGAGCTAGAAAAATGTACTAGCTTATAAGCAGATCTCAAAAAACTCTTGAAAATTGGAATATCATCAACAAGTACTTCTAATCGAGTTCTGTATAGCCATGTTCCTGGGCCTATGCTATTTTTAGCACAACATTTTAACCAATAATCTAGAAGAAAACCAAATCAATCTTCCCCACTGTAAATTTATCACTGATGAAGCCTGCAGATGTCTCAAAGAACAGTGGTAAGAAATGAAGGGCAGGTCACTGCTACTGGGTGATGTGAAGGCGAGCGTATCCAGTCATAGCAGAACAGCCACATATAAAGTCCGACAAGAGTTATAATTACAGCAGATGATACTGGGCCCTGTCTTGTAGAAGAACATGAGAACAATACTATTAAGATATCCACCATGCGTTGCCAGTCATCAAAAAAGGCTAATACAATCCTTGGACATGTGTGCAGGGAAAATAATCTGAATCTTACTTCTGCACCTGGCACTAGAATGACTGCTGCTACGTCCAGTCTAATGTGTACAATTCAGGTTTGATGTTGCAACTTGGAGAAAGTTCAGAGAATTGCCAAGAGAATGATTCAAGTGTTGGGGAAAAAAAACCCCACAAACATGAAGAGAGAGAGAGAGTGATTCCAGGAACTCAACTTATTTACCTTACCTAGGAATGGATAATGGCTAAACTACTCTTTTTAAATCCTTAATAATTTAGGCAGGAAGCATTAGTAATGGGTTCTTCAGTCCAGCAGATAAACGTATGACAATGTCCAGTAGGTAGGCATTGGAACTAAATGAAGCAAGACTACACACAGATTGATTTTTTTTGTTTGGTTAAGGTAATGAACACAGGAACAATCTATTAAAATTAACAGTGGATCTTCTCTGTCCAGGAATTTTTATATCAAGATTGGATGTTTTTTGAAAAGTGGTCTGTAGTTCAAACCCTCAGTGTTATTGAAGTCTTACAGCTGTTCTACAGTAAGATAACATGACGGTTGAAGACTTTGTATTATGTTTACATCTATGTAAAAACTAGCAAGAAGAAAATGGAAGTAGGAGGTGGAAGAAGGGAGAAAAAAAGAAAGAATGAAAATAAATACAGAGCTTTACTGCATTTATTTAGATTCTTGAATTGCTTGTTTTGATAAAGGTCTATCTATCCACTGCCATTTTAATGGTATCTTTTACTCCCTTTCTTGAGCCAACACACAACATTACTACATGATGTCAAAGAGCAGAAAGGGTTCAAAACACACAGCTAGCTGCATCAGAGAAGTCCACCACTTGTGTCCTGTTGGTATGACCTGAGGTATGACTTGTCATTCTCTTCCAGTCATGGCCCCAGAGGGAGACTGTCACTCTCCAACTGCCCAGATACACCCACATCTGAAAGCTAAGAAAGGAAACAAAGAACGGCTTACCCTGATGTTTCAGGATGACCTTGGTGTCATCCAGAACTAGGCATATATCATTTAATTTTTTTCCCATGTCAGCTCTGTAGACCAGGACTGACATGACATGGAAAAATACATGGGTTGTACAGAAAAATTTAAAAGGGATGTTATATATTTTTCCTACTTAACAGCCTGTCTCTACTCAGGTGTGAAAGATGGTATAAATGTTGATTTCATACAAAGAGCAAAACATGTTACTTTCATCTAAGACGATTTCTCTTTCAGACAAAACCAGCAAATATAAACTGTCCGAGGGAAAATGTAGTCTTTTTACATTCGTGACAATCCTGTCTCCACCGTCTTATCACTGCCATGTTCACTATCACCACCATGCTCATTATCACCTTTTAAATACAAGTCCACACATAGCCACAGCCATATGCTCTGTTCCTTTTTCCCTGACAGTTTTAGTGTGGCTGAGTCTTACAGTTGCATTGTGTGAACTCCTCACAAGCCGCAGCACCACCAGCTGAAAGAGAGAAGCATTAGCCTCATCGTTGCACAGAAGGAAGATGAAGAAAGGGATTAAAAGACAGATACTATGCTTTGATGCTCATGATGCAGGAGTGTCTCTTGCATCCCTAGAAAAGACCACTCAACTAGTCTGGTTATCTCACAGATACTGTCATTTAGAAGATACACAAAATGGAATAATGTAGGGAGAATTTTCACCTTGAACCAGTGGAACCAGAAAAAAACTCTGCCTCTGAAGCAGCTTCTCTCCTGAATTCCTGGTCCATCACTCTCATAGATACTACAGCTGCAATTCCTCACATGTTTGCCTTGACATATTTTGTTCCTACCTACAGATTGCTCTTTCTAATATTCTTGCTACCTTCAAACACATATCCCTCCCTGATGGCACTGGATTCCCCAAAGTGGAGTGAGGGGCACAAAAATTTGCACTAACTAGAGTGGAACAAACACAAGTCTCATTTGCTCTGACTTCCAACCTAAGCCCCAGCAATGAATCAGCAGAATACTCCCCTGCCGCCCCGAAGCTGAACTGCTGTCACGCACCTCAGCTCTTCCCTGCCAGCTTTTCTCTTTTCCGAATCTTCCAGGTAACTCCCAGTTGTCTCTGCCTGCCTACACATAGAAACTTTGCCCTACTTACAAAGCAAAATCATAGAATCACAGAATGTTAAGGGTTGGAAGGGACCTCGAGAGATCATCTGGTCCAACCACTCTGCCAGAGCAGGTCCACCTACAGCAGGTTGCACAGGATGGCATCCAGGCGGGTTAAAATGTGTTAATGGAGCCATGGTAGAAAAGACAAGTCAATTTTAACTTGAAAGTACTGTATGCTTCATAGCTCTGTATTTTTTAACTAGTCTGTAAACTCAAAGATTCTTGGAGCTTAAAGTTTGCTTTGGTTTACCCTCTATGAGACATCAAATCTCACCATACTGTATTAGCGACAGCTGCTATTCCTGGCCTTATTCCACTCTCAAAATGTTTTCTGTCTTGAACCATATGTTTCACATATAGTTATTTAAAGAGTTTCACTAGCTAAGCCTGTTGAGATGAATCATCTCTCCTGCAAAGGTGTCGTGGGATATGCAGCAGAGTAGTAAGAACATTAACTTGGTTACATAGCATAAATAAAATCATATGTGTCAGTTGTGTGATGCTGTGATAGAAAAAGTGACTCAGATTAAAAGAAATCCCAAGTGATGTGGAATGAGCTTTCCCAGCCTAGATTAGCTAAGGGGCAGGAAAGACACTTCTTTAAACTATAATAGAATTAGGCTGGGTTTGTGCAAATTAATTACAGGGGTAGTGTCAAACGCAACTCTGTATTTAATTGCTGACATCTACGAGATTTGCCCCATTGTTTCTCTTCCTGTTCCAGTGCCAGTGTTGCTGGCATAGAGGGGAATAATCATAAAAACTTTATCTCAGTCCCTCATTCAAGATGGCTGTCTGGTTTTCCTTAAGATATCATATTGAATTTGAATGTAATCTACAAAGGATTTTAGAACAGCTCAGGTCTAGTTTGCAGTAAGGAGGCTTTTATGCACACTTGGCCTTGCCCGTATGAACCTAAATAGGTTTCTATTTTCTTCACATCTACTGTTTATTCTTGCTCTCAACACATCCTATTTACTGTGAAACATGTAAACTTTAAGCCAGAGCAGAACTCCAGCCTCTCTTCCCAAGTAAACATCCAGATCAGCTATCAAAAGCATCATGCACCTCCTCACACTCACCTCTGTCCCAGGAATGCCTGGAATGCCTTCCTTCACCCACAATGGAAAGACTTCCCTACATCAAATCCAGCATGGTGTATGGGCTGGTGGCAAAAGCACTTTCGACAAAGGTAGCAGATGTGTATCCCAATCCTTTTCTGTGGGGTCTGGCTGCTGACATACCATATATGATAGGTATCCATCTCCACTCTTAACTGAAATTCTGAAAGAGAGATCGTAACTGATCTTCATGCAGAACTTGGGATTTATTATGCCTTCTCCCATTTCCTGACAGGATGGTATCTCTTCAGCTTTAGGTGCTATTTTCTCTGAATCCCTGAGAATGGGGTTATGTGGTCACTTTAGTTCAGTAAAAATCTACAATGCTTCATAAAGGGGCAGTCCTACCCACCTTTGCACCCTTGGACATTCCTGCTTCCTTGGAAGAGCACTCACTGACTTTTGTTTTCTTGGTATTAGTTTTCAGACAAATAATGTTCTCTGGCCTGATTCAATGGGTTGTTGTGTGCACACTAGAGGTAGGACATGGGAAGCATCAGGGAAAAGGCAGTGGAGGAGAAAAGACAAGACCAATCTTTTCTGGCAGCAGTGCAGACGTCTGCTTGATTAAAGTAGCCACATAACAATGGCCTAGGTTACGTCCTTATGCAGTATAGGGAGTTTAGGACAAAGGCTAACCTAGCATTCTGAATTAACAAGGCCAGACACTTACAGTCTGGTCAAGTTAAGGAAAAATGTCCTTTTCTAAATCTCTCCTTCCTATGTCATGAATGATAGATAACATTGCCAGAATGCATTGGTTTGAGCATTTACCTGCCTTGTTATTCAAGAGATGACACCTTTCCTAAGCATTTCTGAAATATCCAGCCTTAATGCTACTTGTTCAAAGAAAAATTTCTTGTGAATTTCAGAAACAAGGAACAATTAAAAATAACATTTTGTTTGAAAAAAATGTAGTCACTAAGGAAAAAAAACCAAACCAAAACAAGAATGTTTCTACCTGAAAACACATCTGCCAGATTTAACTGTTTTCCCGCAAAATGGGTCCACTCTCAGTGGGCCACATGCATGCAAACAAAAAAGACTCCCCCAGTAATCTATAATTCTTACCATGCTTTTCAGCAATTATTTTGCCTCACACTAGCTGCGATAGACACTTTGTGAGCCAGCATCTCTGGTCCAGTCAAGCCAAGTTCTAGGCAAGCCTGATGGGTAAAGTTAAGGTGGCTTTGAATGACATTTAAAATCCCCAGGTGCTACAACTGCTCAGGATACAGGCCAATCCTTGGATTAAAGAACAGCTGGCTGCTCTAACTGACGCCTGGTTTCCCACAGTCCTGAAGTCCAAATGTTTAATCCGTTCTGAAAAGAAAAGAAAGAAAAAAGTGTGTTTTTTCAGAAGAGATCTATGATAAGTAATGGATTCTCCTGCAGCACAACCGGGATAGACTTCGCAATGCACAATGCCACATCTATTTTTGGAATAGCACAAATGGAGCCAATTAAGTGACCTAACTGGCTAGTAATTTCTTTGAAATATTTTATTCCATACATGAAAATACACTGCATTACGTCACTTCAGAAGTCATCTTTGTTTTCTTTTTAATTGTTATGGTATTTTTCTTGATGTCTAAGCTTCAGTATGTGTGACTTCAATGGCATTATAGAAACCATTGGAAATCAACTCTTTTTGTTGATTTCCTCCATACCCATGGACCTCCATACCCATGCAGCTATCCAGGGATGCAGCACTGGAAAAGTTAATTATACATATGCAATATCTAGAGGCTGATCTACTGGTATTTACAAATTAGAGAAAACGCCTAAGGCTATTTCAACCTCATAATCTCCAACAGACATATTCACATCTGAAATCTGCATCACATACAGGAGACCAAAGTTTTCCAAATGTAAATTAGTGGCATTTAAATAAGAAAACCACAAAACCAAACCAAGTACTAATCCCAATTGCTAGAGTGTGCCAGCATTTCACACAGATATAAATGTGGGAAATTTAACGTATTTGTGCTCATTCTCATGCAGGCACAGCTGAAGGAATGTTCAGACGATCTCAACCACAGCCATATTAGGATAGCATTAGGTACATATCCCAAGTGCAGAAGTAGTTTTGTAAGTTATACTCCAGACAATGGAGGCTTAGACATATAACTCACTGGAGTGATGCATTCTTGTGCATCATCCATTCATTTAGTGTTGTACAGAATAAACATGTATCTTTGGCCTCCTACTGAAATGCAACAGTTTCCAAGAATTTTATTTCATCACCCAAAGTGATATGCAAGCAGAACTTTCATGGCCAGGAGAGAGGGGTAATGAGATGAATGTTTGTTCCTGGAATTAGGGTTGGGGTGAGTTCTCATTGGTTGGACATCCCTCCCGCTTCCTCTTATACAGCTCTATTATTTGATCCCTCTCTTTTTAGCTTTTCTGGCAATGGTCTTCCTAGACCTCCTAGAAGATCATCCTTATGAATCAAAGCTTATGCATTTACGTTATTCCTTTCTGACCATCTGTGACTCATCGCAGAGAGTCCAGTTAATAGTCCTATAGCCAGGCTTCAGTGCTGGTATAATTTTCAAGGCGCTTTCAGGAATGCTGTCTCCATGTTACAATGCAGGATTGGGATTCAAGGTAGTTAAGGGCTATTTTTGACTCTTACTGGTTAATGGGAGAACAGTGGCTAATCCTCCCATCCCCATCCTGTTTGGGTATTTTTAAAAAAATTAGACAGTGTTGCTGACCTCTGTTGCTTTGAGATCTGCTACTGAAAAATACAGACACTAGAACTGACTGTATGTGCCACAGTTATCATATTCCATCACACAGGTAAACACTGTGGAAAACTTGCATATTTAAGGATAAGAAGGTATAGCACAATATAATGCATTAGGTAAAATACAATTGTGATGGGGTAACTTCATCTGCCTGCCATGTCTGATGATTGTTAGTAGCACTCTAAATAGGTGTTCATCTTTCCTAGATATCAGGTGTCTAGAAGCACAAAGTAAATGTAATACAAATATTATGAACTCATCTCCACACAGGAAGTGTAAAGTTGCGAGTTTCAGTTCAGAAGGATATAAGTCTAACATGTTCTTTAATCTTTATGCACGTGCAATGTGCATATCTACACAGTCTCTTGGATTGCTTGTAGCTTGTTTATAGCTACAATGAGTATACTCTTCAGTGAATTTATTATTTATATCTCTAGAAATGAGTATGAACGGAGCAGGGAGATAGGGCTGACAATGCAGCTTCAAAACATTCAAAATTATTTAAAGATTGATACTAAAAAGAAAAATCAGTTTCCTCATTAAGCATAGAAACATTCAGAACAACTGGTTTGGAAGTCTCTAAAGCCATATTTCAATTGTGGGAATGTTAATAGAATAGGAACATAAAGAGGCCCAGACTTTACACAGAATTAATAACTACAGCTGTGAGCAAAACTCATGCATCTGTTCAGTGGCCCACACAAAGACAAAATTCAATTAAAAATTGGGATTGAACCATTATCACCCTATGAGATTTTCTTACTGGCTGATGAGATGAAAACCCAAATGAAAATAGAGTGCTGCTACTTATGATGTTGACACTAATCATGTTCAGCTTCAACTAAGTTACATTCAGCAGCTAGCGTCCTATCATCCCAAGTAGGCATGACCTACTGCAGAGATTTGTTTAATAGAAAATCTTCAAGAGATTGTAGAGACTTTATTGTTAAGTTTTCAGAATAGGTCTAGATTTCATAACTTATGTACAGTTTACTTTTGTTTCACATCTTTGCCAGATATTGGCATTTAATTTTTAAACTGAAAACTAAGTTTAGCCAGAAAGCTTTACTAAGCCCTTAACCAATCTATTAAAGGAAAGTTACCTTTAGCAATAATACTGAATCTCCACTGCTGCAGTTTTTTCATTCTATTCTTCTTTTCCTATCTGTAGTTTATATTTTCTTCTTTGCAGAAACAATGTTTGTGGTTATGGGCTGACATCCCATCTTTCCTTAGTCTTTTCTTCTCTAGACTCAACAATGCCAATTCCTTCCACTCTCCCTCATGCTCCCTCTAGACTGTTGCTCATTCTTTTTATTCCTTTCAGGATTGTCTCCAGCACACCTACATTTTTCTTGCAGCATGGTGCCCAAAACAGTACTCCTTGACACTCTCCGCTGTCAAGGAGCATGGAAGAATTACTTTACCCACCTTGTGCAGAACATTTGTACTCCAGGATCACTTTATTTTGCTTAAATTTGGTAATACTTGGGAAGTGCAGAGAGCTTCTTTACTTAAAAACCGAAAATTTGAAGAGAATCTTTCCTTCCAGAAGCTGGGTTCAGGTATAGTGTTGCAATCAAGGTCTTCAAGCTAGAAATTTGTAAATATTTGTTTTACTTTATTACAGTCCATGCCAGTAAACCAGAAGTTATCTATGATCTACTATACAAAGTGGTCCTCTACCAGGCACACGTGGTTTTCAGAGATGGATGGCAGCCATATTTTGTATTTTATTAAAATAGCAACAAATATTGCCCAGTTTTCTAGTCACAAGTAGAAAGTTGAATTAGAGAAGAGCTTTGCCTAGCAGGAACATCAGAACACTGATATGGTCTAGATCTGCACACTGTTACAAAGTATAAAAAGCCTTGTTACCTTTATGTACCTTTAAGCTGAAACAGTGTTTCATTAAAGTCAATTGCATTATTGTTAACTTGGATTTTACTTTTAGCTTTAAAACCTCAGAAGTAGCAATTTGTTGTTTACTATTTATAGTTAGTCTACCAAAATAGTCTTAGTTAATGCTCCCTATAGAGTGATGTAGTATAAATAATTATTCAAATAAATGATTTAAAAAAACCCCTACTATCACTTCATTGTCGTGCTTTGAGTTGCATGATATTTTACAAAGAGGAACTGGGACAGATCTTAATGGGTTTTGCTAAGAAAAATTGAGGATTATTTCCTAGTGTGAGAGAAAATAGGAAGGATGTAAAACAGCAATAAAAATGGCCTAATCACAGATAACTTACTCCTTATTCTTCCAGATTTCTGGCATGAGCAAGTGACTTAACACCAGGTGTTTCCTTGTCTTTCAGAAGCTATTTCAGAAAAATATTCTTATATTCCTTCCAAAGTAAATTTTTCTTTTTTCTTCTATTTATTGTTTGACAAATTTCTATCTGGCATTAGAGAAAGACCAAGAGACTGTGTCAGTTATCTTCATATTAAAGTAGATTATAATCACTTAGATTTCAAGACGTTATTAGTTTCAGGGCTGCAACTACATTATGCTCCTATGTTCTGGTCAGTATTTTTAAGTCAAATTTCAATTGGTTTTAAAGAAGGAAAAAAACCTGACAAACAAACCGCCAAAAAACCAACACCACAAACTAAAAATGCACATCCACTGATAGCACTTAACTGAATCAATAAAAAACACAGATAAATATTTGTACCAGTGCAACTTTTGCATACTCTCAGTTTCTTTTGTTAAACAATGGTTTAAAACACGTAAAGGCTTTGTGTAACAGAAAAGTTATGGTGGTCAAAGTTTAAAGACAATTATAGATAAGTTTTTGTATGATTTGGCTGCCATTCCAGTATTTCCTCAGCAAAAATAACATGGAAGGTTTCCCTTCCTTGCCCTAGCCCCCATTTTAATTTATTTATATATTAAAACATCAAAATTTCTTTTGCTTCTTATCTGCTTTTTAAGCAGTGACAAGTGGAGAAAAGGAATCTTGTGAATTTCTTGGAAAAGTTACAATAGTCTGCAGCAGCAGTTTCCCTGAACTGCATGATTGTTTAGTATGTCTTCAATATAGTACACTGAAGATTTCCAAAATTTCCTAGGCTATAGATTATTATTCTAGTTTTATTTACCCAACCTTGAAGTTAGTTCACTGACATAATTGTTTGTCTTCAAGGCAAAAACCACTACCTATCGAATCCCACAGCTATTAATTTCTAGATTTATTCACTCTTTTCTTTCAAGTTGTAGACATGCTTTGTAGTGTTGGTATAAAAGTAGAATAATAATTTCAGATATGCTTGTTCTAACATTCCTCTGCTATAGCAAAGAACAAGATCTGACCTGCAGTCCCATGTTTATTTTCCCATGCAAAATCATGCAGCTACAATAAGCACTAAGAAATTGTGAGACTAGAACCCTGAGAAAGTTCCATTTTACTTTTTGGTGTTTAAAATCACCATTGGTGTTTAAAAGCACCATCCCAACATGCTGAATTTGTTTGACCTTTGCTCAGTACCCAGTGTAATAGACCTTTGATGTCTGGATAATATTTGAGGAACAGCAATAAATATTGTTAACTATTCTGTGTTTAGTGTGAAATGCAACATTTTAAGAACAGAAGAGTTAACAACAGAAGTTTATTTGTATCTGAAATACTTCACTTGCACAGTTGAATACCATAGAGCTAGAGGCTATCACTGGAACTTGCTTGGAAAACATCATAGGTACAGGACTGTATTTCCTAACAATTTCTGTGGGATACTCACTGAGAAAGCTCGTGGATTCTCAAACAACTTCTATTGCCTAATTCAGATTCTTCTTGTTGCAGCTTAAAACCATTGCTTTTTATTTTATGTCAGTGGACACAAGTAGTAGTTTATTCCCTACTTCATTGCTATCCTTTATCCCCCTGATCAGGATGAGGGATAAGTTAGTCCTCAGCAGACATGGGTGGTCACACAGGGCTGTCATTAAGCCAGCCTCCTCTGTCCCCACAAACCCATTTGCAGGTATGGAATTTAAATGTGAACTTAGGTTAAATTTTTTTATTATATAACAGGAATTAGTTAAATGAAAAGTAACACAGACTTGAAATTATATGTGATAGTGGGTATTCAGTAATGCAGCATCAGCAAATTCAGACCAAAACTGTGACTGAACTGGAGTAAACATCTTAGCTCTGGTCACTCCTTGATTTGCATTCTGTACCCCTCAGCCAAATGTGGTTGCACCCTCTCCCCAACCTGAGCACTAGTTTTTAAACACTAGTTTGTCTATGTCACAAATTAATTATCTCTAGACATTAGAGATCAGCATAATTCAAATTCCTTATGGTTTAAATCTCTCCCTAGCAGGTAGCTGGTTGTGGCAGAGCATGTGTTAGTAGAAGTCACACAGTAAAAGCCCCTACCTAGTCAAACAGCATTGACAGGGACAATTCTAAAGAGCCTTAAGTTAGAGTTTGTTAATCTGGGGTCACATTAATTTTCCCTGCAATTCCAGCGGCAGTACCTGCCTGCAAACATATTCAGTGTGCTGGTCATCCACCTTCCCCATGGAAGAAAGCTCGCACGTGCTCTGTTCCAAATTCTTTTCTCATCCTGACGTTGCTCTACACTAAATTTACAGGGATGGAAAAGGCAGAGGCTGCAGCTCATTTATCCTGAAACACAGAAAATAAGGAGACTACTTAAGAATTAGAATGGGTAAGTTAAATTTGCATTGTGTTGGATGTTGGTTGCTTTCTGAAACACAGTTAATTTGCTCAAAATACTGAAACTACTTAGACCTAGTGCCAAAATTACTCTTGCTCACAAACAGAAACTCTGTTTTTTCCATTTATAGCTTTGTATCATTATCATTTTGCTGCCTTTGACAAGAGATTCTCCTTGACAGTAACACCAGACTTCCAAAAGAGGATTAGGGTTTAGAATTTGGGGCTTGTATGTGTGGTGTGTCTGTCAAGCCACAAGATAATATGGAGCTGCTGCAAAAAATAATGTTGTTTTAGGCAAATTGAGACCATCTGTCATTATAGTACACAAAAAAGGGACTAAACCTCAAGAAATTATTGTCAGGAGGTTGGAGTACTGTAAAGGTCTGACACAATCTTTGTGAAGAACCCCATTCATTCACAAGAGAAAAACTAGCGTCAAATCCACTGATATCTGGTTTTCTAAAACTATAAGTAGAACCTTTCCCTTTTCTGCCATAGAAGAGTCTCTTCACAACGGTGCTGTTCATTGCTTTCTTTCACCTATTTCCCACCTATCTCATCCTTGACTAGAGATAAAAGCAGCCCAGAAGAAAATGAGTCATGACACCATTGCAAGGATTGCTTGGTTTGATCTGCTGAAGTTACCCTTGGCCTCTTCTTCCTTCCTGCATCTTGACAGTGCTTAAAAATTCAGAGGAAAACCTACTGAGTTGCTGGTGATAAGCTAGCCTGATCAAAAAGGCTGAAGATGAGTCTTAATGTCACCCATGTCACCATCTGCCATCTTACAGTTCAAGAGTATAAAACATTTTTTTAAAAGAGTTTTTTCTTAATGTGGTGTTCTGCTTTAAGCAACACAGGGCTAATTTCTCCTTCAGTAAGTTTACTTTTCAGTAAAGTGTCTTCCAATGCCTGGGAAAACTATACTTTTAGAAGACTCTAGTGTGTGAATTGGTGAAAATATTTGATTTATAGCCAGCTATGGTATGCAGGTTTCAAGGTCTTAGTTTTTTTGAGCTCAACAGGAGCAGGAATGAGGAGTGAGACCCAACCACTTGACCCAAGCTGTCCAACAGGATTATTTCATACCACAAATGTCCCATTCAAGATAAATTAAGAAGTTTACTGAAGACTTCTCTCTTCCTTGATGGTTGCGATCCTGAGAACTTCACTGCCCTGGTGCTGGACTCCTTAGGCCTTCCCTTACTCCCAAAGCCATAGTACTGGCACTGTCTGACATTTGCTGTTCACTGCTGGGAGTGCACAGCTTCCTACTGATAGAATTGGCTGAGTATAGTCCTTGTATATTTTATATGGGTATCAGGATCAATACTGGTTCTTTAGTATTATTAACATTAATTATTTAGTATTAGCATTCAGTTCTATTAAATCTGTTTATATTTCAACCCACAGTTTTCCTTGTTTTTTCCCTGATTTCCCTTTCTCAGGTGAGGAGGGGTCATTGTGTGACAGAATAATTGTCTAAACAACAATAAAACATTGTGCGTTCCTCAAATTGTAACATGTGGTCAGTGTGCAGTAGATTGGGGTCTAGGAGGGGGAGGGTAAAAGAATAAAATTGTACTTCCCTTCTCAACACACTGTGGTGGCAGGCAGCTTTGATAGTCTCTGAAAGGTAGAAGATACAATCCTAAATCTACTTTTTTTCTAACCATACTCAGCTTCTATCCCTTACTATACTGAAACTAATGAAAATGTTACTTAGTTGCAACATACACTAGTGGATGCAAATGTACTTAACTGCAATCCAAGAATCCATGAACCTGGAACATTCTCTTACTAGCACATTTTTGAAAAAGACTGAAAACGTCATCTACTCTTTACATTCCAGTTTAAGATAAGCCCCTCTCTTTCTATATTAAAAAAGGAAGTTGCAGTCATCCCACCAAGACCAAGCTCTGCTCTCAGATGTGCAAGAAGTCTGTCAGAAAGTGGTAACAGAGAAGACAAGTGAGCTCTGCTTCCTGTGAGCACACATCTTTCAGTGGTTAAGTTATGGGTGATATAATTTCAGGACTCTGGCGTTGGCAAAATGTGCATGCCAGACGCAGGAAACCAAGAAAAATAAGACAAACCACAGAAGCCTCCAAAATTGTATCATTTTTATAGTTTAGTTAGAAGATGGATGTTCTCACTGTGACTGACCTCCAAGAACTAGATTTTTAAGCCAATACAAATATTATCTTATTTTTTAAGTCTCTGAACATTCATATAATATTAGAGACAAGACAATCCAGCTGTTTTGACCAGCATTTTAGACAGAAGAACAGTTGGGGTTGGTTTTCTCTTTAATTTTTTTTTTAAATACCGATTACCTCGTACAAAAAACCAAAACATGTTCAAATGGTTTCTTATACTTAGCAACCATAATCTCAGAAGTCAGTGTTCTCTATATTTACTGTAGAAAAGGTTTATAAATCATACTTATGTTATCTAGTTCTAGCTAAAAGGTTTTTTAAAATGTCCATTGTAATTCAGGTGAACGTTGAAGGTCATTATATTTGCTAATAAAAACAGTTTTAACATACTAAAGTTAGCATTAGCTAATTTAAAATGGTCTTGATTAGAGAAAAAAGTTGAGAGGTGAACTAACTAAAACTGTAGTTAGTTTAGCCAAATTAGATGTTTAGAAAAGTGATGCTAATGATATAAACACAGTTGCTAATTGACCTCAAAAAATCCATGTTCACATGCATACAATGAATGCCTTGAATGAACAATTATCTGCCAAAAGTGTATTTGCCAACTATTCTACTTAAAACTATTTCTATTTGTGTCACATGAATGGTTTCTGTGACAGGCATTTTCCCCAGTTTGGTCATAAATTCTAAACAAGAGAATAAGGAACAAAACTGCTATGGTCTGGATTTTCAGTAACATTACCTTCTGTACTAAAATTTAATATTCTTTTTAGCCAGTGCTACTAGCCCTTATATAGCAACAATGCCAATTAACCCAATTAAGAAGTTAGTACTGCATTCTTGATTTCCAGAATCTTCCCAAAGCAAGGCAATGCAACTCTACACATAGCAAGTGTATTTATTCAGGTTGAGAAAACTTCCATCTTTGTCTGCTGGGTATAAATG
Organism: Chionis minor; assembly: GCA_013398295.1. Taxonomy (NCBI): domain Eukaryota; kingdom Metazoa; phylum Chordata; class Aves; order Charadriiformes; family Chionidae; genus Chionis; species Chionis minor. The sequence goes on from VZSF01008262.1 coordinate 790,204, forward strand.
TAGATACGATATAAATATCTTCCCTTCCCCCCGACTATAAAGAACCACAATCACTAATTAAATTATTATTACACAATAAATGTATGTGCCATCTCCAACTGAAGGAATGGCAGGGAATAATATTAGAAGATGCTGAACCTCCCTAAGATGCCAGTTCTTGACTTTCTAAGTAGCAGTATGCCAAATTCCTTATGTTTGAGCACTTGCATGCAGAAGAGAACAGGAGAATTAAGTGTCAATGCAGGTACAATAGAGCAGAATCTCCCCTGCCTAACACTTGGCTTTGCACCAACGTAATACTGGTTATGTAGGAAATACTGCCATTAGTCTAAACAAGCATTTAAGCAAGCCCTTAACTATTGTAAAAGTACAATGTTATCAAAAGACTCCATATATCAGCCTTTTTTCCTTTAAAGAAAAGAATAATCAGTTTACTACAAGCGGGTTTTCAACTCATGAGCTGATGAGAAGGGAAAAAAAGTGAGGGAAGTGAATCATCCTCGTCCTGAGATTTGTGGTGAACCATAAATCAACCTCCTAAAATGTGGGCCTCTCCATTAAGTGACCAATGAGTTGCCTTGTGATTTTTGAAAAATCCAATATGACTTTAGATGTACTAATTCTGCTAGCATACTTTTACATAACTCACAGCAGCATATAATCATGACACTAAATGTTTATTTTAAAAATTTTCATTGCATTAGTTTTGAACTGGTACTCTCCCATTTGCATCATTGTATTTTAGTAAATTACATATATATTTATCCCAACTCTTGCGGCTTCTCTTTGAGCTAGACACAACAGAAAAAATCACGTGGACAAGGACAACTTCAGTTCCATTTTTTGTATCACTTCAGCTCAATTGCTTGTATAAATAAGGATAACTCATCTACCAGAATAACACTTCATTGCAATTCAAAAATAGGTCACTTTTGGATAACAAATTTAGGCTCCGTATTACAGAGAGTTACAAGCAAGTAACTAAGTAATCAGGATAGAATTTGGAATATGCCTCATATCCTTTGTCTCTGTCTCTAGATACAAACACTCTTCAAATCTCTGCAGACTTGTCATTAGAGAGTAGGACTGCAACATTTCTTATTCTCATTACACAAACTGCAAAGTGAAGAATGGGAAATTAAGTTTGCCCAAGGTGACTTACGTGATGGCAGCAAAGCGGAAATTCCAATGGACTTCCACAGACACATGAGTGACTAATATGCTGATATACAAAGCTGTTCCAATTTATCTAGCTTGAAGAGAAACAGTAAACAACCTGAGTAAACATTTGCAAAATGCCCTAGCCAATGCTATTCTTGATAGCTTTGTCAACTATGAAATATGAAGATGCAATTTGTTTTCTGTTTACTTGCAATTATCTCATTTTAAAATATAAGAAAAAAGTTATTGCATACCTCCTTTTCTAAAACCAAGAATAAACAAGAAGGCTTTTCAAATACAGGGAACACAAAGGATAATTGTTTCTTAAAAGAAATATACTACCATAATGTTGCAAGAGTTAACTGCAAGCACTGCTGGAATTAAAAATACATCATCTGGATTTTTAAGTTTCTAGGAAGTAGTCTTATTAACCTCACATTTAGAAGCTCTGTTAAACAAAATAACACATCACATGCCTTTTCAAGTGTGATCCAAGTCTTTGTTTTCTTCTCATTTGACAGCATTTTAAAGTTGTTTGGAGTGCTAATTAGTAAGAATGTGGTAACAACATCTTTTAAATCATTTGAAAGTTTAGTTTAAAATTAAGAAAGTAGGAAGCTTCTCTGCTGTTGACAGCAAAAAATTTAGTGGTCTGTTTAAAATTGATTCATTAATCTCATTCGTAACCAGGTTTGAATTAGCATAAATATGTTTAGAATTGGAGCAAGGGGTAAGCTGCAGGTTTTTTTGTTACTACTAACTTAAGTAGTTTATTTTTAAGAAATAAGTATTAAATAAATAAAACAAACAAACACCACCACACCCCACCAATATATTTTAAGATCTAAGCCATGTTTCTTTCCCTTGATACTACGGAGGTACTGACACCTTCTGGCAGTAAGTGAGGTGATCAGACAAGAGCTTCTGATCCACTTCCAGCTGTTAAGAACTGCCAAAAATAAAATTCATTTGGCTTCAAAGTGGTAAACTCTACTGCATTTCCAGAAGTTCTCTCACTCAGTTTAATATTGAGTCCTGCTGAGGACTAACGGAAGTCATTAATGAGAAAAGATAATTATTTCAGAGAAATCAATAATAAAATTAAATCCAATTAGTATAAGCTTAGAAGAAATACATTTAGTCACTCCCTTGATTTGTTTTTCTAAAATGAGGTAACTAACAGATAAATACTGTTGAACTAACCTTCTTTAATATAGCAAACAAGAGTAACACAAGCCAATGGCTAAAAGACAAGCTGGATTTAAAGTAAAAAGCAAATCCATCATTTGAGTGCTTGTACTATTACAAATGTTGTAATGATTTCTCCTTCACTGCAAGTGCTTAAACTGGATATTTTCTAAAAAAAAACCAAAAACAACAAACTGTGGTGCTCCCCGAGATACTGGACTTGAAACAAGGTAAACAAAATCCTAAATTCCCGTTTGACACAGGCTGTATAGTATGTACAGGATTTGTATTAACTCCTATTGTTTTCAAAGAATAAAACTCCTAATCTTCCCAAACCCAGTCTTATTGGTACACCCTCTATGCACCTCAAACATTTGGAGTGCCTTGCTCCAGGTCATATGTATATTTGCAACACTAAACACTTACTGTGAAGCCATTAAAGAATCCTTCCCAAAACAGGACCTCACACAGGTATATGCCATGTTCCAAATCTAGAATTTTACATCTGTTAGAAGTGAGATTTTGCCTGGAGCAGAGGAGTCTGGGGAGAATGAGAGTTATTGGAACACAAACTAATCCTTGACACAAAGCAAGTCTCCCTAACAAGCATTTTTATCCTACTGACCTAATGTTTCCTACAGTCTCCTACATGAAGGATTAAAATGTGTAGTCCCACTCTCCAGAGAGGAGAGCTGGAGATGAAGAGTACTCTCAGATGGTGCATTTTGGGATGCATAAGCTGAACTCAACAATGAAAACAAGGAAGAAGGTCCTACTCCAAATGGGGCAGTCACTCATGTCGTTCACCAAAAAACATTATTCTTCAGTCTAAACTGAAAGTGAAAATTTAAGTGATCACAGATGATCAAAAAATTCATAACAGAAGCAATTTGCATGCAGCATATACATAAAGCATCAGATTTAAACAGATGGAGTGGTATATTTTGTTGTATTACATAAGCTATGCAGGACACAGTAGAGGTGTCACAAACCATTTCTTACAGACGTCATCAGTTGTACCTCAAATTAATTTATGTTCTTGTCAAAGCTGGCAAAATTCACTCCATGCCTGGAATACACATTCTGCAGACACAAAGAGAACGTAAACAGTTTCAGATACGTGCCTTAAGCATGAAACTCCTCAGTCTCTACTAGAATATTCTTGAATTGAGAAGACTGTTATATAGGATTTCTAATATTAAGAAAAATACCTGCTTAATAGCTCTCCTGCAGTAGTACCAGAGGAATTCCCCCTACACTTAATACTTCACTGTGCAAACACATCAGCAGAAGCAACCCTTTTTCAAGTCTGTCTTTTATTTAAAGCAAGTATTACCACATCAGCCAAAAAGAATGATCTTAAAACTCTGAATATTTCCAAAAATGTATTTTCTACCTGAGCTTGAAGGAGACAAGTTTTAAGTGCCTACAGAGATATGCACAGATCTACGTGCAGGTTTGTCCAGCATAGTTATCTCCTGCTGCAACTATTCTCCACCTCTTCTGACTTCCAGAACCCCTTCAATCCTGTTCCAGAGAATGGTCATTTTGTTATTAACTCTCACTGTTGTTTTTCCTTTTTATTCTGAATTCTGTTACATCATTTTTCCTCACCTCTTCCCTGACACCTTTAAGTTTTCATCATCCGGTAAAACTTTCTCTTGTGTGCACAATTCATTCTATTTCTGGCACAGTGCAGGCACATAGTCTCTGTAGAGTCATAGTCTCTCTGTCTTGTATTCTCTGCCCGCTGTACTGTATTTATTCAAAAGGCTCTGTGCCACATGGGCTATCATGTGGACATGAAAGCCGGTGTTATTAACCAAATACCACCAAAAAAGTAGATAAAGGCCTCATCAGACCGAGTGCCTCATCATCTATATCCCTTTCTAATATTCTTGATGTAACATGGTTTTGCCATCCATATGTCACCAGAATTTTACAGTAGGGAGGCTTGAAGCCTGTCTTTGTGAGACTTTTCCTCCCAGGGTACTTAAAGATATGTACTGCAACAAGAAACTGTAATTCAACAGTAGCTCATCCTGTAACTATAACTGTATAGCACTTTTGAGTTACTGAATTCAGGAATTGTTTTTAGTCTTGCCTTCCCCTCCCCACAGCTTCTGTCTCCTGCCCTCCTGCTATCAGCTTAAAGCTCTTCCTGACTCTTGAAACTACATTGCCTGGTTTCTGCATTACCTACTCAGCTAGCATAAATATTCAGACAGCCTGTCATTTCGCTGCCAAACTCAAAGGCATGTAATAACATGAGAAAGCCGTGGAAGCAACAAGTATATTAATTTCTAGACTGTTACAACAAAATGCTGGGTTGCTGCAGCCAAATTCAGGCCTGTTCAGTATAAAGTTACATCTACTGTTCAAAAACACATTCTCTCCTTTTTCTTCCCTCCTACATTGATAGTTTTAAATTGGTACCATATCATTCCTAGAAAAAAACATCATTGAAATAATCACCTGGCAGTTATTTTTTGATGCCAGTAGTAGGAGCAAAGAATAATCTCTTAGCTTCACCACTTCAAAACCCCAACCTTTTTTGTTACCAACAAAATTAACAGACACTAATTGATAAATAAAATCTGAATCCTGTGAGCCTGTAGTATCACATAAAGTAATGTTATGTCAATAATATACATAAAATGCCACAGTATTGCAAACTCTATTAAAATACTATTATTTAAATGTAACAACTGTTTTTTACAACTTGTTTGCAAAGTTGGTCTTTCAATATTCTTCAGTCCTACGAAAATGACTCTAACTACTGTATCGATTCATGTGAGAGGGAATACGTGGTCAATACCAACTGCTGTAATTGGAACAGAGATTTAAGCAGAACAACACAGTTGAATTTGGAAAAGTCACTTACCTAGTTTCAAAACCATTACTTGATTTGGATGATCAGGGTCTATATTAGTTCTCTGTGATACTGCAGTTTATATGACCATTTTTGCAGTTTTTATATTTAGATATTTCAAATTTATATGACCATTCTGCTGAAGGAATGGCTAGTCAGCACTTTAAAAAATAAAGCTTGATTAGACCACCACTAGTAAATTTAGTTTTTCTGGGCTAGATTCACCCTTTAAATAGGATACAACAACGCCATCCACTTTCTAAGAATACTTCAAGTCCTGCTGATAAAAGTTAGAGCATATTAGTTATAGAAATTAGAAAAGTAAAAAGAGTATTAGATTTAAAAGCAAACAACACACATAAACACTTATCCCTCCAAGTTGCCATCCACTTTAATTTCCTCCTACTCGTTTCAGGTTTCACACCCCCCTCCCCCCCCATCCTCTGGCTTTAAAAAGCTGCCTTTTCAAAACAACTCTCCCTCCTTTCCCATTTTTTTTTTTTTCATTTTTTCTTTTCATTGGAGTATGTTTTATTTTAACCACTACCCCCACCCTGTCACTGCATTCCCTGATCTGAGTCCCTCCCCATCTTTCTTGTAGGCCCCCTTCAAGTACTGGAAAGCTGCTATATCTCCTATTTCATAGCGAATAATTTCTGCTATGGACTATTACCCTACCCAGAGTCAGTTTTAACTCAGGAATAATGCCATGCCAAAATTCATTTGCATATATGTAATAGTATCTTTCATAAAACAAACACCAACCCAAGAACTCCACACTTAAACTATAAAACTTACACATTGTTATATGCTTATATTATACACTTGCATGTAACGTCAAGGCCTCTACTCTGTTAGCTGCTTTCTGAAAAAATCCCCTATAACGTGAAGTCAGAACCCAAGACCTCCAAAGCACAAATCAGAAATTGTTCAGAAGTATTTTTAAGGAGTGTACTTTAAGACAATACAACGTAATACAATCAAGAAGCACTTTTGCATGGATAATTCCTCTAACATCTATCAGTGAAATAGCACTCCAGCAAGTTATTACATGGCCTATACCTTTTGAGGTATGGTCAATTATATTTTCACTCTCCTGTCCGTACAGGAGTATACAGGAAAAGAAACACAGGGCACCCACTTGTGACAAAAGAGTGTCAATATGGATGAATGTATAACATTTGCTTTATTTCCTCTGATTCTCTCTTCAAAGCAGCTAGAATAAAACAAGTGACAGTATTTTCAAAAAATGAAGTGCAAGAACAGGTAAGGCAGTATTTGCAGGCAACAGGACTAAAAGAGGCAGTACTGCTTTCACACATCTAGCTTGCATAAAGGATGTCCTCTGCTCCTTTAAAATTACCTGCCCTTGAAAATACAAGCACGAGTAGTTTGTCTCTTCTGATGATCCACTAAAGCAGGAACAAGTGGCTCTTTTCACTGAAGAGCCAGGCAGCACGCAAGGATAGACCATAAAAAGTAACCTTGCAGCTCCCACACTGATAAATTATTTTTACTGTTTCCCTTCAAAAATTCATTCTGCCATTATTAATATATTTGTAGCAACACAGAAAAATTCATTCTAGGCAATAGTTCCATGACTGGTATTCGTCACATCATACTAGAGGTAAAAATTCTCATTGAAGATAAATGCTAAAAAAAATAAATAAATCTGCTTTTCAGCAGTAGGGATTTTCCAGTGATGCACATATGAGAGAAAACCTGTCCTACAGCAGCATTGCTTCAATTCCTTTTATCCTGTAACTTCAACCCAAGTGTAGATATAAAAGGATTGCTCCCACAAATGTACACATAATCTACTCTTGTAAGCAGCTTCTTTATAATTTAATGAGGCCAGTCACCTTGGTTTCATAGATACAAATTCTCTTTAACACAAAAAGTACACTGCAATTAAAATAAAACCCCTGCCTCACATATGTCAATTGCAAACTTTAAATATTTATGAAAAGCTCAAAGATGGAGGGAAAGTATTCATCTCAGGAATGGAAAGGATACATTCCAAAGGTTAAGATATCCTTTTGTACCTTCATCTGCTGCAGAAAGAGATAGTATCTTTTCCTAAAAAAGGGAAAAAGTTTAGACATATCTTTACATTGACTCAAATCCTGATTTTAAAGGTAGAAATCTGAAATTCTGTCGTATTACTTCATGACGGTTCAGTCACCCAAAACAAAGACCTTAGTTTCCTGGATTCTTTGCCTTTAGTTGATCAGCTGTTGAAGCCTGAAGTTTGGTTTGTTGTGAGGACAGCACTCTTTTGTAAACCTTAGCTCTGAGGACCGGTATTTCATGTGTCTGCTGTTGGACAAGACTACAAACATGGAAATAGCAGGTAAAACAGAGAAATACACTGTATTTCTCTGGAGATCTTTCTATTAATGTGCGAATTTGGGGACCAAATATTTGTGATATTCCTTTCTGCAGTCCCCAAGTTATTCCCACCAATAACATGTCTGTATCAAAGAGAAAGCTAATTATTGAGAGAGCAGGTCTTACCTTATACGGAAAAGAAACAGTTATCAGAGTGCTGGAAGTATAGCAAAGGCTGTTATGACACTGAACAGCAGTTTTACTCCTGTCTTTGAGCCAGATTAGGCTCAAGAGGAAAGAAGGAAGACGCGAAAAAATGACCAACCCTTAAAAATTAAGACATAAACTTCTGCTGCTGCTGTTGTGCAAAGACAAAGCCATAGCTGTTGTAGAAATTTGGATTGCATGCGACCTACATAAAATGCCTAGAGGCATCTGAAAAAGGTTTGGAAAAAAAGTTTTAGCATGGGATTTTGAATAAGAGAACAGAGGCATCTAAACGATTTTATTCTACTCAGTATAGAACTGTACCTTTCAATTCACGATTTTATAAAAAAGATGACAAATCACTAGTCAGACTAAAATGCATGGTTTGTTTTCAAAGAGTCTTCTCTATATTGATGAAATATCTAGAACGTAAATTTTGACAATGATTAAAAAATGCATCCTATTGTGCACAGCATACAGTTCATTGGAATATAGCTCTCTGAACATGACTACGTTCCAGATGATTGAAGATTTCTTCTTCTGTTTCTGGAGTGAGCTGGATATTATCTTTGATTGGAGACAATGGATCTGACTTTTTACAAGAAGGAAGTTTTTCATATTCTCTGCACAAAAAGAGACAAAGACAAAACAAAACCCAAGAATGTTATGATACTATATATTTCTAATGACAGGCTTGTAAGAACACATGGGTTAAAGCAAAGCAAGACCCCTCACCTAACTACCCACTCATCTATGAAAAAGCCCAAAATAAACATTTGCAATGGAAATTTTTAAAAACTGAACTTCACTGAAAGTGATTTCAACTGTTCCAGTTATCCTGTGACAGAATGACAGCTATTAGCTTTATAACTGAAAGACTATATGTACCCTATCCTACTCTGGGTTCTACATCCTTCCATAACATTTAAGTCTTCTGAATAACTGTAGTTTCACATATATATCCTGTGAGTCTTAACATTAGGACAGAACAGATTAGTGTCCCACATGATTTATTTGCCATCAGCAATATAATTCTTAAGACATAAGGCTAATTTAGAAAGATTTTGAAATCTGAAAAAAACCAATAAACAGAATACTCAGAGTATGCTAAATATGTCCTGGTAGCGAGAAAAAGATTTTTGTGAAATGAAGAAAGAAATTAATCCCCTAAAAGCCAATAAACAAGTATTTTATTTACACAGAATTAAGTAATATATACAACAATACATATCCCCAATATATACCCAGCATTTACAGACCTACCAAAACTGGATGGATAAAATGCGGATGTTGGGAGATCAGTCTTGAAACCATCAGCAGATAAAAGGAGTGCCACTTAGGCTCACTCTGTTTTATCTGCCTGTATTCTGATAAATCAAAATATACAAATTTTCTCCCTGTGAACAACCCTGATCAGACATTCCCAATTAGAGATCAACAATACATACACAAATACCTTTACTTCCTCTTTGAAAACATCACTGTTAGCCCACACCAACAAGAAAATAAAAAGTGAGATCCCTAAAAATGTTAGTATTTTTTTTAAACAGAAATCGGTTGTATGTTTATAATAGCCTACCACAAGGCCCAAACTACTAAAACATATTCATCTGACTTAACACATGCTCACTAGTCTCACATTTACTGCTCAATGCAAAGAGAATACTTTCGTTCTACTCACATTTGGTTTCAGGTTAATGAGAATAATTTTATTGGAATAAGGCTTATTTATTCAAAGTTGAGATTGCTACTTGGAGCTGGGAAAATTTTGCCACCAGGAGTTTTTAAATGAGCCCACAGAAATGCTGTATTTTTTTTTTAATAATCCTTGTTCTTCAAGTTTAAACCTTGAAGATATTTGCAGAAACTTCAAGTTAGCCAAGTCATTTGCACAAGGGAAAACAATAGCATTTTATAACGTACAAAAATGTTTCTTGTAACCAGAGACCTCAGTTAAAAGAAACATTCCATCACTTAATTCACCAAGCAGAACAGTTCTGACAATCAGCCATCTCAAAATGTGAGAAGCACCTAAAGTTAAATAGTAATGACCTTGTTTTCAATTCAGTTTGGCAACTTCTATGCAGCTTCTGCATTGAGACTAAGAAATGCCTTTTGGTATTTGATGTCAAACAATAGTAATAACTTTCATACAAGCTATGTTAAACAAAATGCACTACAAGAAATGAATTTTAGCTGAGAGTTTTTCCTGGTTACAAAGAAAAAAGTAATTAGAAGAGCCTATATACCACAAATCATATTTCATGGTTATATCAGTCTTTGGAAATTAAAAACTGCATGTAGAAAATACCTATCTTAAGCTATTATCTTTATTGAATTGTATGGAGTAGATGTGTAGAGACTGCTTTGATAATTGTTTCTTTGGAAAAAAAAAGTATACAGTGTGCCAAGTAAAGGGTTAAAGCAATTTACCTTTTAAATTGGAAGTTTTTCCGGAGTTCACTAATGGTGACCTGCAGTCCCAGCTTATTTTCAACATCACAGTGATTTCTCTTCTGCACAGGTGACAGTTTCCTGCTTAATCCGCTTACTTTAGCTGGTATCAATGGCTTGAGCTTAGTTACAACGCGTGACCCTATACAACTGGATTTATGTAAACCAGGAACCTGTGAGATTTTAATATTACAGCACAAATGGTTAAAATGACAACCTGTAAGCAACAGATACTATGCTGCAAAGCTTATAAAAAATAAAGTGCTTTACATTCTGTGGAGATAATGCAATCTGAATTGCCACAACCAGGTACATTTAGATAGCTTCTACAATCTAAAAAGTGGCATCTCAAAAACACTAGACACAATGCAGCTCTAAGAACTGGTAAATCAGTTTCTATAGGTCTTTGTATTCTAAGAGGTTGCAAATTCACATTTCTTTTGAATGCAGTTTTTGAAGTCTATAGAATATTTATTTTCTCAACCATTTACATGAAAACCCAATAAAGACTCTTCAATGTCAGCTTTCAGAGTTTAAGAGAAGCTAATCTCTACCATCACTCTGTGATACATATGACTCCGTTTTTCATGAAGTCTAAGCAGAACACAGATATCAGCATGATTACCCCAAGGATCATTAGACCTCTAGTTGGACCTTCTTATCCAGTACCTGGAACTCAAAACAGCTGTGCTTGGTCAGAAGACCTCTCTCAAATGTAACCAGTCTTAAGTTTGAACACATCTATTAAAATAAAAACACATGGGTTCATTATATCATTTATCCTAGCTATTCACCACCTCTGCTATTAAAAAAAAAATGTGTGCCTCATTTGCAATTCCCTTATCAGTTTCCAAGCACTGAATCTGTTTTTTCATATTTGCGAGTACATGAAACTCATTTTGACGTGACCCAATTCCTATAATTAGGTCAGTCAGCATGATTTTTACATTTTACAGTCTCATCCCTAATGACAATCTCTTATATTCCTGTTATTCTTCTGCGGTCTACGCTCCTATTATTCTTCTTGGGTCTACACTAGGCTAACCGTCTGATAGCTATTCAAACTGCTATTACCACGAATTCTGTACGGATACAACATTGTTGATCATTTTCGCCTTCTTAAACTTCATGCACAAAGAGTAATGAGTTTATTTCAACAACAGAAGAAACAAACTGAAGTTTAATCTGCAGGATTTTTTACTGCAAGTAGCTTCATAAAGTTACAACTCTTGCTATCTAATCACTCTCTCCTCATCTGTACTATTGGTGCATAACCATGGCACTACAATTAAATACGTCATGTAACGTACTTTTAGACAAAGTTAAAACTTTCTTTGCCAAGTAAATTTACAAGTGGCAAAAGGCCACAAGTGACTTATTCGTATTTTCCATCATTTTCTTCTGTCTCAGATACACTTATTGTTTTCACCAATTTTTTGGAAAGCAGCCATTTGGAAGCACTAGAACATTTTACTGTTTGAGCCATTCTGCCACTTCATTGTAGAATATTAACTATGAACAATTACCAGCTTCAAAGTGATCACTCGCTTCCAGCCTGCTATTGTAGCTTGTCTGTTGTTATGAGGACCAAAATATAATTATAAAAATGCAATACCTGCAGGAGAGATGGTGACTATCTACAGTTGCAAGTTCTTATTTTACAGTTGGCTACATAAGATTAGTTTAGGACACCTAGACTGTAAATAATGCTCACATTTCCCATTTGGATCCTATTAAGAATAAAGCATTTTGCTCTAAATAATAATCTTTTCTGTTGTGTTTGATCATCTTTAGAAGATGGCATAGCTCATAGTTTACATGCTTCAGTTAACTAACGCAAATAGCTCTTCCACATCCAAGTATTTGCTATTAATCATCTAACAGTTTTCTCTTAAAATAAAAAGGCATTAGCAGCCTTTTCTTCAAAGAGAACTCATACCTCAGTTTTTTCCAAAACTATATTGCATTTTGTCATCCCTACATGCACATCTATAGTTATATAGTGGTTTTTTTATTGAAACAATGTTATTTCTATCCAAATAGACTAAGCAGTCCCTGGAATCTCAAGAATAACTTGAAAAAATATATTTAAAATGTAAGCTAGAAACTGGAAGAAAAATACTATGAAGAATAAAAATAAAATCCTAAAACTCCCTGCTTTATAGTATTTTACTGTTTATCTGTCACCTCATTCATTTTGCAATACACACAAAGTTACTCATAATCCTACATTTCTTTGTGGTACTGAATTACATCTGAGTGTGAATGTAATTCAACTAACCCAAAAGTAGGCAAAGCTGCATGCCGAACACCCACTAAGGAACTTAAAACCAGAGCAGACTGTGCTCTTTTTTTTTTGGTCAGTATCAGCCTCTTTACTGAGCGCATAGCAATTGTAGAAAATAATTAGCCCTAAAACCCACAGCTAAAATACTATGGCAGAAAAAACTACAAGGTCCTAGAGAGCTCAAATATCTTACGGCATCTATACAGAAAAGCTTCTATTAGTTTTGATATTGGAATTGACTGTCTAGGCACTTCACATTTTGGATTGAAATTGTGATAAGAGTTAAGAACTTCTCCAGGTGCCTCCTCCAATTTTTAAAAATCTCTGCAGATCAGCTATGCAATTCAGCTTACTCAGAGTAATTTACGTCTCAAGTGATAGACTGCTTCTTCCCTAAATCTGGACCTCATTATTCCCTTCAATATCTTTTACTGTACTTAACACCAGCAAAGAATTCCCTGGTTTAACACTTGCAGTAAGCAATCCTAAGGGAAAACTGAGCCAAAAGTGTTGCTCCTTATCTCTTCCTCCCCCCTCTTCAATTCTGGCTACTTGTTCCACTGGTCTCACTCACTCTGCTATGACGCATGTGAGCCCGACAGTCTGGGTGGGCCAGAGTTCCAACATGATTGACCTTTTGGTTGGTACTAAATTAGTTTTCAGCCAGGTCAATTTTCTGGTCCAACTCATAAATACTGTTACCAGCACAAAGGCAGCAGAGGGAATACATGGCCAAGAAAATAAGTGGGGGAAATCCGACCGCTAGCCACTTGGTTTAAACTAACCCTACTCTCCTCAAGGATTTTCAGTACATTCCTATTGTCTGAAGAGATCTAAGCATCCCGAAAAGTTGTTTACATATGATGCTTACATTATCTCAGTACTGCCATAATTAGTATATTAATTCTCCCAATGTACCTTTAAACTGAGCAAAACATTAAGCAAAACATATTAAATACATCCTTAAAAACAAAGTAACAAAATTCTGAATGCCTGGATGATTTCATTTCATTGCTCAGTCTTGTTGAAGAGAAGGGGGCAAAACATTAGTCTAATGAAAAATGCATCAATTTTTGTAGCCAAGTGTTCCAGAAGGAAAATACAAATTCCAGCTTAACACGGAAGTTACTGACAATAACCACAAGATGTCACTATTATACAAAACACACACCCTAGTCTTGTCTGTCAGACAGAAGTCTGAGATTTTTAATCTGTCTGCGAGAAAGAAGTTAGTAGGGGTGTACCTGAAAGGATGAAAGTATCTTCTTTTGACTTATCTACTTATTTGGCCACTTCTAGTGACAGTGCCTTAAGCAGTTAGACCACTTTCAACTGTTAAGGTATTAGAAGTTTTGTAAACTAGACACGTGGGTAAAGCTCTTAGAAACGTCACAGAGACAAGACACAATTTTATTCTTAGACATCTAAGAAATCACATAGAAGTGAAATTGCAGGTGCCCAAATAATAGGAAAAATAACTGAAATGCGGGCTGTGATGGAAAACGACTATCCTTCCATATGGATACGTTAGTGTCTAACAAGGCTTTTAACTGAAGCAATTAAACAAGAAAGGTTGACTAAAACCTTTCCTGATTTTGAAATTTAAAAACGCTTTTTTCTAGCCAAAGAGGAAGGAGACTGCTAAACTAGCAGATTTATTGAGACAAGCAATGAAATTAGGTTCTATGTTGTAACTGTATCTGGGTTATGAACACCACTGCAATTTGCATCATAAAACCTCATCATAAATCATTTAAGCATGCCTGAAGAAAATTAAGAAGTGGGTTTTTTTGCCTTAGCTTGGCATCGTATTTATACCAAAATGTTTAAAGTCCCCAAACAAGTTGCAACTGTCATATCATACATAGGTGGCCAGGTTATAGTCCATCTCAGCTCTGATATAGATGAATATGAACATAGTTTTCTCTTGCCATGATGTGCATTGCTTAATAGTCTTCCATTGAGTTATAGAATGAACTAGTAAACAACATGAACTGATTTTCAGCATTGTAATTTAACTTTAAGTAAAGTTAAAATTCTTACCTTGGTTTTCATGTTCTTATTTTTTCTGTCCGTTTGAACAGCAGAAAATACTGGAGCTAGAGTACGTTGAGCATCAGCTGGTTTTGAACTGGAGTCAGATTCCTTCATCAAGAGAAAGTTAATTTGGTTTTAATACAGTTTGGTTGTTGGGGTTTTTTCCCTGCCCCCCATCATATTTTTATATCCACACATATATGCTTCATAAGGTATAAAGTTTTTAGCAATTTAGCTATGGTGACATACACATGCTTTCTGAAAGGAGTTCTTCAGGGACTAACAAGAGCAGAGAGCAACAGCTAGCTTACCAAGTTGTTTGTATTTTGGCTTGTTGTTTTTTGGGTGTTTTTTTATGACCCATTGTAGTGAAAACAGTGGAAAGGCTGAAAACAAACTAAACCCAGACTTGATTTAAGCTAATAGGTCAATCCATTCAACACAACTACATTAAGCATTGACAAGTTTTGTTAGCACAAGCTACATAACCTGCAGGGTATCATTTTAAAGAGGAGACTTTGCTGCCTTATTTCTTTTACGATTTAAAGTGAAAACAAATGCTGAAACAACACCTAGTTGTCTTACTTCTGCATCTGAACCACTGTTAGACACTTGTAGGATTTCTGATGACTCCAGACTGCATTCTGCTGGTTCACAAGACCTTTGAGAATGTGATGACTGTTCCAGTTCTGTTAAGGGGGCGGATTCTTCCTCCAATTTGTCACATAGTGCCCCACACTCTGTTTGTACCCCATTAACCTGATCTTGCTGGGATACTACGCAGCTGCTTCTCTGTTGGTGAAACTGCTGTGAAAACACAGTGTGAGATGGACCAGGGTTTCCTGCACTATTTACAAGGTTGCTAAACCACTGGAAGCAACTTTTCTGCATTTCTCCAGGAGGGGTAAAGATAGTCCTTGTTGATTTTTCAGTTTCAGAAAACTGAGAAGCATCTTCTGCTACAGGTTTTACTTCCTGTTTCTGGCAATCCTGCTCAGTATCTTGAGTTAAATCACCATCATCCTTTGCTCTACCATCAAACATAATTGCATCATTGCAGAAAAACCTAAAAAACAAAAAAAGTTGAAGGCAAGGGAGAAGAAAGTTACTGCAAATGAGTATTTCATCTCCAAAATCCAACAGTTGTCTCCATCAATTATATTTTTGAAGCACACTCACAGACACAAACTATTTTGAGAATGAGCAAAGTCTCAGTTCCTCAGGGAGGCATTTAAGAGATAAACAGTCAAAAAAAAAAGGGGGGGGGGGAAAAAAGGGGGAAAAAAGCATTTGTAAACATGTCATTCATTGATTGAAATACTAATAAGGCTCTTCGTCTGAAAAAGAGAAACATCTAGGAATCCTATAAAATTTAAGAATAGATTAATTATCATAAAGCTAAACCGGAGTGAAATACTTCAGCACCTCTTACCAAGGAAACTAGAACCTATCTGTTTTTCTCTATGCTATAGCAGCAGCTCCTAAGAGTAAGTACAAGTCAGAGCTTTTTAAGAAGCTGAGTATTGTTTTAGAAAAAGAACCTACCATCACTGACAACTCTTAATTTTTGATGCAACATAACTAAACTCTCAGCTCAGGAAGGTGTGCATTAAAGCTAAAGAATATCAGTATTATGACTGGTCTGTAAAATTATACTGCTCAAAAATACCAAAAGTATTTAAGACAAAAATTACACAATAAGAGACATAATTGTGATAATGCTTTGTAAAACCAATTCAAATTAATGTGGCCAAATGGAACCAAAATCCCCAGCCAATTAAAAAAAAAAATAACCACCCCAAAAGTCTCTCTTCTAAAAGTGCTGGTGCAGAGGTCAAGAGCATCAGCTGTGTGGAATGAGATAAGAACAGGTATCTGTCATATGGCATGACCATGTTTGGCTTTACTGAAACAAAAAACCCCCGTCAAACTAAGTCAACATATGAGCAACTGCTTGCATAATTAGCACAAAGCAGCTACTTTTAAGAGACATGTCATAGGACCTTAACCTGTAAAAGAAATATGGCAAAATCTTAAGTAGTTCTAATACCCATAGGCTAGACTGTGTTGAATAATATCAGAGTCTTAATTTCTGGAGTAAAAAAATATGTTATTTTCTATCTCACACATAGATAGCATGCCTAGAATAAAGAGTTCTCCATCTCAGCTCAGGACTACAGATTCATTAATACCATTGCATAAAAATGTCTGATGTAGCATTTTTCTTATTTTCAGTATTAAAGTTATTTTGGCAGCCAGGACAACAAATAGTATTTTGCTAGTTATTAAAACATGTGACGCAAGCATACCTGCTTCTTGTTCCTGGAACAATTACAGCATCCTTCTCTTTGTTTTTCCTTTGTAGAAAGGAAGCAAATTTATTTCTAACTCTAGGCAGGGAGTTAGAGCTTTCCTGAGTGACAGAATTCCCTGAAGAATCAAGGCTGTGTAATGCTGAGACACTCTTTTGTGCTTGACCATCATCATCGCTCTCCTTGATTTTTTTTGCTTTTGAAAATGAATACTGGCTCAGAAGATCTCCATCTGAGATTTCTTCCAAATCTAAAGACAATTTAAGCATCTCTGTAGTAACCAGTTACGGGAGAACTGAGCATTACATATTTACCAACATTATTAAGCCTGTGAGAGTAAGGTCTGGTAGGAAAATTCTTGACTTTACAGTTCAGACGTCTTTAACACACTTGTTTTCTACTACATAGTCTTAAAAGTAACTTTCTGTGAGAAGGTAGATGGAATGAAGGCAGAACAGCTGAAATGAAACATGATGTTGTTCTTTAGTTTTTAGTTTGGGGTTTTTTGTAGTCTTTTTTTTAAACACTTGGAAAGCAAAACTAAATTTGACAAAGGCAAGTAGATTGTTAAACTAACTGCAAATCTTGATAAAGCAGGGAGTATGAGTATATCAGGAGTAACAAAGGCAAAAATGGAGCCCTAGCACCATAATCAGAGAGCAAAGGAAGCAGAAAAGGAAAATACCTAACATATTGGATAAAGCACAATAGGAACAAAGAAGCACCTCTTCTTTTACAAGCCCACAGTTTATTTCCCCACAGATAACTTAGTTGGTATAGAAGACAAGATAACACAAGTTTACTAGAGAGAGTGAGGAAAGTTGGGGTATACCTATACAGGGGATACAGGCAGCATGGTGTTAAGAGTACAGGAAGTGTTCTTTAAGTTTTCTTTCTCACCAAATATCAACTCTAGGAAAAACAGGCTATTTTCACTTCTTCACAAGACATTATAAGACAGAAATGAAAACCAAAAATATCTAAAAATTGAACAGTTATTAAAAATGATAACTTACAACTGAAACCAAAGATTTATAATAAATTAAATAAAAAATTAAACCCAAGTGCTGCTGAAACTTTGCTGCCACCCTTAATTATTACATAGACTTAAATATTACGGATCCTCTTGCTGCTTGTTGAAAACAGAATCAGACAATAAAAGTTAGCTAGGCCTCTAACATCTCATGCCATTAAGTCAAACATTAAATCCTTTCCCCACAACTGCCTCCTTTTACGTATATACTTATTTTAATCAAAACATACCACTCCTTGGCCTTTTTGCCAAGAGCTCTTTGCCTGGAAGCTTTAGCCCTTTCACGCTAATTATCTTCTCCATGCCTCTGGTTCTTGGTTTGTCTGGTAAATGCATTTTATGAGGAACAGTATCTGCATTAGGGCCAAACCTGTAGTCTGCACTCCAGATGCTATTTACATGATTAGCACGTGTGTCATTCCAGCCATGACTTCTGTGCTGCACAGGCTAAAAAAATTAAACACAAGACATAGGTTTTTAATTTTGCCTTCTACATATGATTTCCTGATTTAGCATACAAGGACATTTTGACATTTGCACACCAACCGCTGACATATTCTACACAAACATTTTCCCTTTGTTCCACATCTCTCAACCTTTTGATACAAATTATTTTTTTTGTGTGCTGCCATGACTTCTTCCTTCCAGTATGGCCCAAGTGACTAACTTCTCAGACAAAATTAAAAAGTTTAAATTTTATCTCTATTCAAAAAGGCTAATTTGGTAAACTATTTTCCTTAGAGTTATACACTTGGGAGAAATACATACTCCAAAACTCTTTGAGACTTTTCTTTTTACATCAGTTACTTCTGTCAGCAGTATTAAGGACTTATAAAAAAAAATTTGAAAGTGAAACAAGCATTAAAGTCAAATGCCTTGAAAAGTGATTTTACCTGTACAGAGAATAAGAAATATGTGTTTGTAGGAGCACAGAGTTTCTGTAGTAGCAGAATAGCTTTCACTGCCAAGTCAGCTGTGGATAACATTCATATTTTTCCATGAATGTTCAGACCTATGTCAGAATCTTTGTATATAACAAAGGTCCCGATTCTCAAACTAGGAGACTGTAGAACAAAGATATTACCTGTGCAACATCAGGGTTATAGTTATCAATTTGTTCCATTGTATCAATATCAATGTTGCCAATGGCAATTTGAAATGCAGTAACATCACCAAAATGTCTGTACCCATCATATTAAAGGAAAATATCTGAATGTTATATTAAATTTCAAGAATCACAGCACAAAAGTTAAAATAGCTGTTTCACATTTTTATGCCAAAAAGCATTGCTAGAATATTAACCAAAAGCATTAACACTACTACTCATGGCTCAATCTGATGCAACAGCAATTCCAGTAGATCTGCAGTGTTTGGCAAATCATGACAGTCAAGAGGAAAGCCTTAAGTGATCAGCAGGAAAACTACCATCTTTCTCCTTAATTTCTGGAAATACCAGAGATTAGCTGTCTTGAAGAACATACAGAGCTAGTAACTACTCAACAGTCCCCTCTCTTTCTTCATTTTCCTAATCTTCCATGCTGAAGTTTATGATGCACAAATGTGGCAAAATGCTACTTGTTCTACAGGAAGAGATATCTGGTACAACAGGGAACGCTTAGATTAGGGAATGAGTTGAACACTGATTGCAAGAATTATACTGGCAGAGATTATAACACACTTCACACATGCACAAATTACAGACAGTTGTAAAATAACTCAAAGAGTTTAAATATAACCTGTATTTAATATGTTGTTTTCTAAAAAGGAAAAGAACAGTAACTTCTGCCTAAAACAATGTATCAATGATAGGTCAACCAGCTATGCCTTCAGCTTTTTTTTTTTTTTTAATTAAAACAGAGCCAAAGAGAAAAGAAAAAACCCAAACCCCACAACTTTAAGCTTGCAGAAAAGCCAGGCTTTAGTCAGTAGCAGAGATACAATGAAAGATAGTATGAGAAACCACACCTGTTCACCCTTATTTCACCTCCATGCTGTTTCAACACATAAAGGATACCGTCCTGCATAAATTAGTGTTTCTGGATCAATATCATCACCATATGCATTCAGAGGAACTAATTTTCTGTCAACAGGATTAAAAACTAACTGATAAAGGAATGTATTATTGGCTCGTGTAAAACCTTGTATGTATTCTTCTGGTACTGTTATATTCATCTTCAAGTACTGCCCCATTTTCTTAATAACCTGTCAAAAAAAAAATTTGCTTAGCTGGTTCTTTTAAACGGGTTACACAAAAGGTTAAATACATATCAATTATTAAGTATCATTGCTTTTCTTTAAGTGTAGAATGTGTTACAACAAGCAGATTCAACTTAAACAGAGGACGGGAAAAGAAGTTTTCTATGTTATTTTCCTACTTGTAAGCTGTTTACAATCACATAAATAACACAATTCAACTCTTTACAAGCAATAAATAAATACAAAATCTGAATATAAACATGGAGCATCTCCTTAGAGTATATTTGTTAAAACTAATGCATATCAGGTTTTGTCATTCATATTACTAGAACACATAAGCAATATGGCTGGTTTTAGGGTACAAAATCAAAACTAATCAGATTTCTTCCCCATCCTCCCCCTTTACTAATCACAAAAAGACTACAGATTGATCTGGTAGCTTCTCTTATATATTGTTACTACACCACTCTAAAAGAAGTTCCTATTAATTCTTTGACCTCTGTGTTTTTCAGTTTCACAGAAGGCAGATTATCTTCTCTTGAAGATCAAGTTTGTCATCCTGCCAGAGGCAAGGATCTCTTCTCCTCCCTACATAAAATATTTGGGTTATTTTGGCCATGCATTCTAAATACAGGCAAATATAGTCATTTCATTATGAAAGAGACATTCAAATAGGCACTGTTGGACTACTCGATATCTTTTGACTTGCTCAGGACTTCCATAAGCTGTTAGAGAACAGCAGTGATTAATCACATGACAAATTACTAAGCGAAAGTTTTTCAAGTGATTAAATCCTGACGTTTTGCTCAAAAAGAGATAGATTAACTTCAAGGAAAATACTATTCTTCTGGGAAAAGTTCAAAGCTCACTTTTTACTTCCACAAAAGCCAAGAAAACCAGCTGCTTCGATGCCTGCTTTACATAATAAGGGGAGACCTTACAACTCCCTACTACTACCTGAGAGGAGACTGTTGTGACGTGGGGTTGGTCTTTTCTCCCAAGTAACAAGCTATAGGACAAGACAGGACAAGAGGAAGTGGCACCAATTTGCACCAGGAGGTTTGGATACTACGTAAAACTTCTTCACCTAAAGGATTGTCAAGCATTGGAACAGGCTGCCCAGGGAAGTTGTTGAGTCTCCATCCCTGGAGTTATTTAAGAGGCGTGTAGATGTGACACCTAGGAACATGGCTTAGTGGTGGACTAGGTTAGTGCTAGGTTAACATTTGGATTTGATGATCTTATAGGTCTTTTCCAACCTAAATGATTCTATAATACAACACATTTTAAAACTAAAAATCATAGCTCTTTTTGTACAGCCTGTGTGAGGAAAAACACTAAAACGTACAAATAACTTAAGAAAGAAGATAATATACTAAGTTAATTAAACTGCATATTCAAATGCTTTTCTGGATTAGATTTACCTCCCTCCACGACAGGCATGTAAGGTATTTTTCTTCTCTCTTAAAAACTCTCTTCTCCCTTACTATCTACACAGAATTTATTCCCACTCTCTTAGTCTCTGTATTTCCTAATATTAGATTTGTTTTAATTTCATGCATTGGATAAGAAAAAAACCCTACTTTATTTTTCATTTTGGAGTATAACAGATTTTCCCTCCATAACAATATTTTAATATGTATATGTCTGTATCCATATGTATGTAATTAAATGCAAAACAGTAATCAAATAAGATTCCCAATCCCTGCTTCTTTTCCACATAGACAAAAGTATACTTATGCAAAAGTAGTAGAGTTCAATTATCATTTCTAATAACTATCCTGCAAAAACAGGAGAAAGAGCAGGTAATACAAGGGAAAAAAGATAAATAAAAATCAGAATTCTTACTAAAAATTAAGTCTCTCCTCAAATAGAATATGCCCTTGAAGGATTATGGCAATTCTTTATTTGAGTTTATACTGGCATATTTCATTAAATGTATAACAACTTCAACACTTGAAGTCTAGTTCAGCATCTGTCTAAAGCACAGGTAGAAAATACTTTTTAGCATTCTCCTCAAAATGGATGAAGTCAAGAACCCCTTATGTATTTTCAATTCAGTGTTAGTTTCATATATACAGAAGTAGGCTCCTAAAAAGCCAACACACAAAGCCAAACCAAGTTTACCTTTATAATATCTGGATTGTTGGCTAATTTTAGCAACTTGCACGCTTTAGCTAACCCAATTCCATGAATTGATGGGAGGTAGTCACAACCAGAAAGAATACACATGTAGCGGAATTTCTCCTCTGTAAATACATTTCCTAGCTGCTTGCAGTTTCCCAGTCGAGCTTGATCTATCTCTAGTCCATTTCCAAACTTGTCAATTTTCAGAAATACCTGGAAATAAAGAGGAAGTGAAAACAATGATTTTCACCCATATAAGCTAATTTGTTCCACTTGGTGGAAACAACAGAGGCAAGTGCTTCTCATCTCCGTTTCCGCCACTTACTGTAGCAGAGTAAATAAACACATACATCAAACACATTTGGCAACTTCAAACTCTGCTTTTAAGATGTCAGCAAGAGATAAAGCCTATTAATATTTTCTTCCATACCTTTTTACATCCAAAAGCTAAGAGATCAGAGTCTTCTGTAATTATAGCTTGAACCATGCCAGTCTTATTAAGATAAGCCAACTGAGCATCAGCTTCGTAAGGAGCAACAATACAATCAACTCCCCGAGCTCGTGCAGCCTGTACATAAATAAGAATCATACAAGTACATCAATTTTCAGTAATTATTTTAAGACATTCGAAAGCATAAGAATCACTACCTTGAAAATCTGAAACTGTGATCTTTTTAATCACACATCCACCCCACATTAGAGCCTGATATTTCATATTCAAAACTCAAGTTTCAAGCAGTTTAGACCTGTATAGTTTATTTCACAAAAACAACCTTTCCTGTCTTGGCCTGTAACACTATGCTCACTGCATCTGACCACAGGTGCCAGTTTCAAACTCATTAAAGTTATATTCTAGACAAAGGAAAACAGCATGAGGGTACTATTGTACTGTAATACTATTTTGATAAAGATCCTATGGCTACAGTGGAAAGATAGTAACAAGCTGTTAGAAAGGTTTTTAAACAGCTAAATTTTTTTCTGTAGTCTATTCTCAGAAACTAGTGAAGGGGAAAAAAAAAATTTAAAAACTGTGTTTAGCTTTTGTGTGGCAAAAGTAAAACTATTGTTTTACC
Source organism: Chionis minor (assembly GCA_013398295.1). Classification (NCBI taxonomy): domain Eukaryota; kingdom Metazoa; phylum Chordata; class Aves; order Charadriiformes; family Chionidae; genus Chionis; species Chionis minor. The sequence continues at coordinate 813,482 of VZSF01008262.1, forward strand.
AACTATTGTTGGTGCTATCAAAGTGACTTTATAGCAGTAAGAAGAGATGTATTTCAGTTGACACATCATTATTTATACAACTGAGCATAATAAACTTGAAATTAAGCTAAAGTTTGTTAACTGTGCCCAACAAGCCAATGTGTGCAGTACAATTAGAAGCTAAGAAGCACGGAATATTTTTTTGCCGCTATAGAAATGGTAGTGATGTAGCCATACAAAAACAGAGTAAGACATGCTACCTACTGCATAGATTTTTAAAAAAACTGTTGGTATCAACAGCATTGTCAACTTACTTTAATAACTTCATGAGCCATAACATGAGTAACGTTTACACTGCGCCCAAAACATTCCCTGGCTTCTGACAGTCTCCCTTCTTGCAATAACTGTTTCCCCTTCAGAAGATTGGCTTGACGCTTCCTGAAAGGTAAACAAAAGTATCCACCAATCTCAGATAATTTTCCACTTAAAAGAACAAGCAGCAGAAAGTACTAAGAGAGACAGGTAGGAAAGCGGGGAAAAAATACAAATTGTTTTGCAGATGAACACTTCCCAGATGTGTTCTACCGTGTAATTTTTTAAAACATAAGAAATACTAATTGTATTGACAAGCTTGATTGCTTGTTACGTTGACATTTATAATGTTTTCCTCAGAAAACAGTGACAACTCAGGAACTGAAATCAGCAGTGTAAAAGAAGAGATCCACCCACTCTCAGGTTGCAGTGAAATAGATTTAATGGAATTTGAGAGTATCTGACATTAGATACTTATTGGCTTAGAGAACATAAGACAACATTTACTTCATTCCAAATATCAGAAATTATTCGCTTCATGCTGAAGGAAGCACATGTCCCATGAGAATTTATAAATAAAAAGCACTAGTGAAAAATTCTCATCACTTCCCTGAAAAGTCCCAATATATAGGGACCTGAATCCAAACCTGAAACAAGTTTATTAGATTACTTGAAGAGAAAGATGAGGAAGGTGGTGCTATTTTTAACTAAAATTATATTGGGAAGAAATGGTTTTGTTCAGACATCACGAGGGCAGATAAACTAAAAGACTTTAATACATTACGGGAACTAATGTTCAGAGGTTTACTTCCTTCCTCTATATTTTTCATTTATGAAATGCATTTCTATTTTGGGAATAAAACCTCTAAGAAGAGGTTTGTATATTTTAAATGTAAATTAAATGAAATAACACTACATTGCAGGAAAGTTTATTTTATTGCAGGAAAGATTACTACCTAGCTGAAGTTTGAGGTTTTTCAACTTTGAAAATCAATTGTAGTGATAAACACACTGCTTTGCTTGCAAATCAATACAGTTCAGTACTTACTCTCGTCGGGCCTTTTCCACTTCCTTCTTAGAAGGTAGGGTGCATCCATCAAATACCAAAATTGGCTTAATTCCAAATGAGAGGAGCATATCAACAAGTCTCATACAGAAAGCTACATAACTGTATCAACAGCAACAAAAGTAAGAAAAGAACAATAAACTTTATTGTTAAGCACAAGTCTATTGCATATTTTCTGTTTGCAGGAAAGGATAACTGTAAGCTTAGGACTAACTTTTGTTCAAGAACCTAATGGGCCACGTGTTCCCCCAGAATCACAAAAAGAGTAAGAACACTTGAATGCTGGGGGTTTTTTTGTTCTGTTTTGTTTCCATTTAAAACTATATTCAATCTAAAATAAAAATTCAACCCAGTTTTCCAGAGATGGCCAAGAACTTATGCAAATCTGATCTAAGCTCCAATGTTGAACTTGAAATACAACCACAATTTCTGTTTATTTCCTTCCTTAGAAATATAATTGTGTAAGTGAAAAAGCCATGTTACATTAGAAAAGCTACTCTTACTAAAAATACACTATGTTAAGCAAAAAACCTTACACTTTATTCAGAGCACAATACATCTATCGTAATTCCTCAGTATCATTACAACCTTTGTCACAGCAGTATTTACAAACTTTGTACAGATCAGGTTCCTGAAAACAATACTAGATTTTAAAGATATGAATTGCATCTACAGAACCTCATCAGAGAGATTAGATTATAACTGAAAGTGAGACATGCCGGAAAACAGTAATTCACCAAACCGTTGATGTTTTGATAGAAAATTGATAGAGAGGTTTTCCCCCCCTATATACTTCCATATTGATTCTGCACAGTTGGAAAGCTATTTACTTACAGCCAACACTTCCACTTCCAAAAAGTACAACTGAGAATTCAGAAGTGACAGTAAGAAGTGAAACTGCTTTAACTTAGTTTTTAGGTCAGGAAGCATCAAGCTAACAAAACTTCAATTTGCAAGAGGGCCGAGACTGAAACGTAAGGAAGACTTACAGATCTGTCGGCTCTCCTCGGGCCAGCTTTTCGGCACAAGCGTAAGCGCCTTTGTGCAGCCAGCAGTAGGTGTCCACTGCCACCGCCTGCCCTTTGTATTTCTTCACGTGGGCGGGTTCCGCAGCCTCCTTGATGAACTGGAGCAGGCCCTGAATCCCCATGGTGCTTCTTACACTGCAGCGGGGAACACGGAAAGCGCGAGTTTGAGCCTCGATCTTGGCCCAGGGGATGCCAGGCCAGGCTGCAGGCAGGGCGCCGGGCCGGAGCAGATGCAGCAGGAGGCCCTGGGAGCGCCAGCGCGCACCCGCCGCCGCCGGAGCTCCTTTCCGCCGCCCGACGAGATGCAGAACATTTAAGTCGGCGCAGCGCGCGGCCCGCAGGCAGACGGGGGGCAGCAGCCCCCGCGCAGCTCCCCCACAGACAGCGGGGCCGGGAGGGAGCACGAGGGGCGCCGGGCGCCGTTCCCTCCCCCGCTTCGGCGAGAAGCTCGGGGGCCGGCGGGGCGACACGCACCCCACCCCCGCGCCGTCCCGAGCGGCCTCCCCCCGAGAGGCGCGCACGGACCGACAGCGGGCACCGCGACTGCCCGGGGACGGGCGGGCCTGAGGCAGCTCTTCCCGGCTCGGGGCCGCCTTCCCCACGGCGCCGCCGGCGCCTCCACCCCTGCGCGGGCCGCAACTGCCCCGGGGCGGGGAGGGGTGACAGAGGGGCTGGGGGAGACGGGGAGACGGGGAGACGGGCCGACGGTCGCCAACCGCCGCGGGGCGCCGCGCGCCAGTACCTGGCTGGGGGACAGGAAAGGGAGGCCGGCGCGCGGCGCGGCGGTGCGCCCTGTTCTGCTCCGCTCCGCTCGCCCGTGGCGCGTGGCAGCCGCTCGGGACTTTCAAGCAGCGCGCGCTCAGGGCACTGGCGCCGCCCCGCGCGGGGGGAACACTACAAGTCCCGGCGTGCCCCGCGCGGGCGGGGAGGCCATTGCGGGGCGGGGTTCGGCCCCGTGAGGCGGCTGTGGCCGGGAGCGGGGCGGAGGGAGGGAGTGGCAGAGGCTGGACGTTTCGGAGTCGCTGTCGTGTCGGGTACCGGGAGTTTCCCGGAAGCTTCGCCGTCGTTTGAAACCGAGCCTGAAAGATAAGGATGTAAGGACAGGTGCTAGGGAAAGGGGTGCTGAGGGGCCCGTGAAATTTGCTGCTGGCAGAGGAAGTGCTGCTAATTGAAGCATCTGCAAAAATATTAAAATACGCTTTATACACTGAAATAGATTCAGGGATTTAGCATTGGGTCGGCATGTCCCGTGCCAAATTCAATTCTGCTGTCTCTCAGTAAAAATGGAGAAATATAGACAAACCTTGCTTCCTTATGTTGGGACTAACACATGTATTTGAAAGCTTAGTGCTGGCAATGCTTCCTAATGCAAATTTTCTATAACCACTAAGTTGCTAGTGGAGAAAATTATGGTCAACATCCCGGAAAGAGTGTGTCATTATAGTATTTAACATTTATTTTCAGTTCTTTCTTTTTATCCTTGCTGTCTGGCCACATCTGTTCTCAGCTATGTAGAAAAGTTTTTCAGGTAGTTATCAACATAAAAAAAACACCAAAAAAAAAACCCATCAAAAAAACCCCAAAACAAAACAACAAAAGTACCAGAGGAACCACCACAGAAGTAAGAATGTGTTTGCGTCTGTTGCTTTCTTACAATATTTATATGTAAAGAAGCTAAACAACAGCAAGTAAAACTTAGTGGTCTAAGCAGAGGTATGAATAAGGAACTCAAATACAGTAACCATCAGTTTGTACTATTTCTGTAACCTGTATTCTGAATGAGTCATTCTGAGATGCCAGTCATACCGAACAATCCGTTTCTGACATTCTTCACAGTGATTGCTCCAGATCGGTTTAATTGCAGCAAAGGATCCATGACATATAGTCGAAGACAGCACATGCATAACAACAATGAACATGACAATTATAAATATTAAGTGTGCTGGAACCACAAGGCATCACAGAATTTTGGCAGGACACAGGGCTGAGTCCTGTAGCTAACGCAGTGAGTGGGGAGGGAGAGAGTGGAAGCAGGTCACTGACTGCAAAGGAAAAAGTGAGGGACAGATGTTGTCGCAGTGAAACAGCAGAAACATATAGCAGATTAACGGGGGTTAACCTAAGAATCGATGGTCAAAGTTAGAATTTTAAATCTCTGTTTACATACTATATAACTGCTTTCATTTTAAAAAGCCCTGAACATCCATGTCACATAAATCTGAAGTGCTACACAAGGGAGTTTTACAAGAATAGTCCAACTACAGACAAAAAGGCATACAAATGACATTTTTGTTTCACAGATCTAGTTACAGTTTTGGGACATTTCATGCATGGGATTGAGTTCCTATTTAACCATCTGTTGCACTAGCTTATTCTGCCTATTTGACACATTAAACACAGTTTGATAGACAAGATGGGGTCTGCACATACCACAGACTAGGACGACAAGGGCTTTACTGTGCCAACGTTAGTTTCTTCCTCCTGGCAACACGCATGCTGGAACCTAGAACAGTGTCAGATTGATCTTACTCCTGGTGTTTCTTGTCTTCAGGAAATATGTCTTCATATATTGCTAAAGAGAATAAATGCAGTCTAGAAACTCAGTAAAGAATGGGGAGAGAATTAGAACAAACGAGAGACTGTGCATCCAATATGAATTATGCAAATTTTCTCTGCACTCATAAAAAACTGCATATCGGCTTCATTTGTTGAGCTAGTGCTCAGATAAGAGTGGAACAAATAGAAGGGTGTGTGCATGTTTCCAGCAGAAAGTAACAAGATCACTGGACCAGAAGTCTTGCCAACGCTCTGGAATAAAAATTACTGCTGCACTGGAGGAGGTGTTTTTATTTACTGAGTTTCTGAAATTAAAAAAGAAAGCATGATATTTAACTGCTTTATGAAGCTGCTCTTAGCGGAGATCTGTGAAGCTGGTGATGAAATCCTGATTAGGGGACCTGTCTGTCTCTATGAAGAGAGTTTGAGAAATCAAGATACTGCCGTGGAATGGAGGAAAAGTGATAGAGATGAAGAGGAATCAAATGTAGTACTTTGCTTGAAATTTCACAGAGTTTGAGTATCTGGTATGTTTGTAATTACAAGCAGGCAATGACTTACATCTATGTATAAAGTTTTCCATTCCTGAGCAACATGATTGTACCTGTCCCTGCAGGCCTCATGGAACAGCATAAATACCATAAATAGCATAAATAAATAAATATTGCATAAATGCAATAACTAGCATAAATGCAATAGCATAAATTCACTTTGGAGTACCTTGAAGAGTTTTCTTTTTCCCCTGTCTTTCCTGCACAGGTAGGAACTATCAGATGGGCTTATCCTTGTGTGACGTGTCTGATGTGTCCTGATGAGATCCTGCTCTCACTCCAGAAGGCCCAGCTGGGCGTGGAAATGAAGTAAACAGCCCTCCAGCAGTGGGCTGGCCAGAGCACACAGTTAGGTTTCCCGCATCCAGGCCAGCGCCAGTCAAGTTAGCCACAACACGAGCCGTCTGAGATGTTAGTACTGCAGTTCCACTGCAAAGATTTCAAGTTGGAACTGAAAAATAGATTGTCTGGAGTAAAATGATCAATAATTGACGAGTTTTGAGTTTGAAATATGTAATAAAACTTCTTTTTCTTGTTAGCTAACATAAAGGTACGCTTGCTTAAATTAAAACAAAATTTGCAGTGACAAATATATCTAGACTGGTATCTACCATGTAGCAGTGATTTTTCCGCTTGCCATTTTGAAGTCTGCATAGTTCTTTCAATATTTTGACTCAGAGATGGATGACTTAGTCAGCAGGGCAGAAAAGCAATGTTTCCAGACAGTGGACATCAAAGCTTAAATTCAATGCATTTTGAAAAGAGCACATTTGAATTATAAGTTCTTAAGAATATTGTGTGTGCATTGAGAAATGCCTAGAAATAATTCGGCCACGGTGAGAGCATAAGATGTTTTAAAGCTGAAAATATTGATTAAATCCCTCTTTACTGATTCTTTTTTTCACTTCATGATTCTGTATATATTTGACATGCTCCGAAAGTTTTAAATTCAATTGCAATTAGAATTCTGTTTGGATTAGGATAGCTTGTCTTAAGAATATGTCCTTATATCAATTCTGACATTTCTTTTTCCCTCAAACTGCTGTGTTCATGGGAAGAACAATAATCAGGGAAGACAATATAATATATCTGTATCATTCAAAATGTCATGTGCAATTCAATTAAATCTACTTTTGACTATTTTCTGTAGATTGCATTAAAAATAGTCCTAAGGTGAACCTCAGAGTCAGAAGCACTGTAGCCAAGGAACTTGCATTGAAGGAAGCCAGAGCTACAGAATTCTTACCCAGCTCAGATTTTCCTCTTCAATTCCTTAATCTGAAAGGGTGGATACCTCAGAGCTGAAGAGTAAGCATTATATGCATTAACATTCAGTTTGTTACAAAGGTCTTCAGCCTGATTATCTATGACCTGCCTTCATTACATCTCATGACTTCTATAAAATAATAGAAGTTTTATACAATGAGTCAAAGGCTTTGCTGGTTTCAGTAGGGCTATCTTGACAAACTGGCTGAAGATACTGGTCTTTAAGCTCTGCAGTGTCTCTTGGAAGGAAGTAGTTAGATGGTAATACTTTGATGAGTTACTCCTTTAAAGAATACTGTAGTATTGCGGTTTTATTTCTCATGGATACCAGATAAAAATGGCAAGTAGCGCTGCGTTGTGGTTAGTTACAAGACTTACAATAATAGATACAGTCCTTTCACAAGTAGCTCGTGTATCTGGAGAATTTGCTAAGACTAGAAATTACTATGCAAAATCCCTGTTCTGTGTTTTTCATTTCCTTGGGCAGTTTTGTAATAGCAACTGGCAGAACACATTACAAATAGACCTGGGCGTAGAAAGCATAGTAGAAACATTTTGTTTCCTTTATAATCATTTTTTATCATGTAATAAAAAAGAAGAGCTATACAGAGTATATCTCTGTTGACCCCTAATAGAATTCGAACATAGGCGTCCATGATAAGTGCACTGAAGTACCTCTAGAACTGCTGCTTTCTCAACACTGACTGTAGAGAGGAAATGGGATCACTAGGTCTGATGTGGACAACTAACCTTTACACAGCCAAGGTAAAGCAAAATTAATTTTATCCTCACTATGCACTACAATGGACAAGGACATCTTACAGGGTTTTAGTAAACTTCCTTCCTTACATTGTCTGGCACTGCTGGAATGTCTTCACGGGGTAGATTAAAATACTCAGAATGAAAACTGGCACTTTGCTGAAGCTCACACTCAAGAGTATCAGCTATGGTGACATTAGTACATCAGGTGTCTGGATTATACTAGCTTTTCCACAATTTCAGTGAATTCCTTATTATTGCTACTGTATTTTCTTCACTGCTTAAGAATTTGACCACTTTTATTTCAGAAACTCTGGTTGGCAGTTAGTTGGACCATATAATCGATTTGTTAGAAAAGAAATTTGATTTCTCTCTGATAGGTAGCAGTATTATATTTATCTGCCTTTTATTGAAATTTCCGTATTTTCACACTTCTCTTTAGCTTAGCTGAGAACCCAGACCTTAGTAACACAAGCAAACTCGCGTACACACTCGTAAACACTTGAAAAAGGTCTAGAGGAAAACATCCTTAAAGCTATATTTAGTAGCAGAGTTCTTAAAAGGTCCTCATTTATCAGGAAAATAGTGTATCAATAATGTTAGCAAAGTGACTAAAAACCTGGATTATCTAGTTAATATTGGAACTGCCATCTGCTTCAGTCAGGCCAGGCCAAGAACATGATTTATGTGACCAATATCTCACCTATCAATTAATTCTGTTACACTGTTAATGCCATTCACAGGCTTCAGACCCTGACAGGTCCAGAACAAGGCTGAAGAAAAGCCGTATTAATTTCCTGCATCAGAATCCCAGGTAACCTCATTAGGCTGGTCACAGTTCCTGGCTGCTCACTGCTGGGTGAACACCGCTCTTGGATTCATTTTCCAGGGAAGAGCTCTGTAAGGGTGACTCTGGCATTCCCTTCCTGTGGAAACCTTACTGCTTTGGTAAGGTCTGTGTCCATCGGCTTCTTCGTGAGAATGGGGTAGTGAAGGAAACACAGCTCTGCTGAATGCACTACCCTGTGAAGCTTATTAAGCTCAATAATTTAGCCCAGCTAAATAATATTTGAAACGGATGCCTGTCAATAGCATGCTTGGCTGGAGATGCCAAGGTCAGCTGACCTTTTCTTTGCGTCCTGGGTTTTTCCAGTAAAGGCAAAGGACCCCTAATCCATGTGTTGCCAGTGAATAGCAAAACCGAACTGCTCATGACTTATCCTGTGGAAATGGGTGGAGGTGTAATTTGTATGATCCCCTCCCATCCTACTGCCAATGGAAACCTGCTCTCTGCCATGACGATGTGTTGCCAACATTTTGATTTGGTTGTCTGCTCTGTTGCTGTGAGTTCTGAGTTTGAGTGCTCAAGCAGTAATTGTCAGCTATAAGAAGGAGCACCCATGGGCAGTCTCCTACTGATGTTCGTCATGAAAACAAAGGTGCGTGTCTAGGAGGAAGGCTGCCCACTTGTTCATATTCCAACAACTCAGAAAAAGTGGGTAGTTTAAACAAAAATGTTTAAATTGCTGTAGTGCCAGGCACAGACTCATTCTGGAGAGTTCTCCCTAGTAAGAAGTGACAACCCTCTTTAATTGCTAGTGACTGAGAAATAGCATAGCAGTAACACAGTCCCAGAAAGTGTTCTCTCATCTGTGTCTCTGACGCTACTCTGCTTTTGGCCATTTTGCCAGAAAAGGAGAAGAAAGCTCATGTCCCTGCTCAGGTCCCCATCCCTTCTGCTTGCTTCAGTATTAGTTTTCACTGTAGGACATTAGGTGAGATTACAAACTGAATGCAGAACAAGGACATTTGAGAAGTATTGAAAATAAACTGCTCTCCAACCCATTTTGTGGGAGGATGGTGTCTTTAGATTTTTTCACCAGCTCTAATCAGCCTCTTTCTGGAATTTCATCACAGCCCCTGCTTCCAGATTAATAATGGCTGAAGGGAGGGAGCAGGTAGGGGATTCCTCTCTTGATTCCTCCAGCTGTGCTCCGTACCCGAAAATACAGGGTCCCCTCCCATCCCAGTGAGTCCACAGAGGCCTCCAATGCAGTGTGATGCATAAAGGACAGAGTCATTGCACCTGAGGGGGCACGGCTGGCTCTCCTGGCTGGGGACACACTCTCTTCTACTTTAGTTTCCACTTGTTTCTTAACAGATAATGGATTTGGGACTTGCCTTCTGTCACCTTGTTCTTCTAAGGAAAGAAGTCTTAGGTGCTCATGCCTCTTGCTTGAATGTGTCCCTGCAATAAATGTCGAAGCCAGAGAGTTATTTTCATGTAATTTGACAAAGGGCTAGAAGTCTTGAAGATCCTCTGTCCAATTCATGAAAATGTGGAGAGGAATAGAATAGAATATTTCAGTTGGAAGGGACCTCCAATGATCATCTAGTCCAACTGCCTGACCAATTCAGGGCCAACCAAGTTAAAGCATGTTATTAAGGGCATTTTCCAAATGCCTCTGAAACACTGATGGGCTCGGGGCATCAACCACCTCTCTAGGAAGACAGTTCCAGTGTTTGACCACCCTTTCGGTAAAGAAATGCTTCCTTATGTCCAGTCTAAACCTCCCCTCCTGCAGCTTTGAACGATTCCTACATGTCCTGCCACTGGATACTGGGGAGAAGAGATCAGCACCTCCTTTTCCACTTCCCCTCCTCAGGAAGCTGTACAGAGCAATGACGTTGCCCCTCAGCCTCCTTTTCGCCAAACTGGACAAGCCCAAAGTCCTTAGCCTCTCCTCATCGGACATTCCTACCAGCCCTTTCACCAGATTTGTTACCCTCCTCTGGATGCATTCAAGGACCTTCACATCCTTAAATTGTGGGGCCCAGAACTGCACACAGGACTCAAGGTGAGGCTGCACCAACGCTGAACACAGCGGGATAATCGCCTCTTTTGACTGGCTGGTTGTGCTGTGTTTGATGCCCCCAGGATGCGGTTTGCCCTCTCGGCTGCCAGGACACACTGCTGACTCCTCTTGAGCCTGCTGCCCACCAACACCCCCACATCCCTTTCTGCAGGGCTGCTCTCCAGCCACTCCTCTCCCAATTTATTTTTGTGCCCGGCATTACTCCACGGCAGCATACAGAGCTTAGGCTTTGGCCCATGCTGTGGAGTGCCCTAGGGTCTTGCTGCCCTGATCATGCAGACATATGGCCCATGATTTACAAATCACGATCAGTGCAGGCTTTCCTTTGCATGAAGGCTGCAGGAGGGGGTGACCCTGGGGCAGACTCTGGTCTCCTCTAGATTTGAATTTGCTATGTGGGCAGGGAATATAGCTAGACCTGGAAAACCTGCTTTTTCAACGTAGATTGTTGCCTGTCTTTCCCCTGCTAGAGGAAATGGTTTCCTTCATTTGGAAATCAGGAAGAGCGAGGGAGGAGGATAGGAAATGAGGCTTCATTAACTCTTGATAACAGAACTACTTTTCTCCTGCCCCTACTTGCCTGTCATAAAGACTATTTTCAGATGTTTCTGGTAATACATGTCATCTCTCCCTCTAGGGCTACAAAGAGGCCTTTGAGCTACAGACCTGGGAGTCTACTCCTGCAGTTACCATTCAATTTGTGATGTTTAGCAGTTTGCTGCTTTTGCACTGGCTCCACTAAATTCACGAATTTTTCACTTAGGGACTAGTTTTACCCATTTATAAACAGAGATACTAGTGACAGGATATAGGTTTAGTAAAAGATTTGCATTATCTGGATTGGTAAGTGGTTCCATAAGAAATATGCTGAGCAACATTCACTCTGATGCATAAGAAAGATACTAGCTAACAGTTAATCGCTGTCAGTTTTTTAAAGCCTTTGTGAGGCTCGGCTTTATTAGCTGTATTTATCTCACTGTGTATACTGAGTGTGTTCCTCCTTTCTTGCTAATCTATAGCTTACCAAAACTCAAGTAGTCTAAACAGGGATCATAAATTATGTCAAAGAAGTTAAAGCAGATAACCAACTGTAACAGAATGAAAGAAGCCATGGAAGCTCCAAATCAGTAGCATGGATTACCACAATTATTCAGTAGCCAGTTTACCTTTCGGACTGCTAAGGGGTATGTAGCGCATCCATTTGAGCTCTTGTTATTAACTAGGAGCTGACTCACCAGCCACGTTGTTCTCCTTCAGAGAACAACAATTTTCAGAAAAGGCAGAAAAGCAAATGCCTGAGGCAGTCACTGCTTCAGCCGCCTCAGTCTAAGCTATTCCTATGTTTGTCAGCAGCCTCAGATCCTCATGCAAGCGCACTGCAGTGCCATGTCTCAGTAGCTTGTGCTGTGTTATGGATGTACTGAAAACAAGGAAAAATGCAGTCTTCCTTAGTGTTTACAATACAGAAGAGGCATAAAAGAGTTATATTTCAAATTACTATTTACCTTCATAGTAAACTTCTCTTGTACACATTGTCAGTATGAGGATGTATGAGCCACAGGCGTAACACCCAGTCACTAACTGTCTCTCTGAAGCTTTAAGTGTTTCTGTAATCACTTAGCGCTGACTGCATGCGTTTTGAGTACCCATAAGAAACAATGTCTTCCCGTGGCTAAGAATATATGGACACGACATTTGTATAATGCACTTATGCTGTGAAATCTCCCTTGTCACTCTTGTTACTCATCAGAGGTTTGTCTGTGCTAACGTAGGGATGTATAGAAGAATTAAGCCAAAGAGGAGTGTTATTTGTAGCACAATCCCAAATCAAAGCAAAGCCCCACTGAATTTTGTGAGACTTTTGTCCAAGGAAGACCAAATAGCTCGGACCCTAGTGGCAATTTTTGCTTCTTTTTTTCAAAATTCACCACAAATGTATCTCCTCAGTTCAGATGCACAGATCCGGGCATGTGGATTTGCAGCAATAGTTTGTAGCCACAACAACTGCATGTTGCAAGTGGGTATATGCATGCAGGAACGTTACCTGTAAAACTCATCAAATCTTGCAGGTTCAGTATGTTTCTAGTGGCACTAGAATGCTAACCCATGTGTCTGCATGTAAAGTCCCAACAGTTTTTTTGTTGGGAAGGGCATGAAAACATTTTAATTTTTAGAAGGAATTTGCATTTTACAAATGCCATAAAAGTAATTATGTGTAATATTTTGCATATCATTTTTGAAATCAGATGAATCAGTTTACAGTGGTTGATATATCCATGCACTGGCCATTTGATCTTTAAGTAAATATTGAAAAGGACAGACAGTACATCTGGTTATCAGAGCCAACAGACAATGAGTTGGGTACCTGTTCTGCACTCTTTAGTAAAAGTAATGTGAAGCGATTCATAGTAAGAAGCAAAACAGGGTGCTGTCAGTCAGCAACATGTAGCTGTGAGCTACTGCACACCAGTACCAAAGTGAGAACACTAGGAGGAGAGATCATACCAGGCTGGGTCATGGATGTAAAGTTGAATAAGCATCGTGGAAGATCGTGGATTGTGTTTGACTCTTGCATTTAACTCTACTTAGTTGATCCACTGTCAAAAGACCCCAAACGACGAGCAGTCTGCTCCATCTTTCTCTTTCTTTCATGCCTCTGTGCCTTCTTACTTGAAATTGCCATATTTCCTCCATTCTTCATGTTGAGATTCTTCACCTCCTTCCTGTATTCCAAAGGACACCCCCATCCCTACCCTCCCAATCTGTCCTTTTGTCTTTATTTTCTGACTCTGACAACTTTTCAGTCCACCATCTCCATTTGTTTCAGTTTTTTTTTCTCTACCAGGCGTGCCTTGGAATGATTCTGAGTGGAGAGAATATATTTTCTCAACCAGGAAGAAATAATGTACAGCTTCAAATGCATAGATGAGTGTGCATGCAAACAGATGTATCCCATCACCTTTCCTACACTGAAGTCTCAGAAAAATTCCTAGACTTCCTCCAGAAGACCCCAAAACTCAAAACCGGAACACCCATTTTTGCCATTATACCTCAAAACCCTCTACATTACTAGTTTTGCCACCTATACTGATTATATGAACTAGTCTAAGCTTATTTTTGGTGTGGCTGTGCTGCTTGTGCAAAGTTTTTTTGATCTCTAAAAGCATAAGTCAGTGTAGAGAACAAAAGCTTGCTAAGCTTCTAGTATACCAGTGCGTTTTTTTGGTTTCAGGGTTGGTTTTTTTTTCTTTTTGTGATCCTTCACTGTGAAATGATACATCCAGGTGCAGATTAAGCCTCTGTGCCACGTAGCTGCATGGCTCAGCCTGGCCTCTAGAGACCTGTGGGACAGAGGAAGCGCCCAGCTAAAGCCAAGTGCAAAGGTCAGTTCAGTTTTGCTTTTGAACGTGGAGAGACAGGAACAACTCTCTCCCCCTTTCTTTATAGGTAAATCTTCAAACTAGTCCTGCAGTGATTATTACCAGTTTAAAATATTGTGGATTTATTTTTTTACCATCACGACAATGCAAGGTTACATACGATCAACAGAGAACTTGGAGCCTGTTACAGTTACTTTGTTCCTTATGCATGTGGACCTCACCCTTGTGCTGAAGAAGACAAATAGGTAAAATTTCTAACATATTCCTTCTAGCTGCAGCTGCTTTTGTGCTTCTCTGAACACTATCCCTTTGAGGAAAGATCCTTTGGAAAGGTGTGTGTTTTGCTGTGATGAAGTTCAGAATAGCAGTTACAGCCTGTATTACTGTGACTTAACATTTTTCCTCTGCGTATATGTTGTCCAGAAAACTCTTTAAACCAGTCTGGGGTTATTGAGTTTCTCCAGACTCTCTAAGTCTGCCCAGAGCCTAAGCTGTGCCAAGGCAGCTTTCTTCTGGTTTGGGAATTATACAGAGCTCTCTCTCCATATATCTACAAGGCACAATCTAGTAGCGTTAACAGCTTGATTTAATCATTAACAAGAAATTGCAAAAACACAAGCAAGCTGCCACAGATGACAATGGGCAGTTCGGCAGGTGGTGGGAAGGGAACAGCTGTGTCATTGTATTTAAGGTGAGAGCCTGAGGCAAAGAAAACCCGAGTCCTTCTGAGGCAGGTGAGCAGCACCTGGGAGTTGTTGCTGTCGATTTATTTAACTTGGTGCTGCACCTGAGGTAAGCTCTTCCTAGACTTACACGCTGCACATATGCAGTCTATTTTTCTGAGAAAAGGGATTTTGAATAATGCTTGAAAATACTCCTTTTCCCATCTCTGGTAGTGCAAACAGTGAACTGTTTGCAAACAGTGCAAACTGTGCAAACAGTGAACAGTGCAAACTGTGTCTCAGGGAAATCTAGGGAAGCATGAACTATACAAGGATGTGGATAAAAGCTTGTTTTCAGCCAATAGCTCAAGTAAAAGGACCTTTTATCTGAAAGGTTAAAAAGAAACAAAAAAGGCTGTTAAATCATGCTCTGCAGGAAAACTGTAGATCAGATTCTCAGGAATCTGATCCAGTCACAGACCTTTATAGAACTTTCAGCCGAGAAAGAGAGGAAGATAGATAGGAGCTTTTTGTGTACAGGCTCCTCAGTGTGGACCAGCTCAGTGGGCAGTGGAGGTTGTCTCTAAAAAGCCAGCAGGATTCCCTCATAGTGGGAAAAGAATATTTTGCTGCACTACTTGGGTGAAATTACCCTCTTCTTTTCTGGCAGCTGATGGGAGGGTGATTCCATACTGCACCCTGCCCTCTCAGTGTTACTGGCTGTTCTCATGCGCACTCTCAGGCTGGGTGTTGTGGACAGATTCTTGCAGATCCCTCATACTCTCTCCCTTGTGTGCTCCTCTTATCCTCTGCATTTCTACAGGTGATGTAATGATAGGGGCAGGACAGACAACAGGGCAGCCTGCCTCATCTGCAAATGCATCTGTTCACATACTCTTCATCTGGCCTACATTGAGGGGTTTTTTTATTCATGGAAGTGAAAAGTATCCTTTTTTATTCTGCTCCTCATTGACTTCACTCACTAATTTTACATTTGTCCGACACAGTTACGCTCAAGACTGATCTTTCTGGAGATGTAATGCCTTCAAACCAGAAAGCACTATCAACATCTTGCTGAATTCCAGCCTTTCAAAAAATGGTAGTGTTAGCGAGGGCTTAAAATATCTTAGCTCCCTTGAAGAGAATGGAGACTTGAAAACTAAAGAGAATAGAGCCACTTCTTAACGCACTCTCTGGTACCTATCTACAATGCTATCAAATTAACTCAGCCTAGAGCATAGCTAGGGATAGAGCTTGGTAGCACTCAATTTTTATCAGTCTGCTTATTTTAGACAAGCCCAGTGTCTCAGCTGACATAGCCTCTAGTTTCTGTAACCATATGGATAAAGGAAAGATATTTCACACAGTAAATGAGATACAAATGTTCTATCAAATTTTGTTAGAACTTTCATACATTTCATAGGTGAAAAAAAGGGAGGCTTTAGTGGGGAAAAATATTTCAAATATTTTGCTGGGATCTAGTGATTTTTTGGGATCAGATAGGATGATAAAATAGTGTTTGTGTTTTCTGGGGAAATGAAGGAGGCCCATTTCCCTTGCCCTGTGATTTTGGGAGAACCCTCTCTCTGGGAAATACTTCATCAGGTACATCTAGCCACACTAAGTGCCATGTTCATTTTTGTTTCTCATATAAGTACTCTTCTTTTTTTGTGCTACATGGAATAAAATTAAATCAGTAACTAATCAGTTAATGAGTAACTAATTATTCCAGCAGCAGCTGAACAGTCTCTCATGTGTTCCCAGCTGTAACTAATCTAAAATCTTTCTTTTGCTTTTATGTAGGTACTGATATACTTCATATTGTTGAGACTTCCAGCAGCAAATGAAGAATATGTATCTGCTTCTCCTTTCTGTTTTATATTTGCTTCCAAAAGCCACTGGCACCAAAAAGGTTATATTTGGTCATAATAATTTCACAGAATATCAAGTGGGCAACATGAACCTGATTCTGTCTGTCCCACATGGTGGATCAATGGAACCCAAAGACATCCCTGATCGAGAGGCTGGATGTTGGGATGAAAAGACATCATCATGTATTTTCTCTCACAAGTGTCCTCCTGGAAGTATTCAAAATTATAATAAATGCAAAGTGTCTACCAACCAAGACAGGTATACTATAGAGGTGGCTCAGGCTCTTGCTGAAGAAATCAACAAAATTACTCATGGTTTCTTCCCACACATCATAATAAACCACCTACAGAGGTTCAAGATGGATGTTAACAGGGAAAAGGAAGAAGCCTCCTTTGGAATTCCCCAAGCAGAACAGGCCTGGGAGGACCATATGGGATTTTTGACCACTGCAAAATCACAAATGACAGGGGGCCTGATTCTGGATATCCATGGACAAGTACATCCTGAACGGTGGATAGAACTAGGTTACACACTTTCAAAAACTTCCCTTAACTCGGGCATCTTTTCTGCATCATGTTCCTCAATTAGCCATCTGGCCAGTCAGCTAGTCAATGTGTCTTCTGAGACTTCGGTTGCAGGGAACAGAAGTTTGGGTAAATATATTGAAGAACAAAATAACAGTTATGTTTGTGTGCCCTCTCCATCCAATCCTAGCCCAAATAATGGGAGCTATTATAGTGGTGGATACATAACAAAGACTTTTGGTTCCCTTAGTTCTGGCACTGTTGATGCCATTCAGCTTGAACTACCCCAGTGGGTAAGGGCAGCTGAAGAACGTGCCAGATTTTGTAAAGCACTAGCAAGGGCTGTAATGAAATTCTGGCAAACTAACTACTGCAGCCAGTACAACCATGAATTTCTGCCATGCTGAAAGAGGCTGTCTTTTTAAGATACCTTTCTATTATATAGTAATGATCTGGAACAACTGAAACACCTGGAACATTTAAGCATGCAATATAATTGTGGATGTTGGTGGAAGGAAACTAACCTACAAAGGAATACAGAGACATCGATGCACAGAAAATCCACAGCTAATACCAACAAGTCCGTTAAGACACAGCTTTGTACTAGATCCAGCATTGAAAAGACTGCTTGAAGATGAGTAGGTATATTTGGAAGTATCACTTGCCCGGTATGCTTTTTGGTGCTTAATTTCTTTCCAGTAGCATCCTTTGTTCTCAACCACACAATAACAAACTCTTCTTCTAGTGTACTCTGTGCAGTGCAGTGCCTTAGTAGATTATCTGTTCAAAGCAACAAAGTGTCTCTCCTTCTCTTGTGACACTTAAGAAAGACAATTGGATCATATCATTGTGTAAAATGTTTCCATTTGGTGTTTACAAAGTCCTAGGAGTTGGAACTCTTCAAGTAAACAGTAATGCTGAGCAAAGCAGTTGGAACTACTTCAGGTTTTGTTAATTTAATGAATTATGAAAAAACGTCTGAGAGCATTATAGCAGTGTAATTTTGTCACAGTTTACATCGCACAACAGTGAGATAGTGACTGGATGGAAGGCTACAAAAGATAACACATACCTCTCATGCAGTTTTGACAGGTTCCCTCTTGAGAGCTGGTCCATTGATTTCCTTCAGCATAGGATTAAACTCTTGATTGTTACTGGGTATAGTATTATATTACGGATAGGCTCTTCTGCACGGGAAAGAATATAGTGGCATGAATAGGCATTGAGTACAAATTATCTCTGAAAACATGGACAATTAATAAGGAAAACCAAAGGGAGCAGACAGCAAGACTGAAAAGAGTAAATTTCAAATATTAAGAACCCATGAAATCCTAGCAGTCATGAAGGTTTGGTAAAATGAAAATAATGTCTAAATAGTCAGTTCTGAGGAAGTAAATAGCCAGTTAATGAACTGAAGTGTGATATCTGCATCTTGCAACCACAGTAAAATACTTTAGTTCTAACTATAAATAGGGACAATGCCAAAGAGACATAAAACATACAAAATACAAAGAGACATAAACCATAACACATAAGAGCATCAAAAGAAATGGGTAAGAGCTCTCTGAACCTGAACTGTTAATTTTTAATAATCTTGGAAGACAATTTTCAGGTAACTGGAAGAGAGGTGATGTAGCTGTCTTTGAAAGACAAATAGGACTCAGGGAACTGCAGGGGTGTTACCTTTCATACACTAACTGCTAAATCATGGGATGAAGGGAACACAAGTAGTAAATGGCAGATTACTCTACTTGACAAATGTAGTTACAAGTGGTGCTTCAGATCGTTTCCTCTCTACACTGTATGGAAGAAAGCTCGTGTTGCAACCAACATAGTCCCTACCTTTCTGTCTCGGTGTCACAACAGGCAGAACCCACAACACTGGGGAGAAATACACTTGTTCACACGTAGCAACTGGATGTCATAGACAGATACAAGCAGCAACATTTGGCGCCAAGCTTGATTTTAGTTGTAATCACAAGGTTGGTTAATGTGGTGAGCTGACCCTGGCAGACACTAAGCGCTCACCCAGTTGTTCGCTTACTTCTCCCAGTGGGATGGGGGAGAGATTTGGAAAAGCAAAAGCAAGAAAACTCATGGGCCAGATAAAGGCATTTAATAGGTGAAGCAAAGCTGCACGTGCAAGCAAAGCAAAATAAGGAATTCATCCACCACTTCCCATCAGCCAGCAGAAGTTTAGCCACTCCTTAGGAAGCAAGGCCTCAGCATGCATAATAGTTACTTGGGAAGACAAACACCATAACCACGAACATCTTGCTTTCCTCCTCCCTTCCATAAGCTCTTATAGCGGAGTGGGACATTACATGCTATGAAATATGTCTGGTCAGTCCAGGTCAGCTGTCGTGGCTGTGTTCCGTCCCAGCTTCTTGTGCACCCCCAGGCTACTCTCTGGGGGTGGGAAAAACCCCACCCTGATGTTGTGCAGGCACTGCTCAGCGATAGCCTGAACTCTGCTGTGTTAGCAACTCTGGTTTAGCCACAAATTCAGAACACTGCACCATACAGGCTGCTATGAAGAAATCTGGGTTCATCCCAGCCAGACTCAGTACAGTTGATCATAATATTTTTCAATATACTCCCACAAGATGTTTTGCTAAAAAAAAAAAAATAAAAGCAGTATCACCCAAAATCCATCGTATCCCTATAACACACTGAAGACAGATAAATCATTGCAAGTCATTGTATATTCAGCTCATCGGAAGACAGTCTTTCCAAGAAGGCCAGCAGATCAAACACCGTTCACTACCAGCAATACAGAAAACCCACTATTTTCCCCAAAACAGTAGGTAATATTGGCAGTAGCTACATGGATTATCCTAAATACTTACTAAGGTGACACACTTGGTGGGGATTTGTATCTTTAGCCAGGCAAAGGTTGATAAAATATGTATTCTGTGACCTGTGTCATGTTGTGACACTGTCCTGGAATGCTGAAATGCCAGGAGGGATTCAGGGAATTGTGACAGACAATTAATTGAATATGAGTTCAGCATGCACTCTTCTGGCCTAGAGGATGAACATGCTCTGTGAAAGCATAAGTAAGGAACTAACAGGCAGAAACAGCAGGGCACATTAGCTCCTTGTTGAACATCTGGTGCTTGTAAGACTGAGTATAAAATGGAGTTCTGAGGCATACACTTTAAAGAAAGATAGCCACTGTGATGGAAAGAGATGAAAAGGCTACAGAAATCTGCCTTGTAGTGAGAGACTGACAAAGATCGAATTACAGTTAACTTTGCTATCAAGCGGAATTGGGAGGCTGATAGACCCTGAGTAAAGGAGAACACCATTTGTGTTTTGCTTTTCTGCCTTCAAAACAGCTCACAGAGTGCGAGGTGTAATTTCTCTGTGCCACACTCCCCTGAGTTTCTGTTTCACAGGGGCTTTTGGGGAGAACAGAACCAGAGGCCCTGGGGAGCATCCACAGGGATACTGGAGCAAGACCTGTTGGAACTGACAGGGTTTGTTCAGGCTGAGTGCCGTGTTAGTGTGACACTAAGTCATGGAGAGCAGACTTTGACTTCTTTGGTTAAGAAGAATAATCTCTAGAAAGGATTTTTGATGTTTAATGAAACTTAATCTGGCAGAAAAAAAGGCAGCACAATATCCAATATATGAAAGTCCAAACTGGACAAATTCGGAGCAGAGAGGAAACCTGTGGTTTTGATGTGGAGAATAACTGGCAGCAAACGTACATTAGGAGCCCTAGGATGTTCCCTTCAACTAGAAACCAAAACAGTAACACAAACAGGCATTTGGCCACAGAAGACATTCAGGATGGGTTTTCTGGCTTGTGCCACCCAGAAGGTTAGATTGGACGATACAGCAAATCTCCTTTGACACTAAAATTCAGAGTTTTCTGTCAGGTTATAAAATCAATTCTACTCATTTCTGATTATTGAAGTTCCTGGAGCATCTTCCCAAAGGAAGCAGATGTCTAATCTGAGATCTCAGGCAGGTGAGCTTTCTTTTACATAACACATACTACAGTAGTCCTGGTTAAGATCTCTGTCTCAGGGCCATAATAATTCTTAAATGTTGAATGGGCTATCCACTGATTTCAACAGGAATGATTTTTACATAAACCCAAGATCCCTTCCTCTTTTGCCATGTGCTTTCCCAAGCAGAAGAGCAGCTTATTATGCAGCACAGGATGACAGATGCTGTCCAATATGATACTATTATTACTTGTGCAAGTTAAAGATTTCAATTTCCTATTTAGATGAAAATAGAGAATAAAGCATAAGAAGAGCAAAGCTTTCTGACATTACTGTGCCACAGAAGAAGAAAAGGGACAAAATTCTGTTTTGGTTTCTTAAATGTTGGCAACGAGATGAGTTTCCAACGGTTGCCAGTTCTCTTCCAGTGCTATCCAAAGGTTCAGTTTGAGATTAAGGGTTCAGTGTCCAACCATAAAAACAGGGAAGATGTTAAGTAGGTTTTAGTGCGTCTCAGAAGGGAATAGTTTAAGACTTTCAATTAACGCAAAATCCACCAGAATGACATTGTTACTACCCTCTCATTAAGTAAACAGCCACTGGCAACTGCTAAAAAGGAGTATGATTTCTGACCATGCTAAAATATGCTGAGTAAATTTTAGAAATTTTTGGTCTTTTTTACAAGAGTTCAGCGTAAGGAGTTCATACTGAATCACAATAATGGTAAAATAATGCTGTTATACTTTCACCTTCACTACACCCTGAATAATACATTGACCGTGCTTTAAACACATCTAATGTGCTCTAGGCTTGTTTTGTAGTATGTAACAGAAATGATGAAAATAATTGGGTTCAATTGAGTTGACCTACGGTGTCTTTTACTGTTTTAAATCTGCATAGCAAAGATTTAAGTTGGTGCAATAACAGATCAGGATTTTGCCCATAAACCTGAACTGACAGGAAGTAAATTGATCAGAAAAACTAATTTAAAAAAAACTTATCAAAACAGATTTTCCATACTGTGACATGCTAATGCATTTCTAAAACAAAGTAGCATAAACCATAAGGAATCTGAGCTGCTGAAAATTATTTTTTGGGGTAATATGGCCATTGTATTCTGTTAATAATTCTAGTTAAGGCATCTTCTGAACAAACAAAAATATTGTCACTAAAAGTTATTGAATGATCATTCTGAAGACTTGTCCGCATAGCGTTAACTAAACAATTGCAAGGAGCTTTGCTTGGGTTTTGCTTTTTCTGTTTCTGTAATTATGCTTAATTAATATAAGGTTAGCTCAGCTGAAAATAATGCAGAGTTAAAGATGGCATGTTCTATGATGTTGTGACCTAAATCCAGGTATCTTTATGTCGGGCTGTTTCTCATTATTTGAACCTAGTTCTCAATCTTCCTTCTGTCTTATCTCCACAAGATTAACAAAGAAATAAAAATATTTCTGGAAGAAGACATTTGACTAGGGTAATGTGGCTACCTATGGAACATCCCATTAACTCTTTGCCTATTCAAGGACACCAAAACTCCTGAAACATGAGAGAAACGTTAGAGCAGTACTTCTGGAATAACATTTCTTATTCTTCAGAGAAGTCTGTATGGCTAGCAAAAGAAGAATTTTTGCAGATTTATGGCTCTGAATCTTTAATGAGTTAATCATAGTGAGGTGCTTTTCCTCCTTAACCATCAAAAAGTCGAGTGAGATGGGCTTTCCTGTGAGTATCTTTTTATAATCATACACTAGCTTTATTAGAATTTATTCTCTGCATGAAGGACTGTAATAGAAGTAAAAATTTGATTTCTATATGCTCTCCTTCATAATGAAATGGATTTAAATATAATAGAAAAAATCAGAGAAAAAAATTGAAATAAGGAACCTGCCAATTGACTTTCCTGAAGATGGATGGTATGTTTATTTGTATTGACCCTGTTCTCCACTGCAAACT
Source organism: Chionis minor (assembly GCA_013398295.1). Classification (NCBI taxonomy): domain Eukaryota; kingdom Metazoa; phylum Chordata; class Aves; order Charadriiformes; family Chionidae; genus Chionis; species Chionis minor. The sequence continues at coordinate 836,228 of VZSF01008262.1, forward strand.
TTCTCTGCTGTCCATCCACTGGGACTGGACGTCTCAGCTTTCTTCCACTGAAGACCTTCGAAAAATAAATTGCAAAATTTCAAGAACTTTTCAGGTGCGTAGACCACTTTGATAGCATTTTGTAACAGTACAGACAAAAAATTATTTGTTGTGCATGTAACTCATAGAAAAAGTCTGATCTCATTTTATTGTAGATCCATTTCAGTGCCATTGGCTTCAGTTTAGTTGCTCCTGACTTGCCAAGGCACAAGACTCCCTGTGTTTTATTTTCTTCTTCTGGAAGAAAACAAAACATAGATTTCCAAGGCACAGTAATGGTCAGAAGAATAGCATGCGTGGCAACTATTTGAACAGTGTGCTCCGAAGTTTCTTGTGTTCTGAGATATTCTGTAATGCTGCATGCACAAACACTGTCATATATATTTGAGTGCAGAGTACCCTATTCATCCCACCTAACTAGTCATCTAGATGTTAGGAATCTCATCCAAACTACTTCTCTAGGTACACTATAGAGTGAGATCAGCATCTCTGCTGTGATTGATTCTTTCCATCCTGTGACAGGTGGGATGGATGAGGCTGTAGACATTCTGGTCTTTCTCCATAGAAGGAATAACCTAGGAAGCTTTGCTAGGCAGCTTGCAATAAATCAAAACAGTAGTACCCATAAAACTGTATTAACTTACAATAACCAAAGCTTTGTGCAGATAAGAATCCATAGTTTCTGGGCTGGCTACAAGAGTCAAGTCTCAGTGAAATGTTAATGACATGAGGTTAAACAGGAGATGTAAATGTCTGGAATACTCACTTTGCGGCACACTCTCTTCAACTGGCTTCCCGAGCTTCCACCAAATGGAGAATGGAGTTGGATAGTAGTAATGCAAACCATGTTAAAAAATTAAATCAAGAAGCAGACAGTTAACAATAGAATGTCAGCGTACATGACTGTAATAATTTACAAGAGCTAATGGCTTCTGCTGTATGAATGCCACCGCAAAAGGCAGAAAAGAAAACACTTGTACTTACCTCATATATAGGAAGAAACCCAAATACTGCACCAGCCTCTCTGTTTCCGGACTCAAAACTTTCTAAAGGTTGTCTGTGGATCTGACCAAGGGAAGCCAAAGTCAGTGCATTACTAGCTGAAGCCAAAAGGTAAGGAAGACATTACGTTATTGAATTGCATGGTAAATCTGAAGAAAGGTATACCATTACTATGTAGAGACATTGTGCTTTACATACAGGTTTTCTTTGTACCATGTAAAGGCTGCCTTAAACTTTTTTTTTTTTTTTTAAAATTAGAGTCGATCATTCTTCTGCTATAGAAAACACATAACCAGCAAAATTCCAGCTTCCCAAGGGACAGAAAATCAGGACAGTTAACAGCAAAATGCTTTTTATCACCCAAGTGAACACTAATTTTAAACACTTGCTTAGTTCTCTCACCTCTTAACACCTTGGATAAGCTCAATAAAGGAATAATTTTCAGGGTACTTGTCAGGTTTGGTGGATGCATGCTATCAGAGGACAGTGGAAGTCTAGCCAAGGGGTAATGGAGTAAGAAATCTCTTCCACATGATAGCTTCAGCACAGGGCTATTAGTCTGGCTATTCTTCTGTTGGGCAATGCAAATGACAAACAATTCAGCAGCCAATTGGGAAAGATACAGATGAACAAAATGACACTTCTACTGCTGAAAGCTTTGAATTTGCAAAAATACCTCAGGTACCTTGGTAGTTCATCCACACTCACATGAATGCCGAGACTTACCTATAATACCAGGTATTATACTTATGGCCAGGGCAGGAAAGGAAAATGTCTTTACATGATACAGCCATGATTTCACCCCAGGAGGCTGATTTATTGTCCTCCGAAAAGGAAAAAAAAAATGCACCTATGGCTTGAAATACTGCAAAGAACTCTTGTTTCCATCAGATTTGAAAACGTAAATTTAATTTGAAATGGTAAATTATACAGAGATTTTCTACTTACATTTTTTCATGTTCTTACTCATACATTACTGCAGTAGTAACAGCTGAAGAGATATCACATCTTCAGCAATGTAAACCATTCCTAAAAGAATCTGTTCCAGTGTCTGTCTGTCGATTCTAAGCATTACTCATGTGCATTAGTTACTAGGCATTACGCATTTCAGAAAGACAGGACAAATGAATTACAGTAAGCTAATTGTATACTCCAGGAATTTGGAGAGTCACTGAATAACACACCTCTAGTCTGAAGTGCAAACTCAAGTCCACTGGTTTATTCTGCACTAAAGCATATGACAGGAAATCAAACCTTTTTCTCATCACAAGCTCAATCAGAAGGGGGCTCAAGTACTAATGTGTATCAAGTATCTTCTGCTAGGAGTCCTCCAGTGAGTGCTCTTTTCAAATGACTAGGTAAAACCCAAAGCAGAACCCACCTCTACTGACTTGTCCCACAATGCACTCAACTACTCACCTTGCTACAGTAAATGTCATGTTTTATACCCAGCATCAACATATTTTTCCCACTAACAGTGTTCTGTCTTATTTGAACAGCAGGGGACCACGCTGCTGTTACTTTGTGGTAAATGCTGCTAGGGCACAAAAGCAGCTACATCAGTTTCCCAGTGATTTAAACACAGGCCGCTGCAGCGTCTGTGCAGCACCTGTGGCTGGTGTAACTGTGACTTACAGGAGCTCGTTAACTTGTTGCTGCCTTGAGGTGAAATGACAGAATGTCTCAAAACTGCATGCTTGACTACCTTTGCTTACCAGCAAGTAATCCACTAGCTTCAAATAATCAAATATCCAGGCAAGATGAGAGCTGATCTTGGTATCCTTGGTGTCCCAGTGTGCAAGGACAAGTGAAAATGGAGGAACTGGCTGGCAAGGCAGGGCAATAAACAGCAGAGAAATGTGTTCCACTCACCTTGTCATCTTTTCACCTGGTCACACGGAGTAATGTTGTCTTTTACTGACTACTGCTTAGACCTTAGCTGGCTGTGTTAGAATACCAGATTGGACTACATAAGAGACTCACAGCACTACACATTTTAGGAGAGGATGTTAAGAGTTCACAGCCCTCAGCAGCTGTTGGCCACTACCCCTTGGAGAAGAATGGTCAGAAAGATGTTTTAAGCTTTTTTGTTAAGTGGTCATTGGATTTGTGTGTTTTTCCATTTTCCAAATGGAACAAAAAAATTTATTAATTTTCATGACTTTCACGGGCTAAGCCAGGTAACAATAGAGGAGCTCCACCATTATTCAGTTATAGAAAGTATTCATAATCGATTCTAAATTAACTCAGAACTCCTGGTTTTTGATTTCATGGGAAGCCTGAAAGAACTGTAGTGTATAACAGAGTGCATAACAGAGATTCATTTTTACAGTATTTTCCCACTTCCTTCAGGTAAACTTTAGGATTTCTATTGGAGCATGTGAAAATTCTAAGGGTTTTTAATGCTGTCAAAGCAAAGAAGTGAATTAGCGTGTGCTTCCTTCTAAATTGGAATTTGGAAGTGTGAAATAATGAGAACAAATACCAGAGAGGTTTCTTTGATCCCTGTGTTTATGCATTTTTTTTTTGTTCTAGCTTGTCCATTGAATGAGAAGGATATGCAGAGTTATTTATGGCTATTTTCTAACTGAGAAATACAATTGCATTTCCTATATGTTGCACAGAACAGAAACAAATTTGTCATATATAGTAGCTACCTTTGGAGAAGCCAGAGCTTTGAAAAACTTCAAGTCCTGAATTACATCCTCATGTTTAGGCTTTTTTAAAACTGAAGATGATCTGATCAGTGACTTCCATCTGTACACACAAGAGAGAAAAATGTAATGCTCTTATCAAAATGGCAATTTTGAATGCCACATTCTTAGATGGCTCCAAAATAAAATTATTTTGAAGTATAATTATTCCACATATCTTCAAGATATAATTATATTAGGACCTTAACAGGTGTCACGAAGCACTTCACTAACACTTTGTCAACCTAGATACTGTCTTGTCATCTTTAGGAGGCTGGAAATATTAATATAATAAACACTAGTTACCACAACTGGGTGCTAACTCGCTCTCTGATAATAGCTTTTCAGCATTTCTGTCAGTTCTGACTACAATTCCTGTATGCCAATTTCATAAGGTTTCCTCTGGTCATGTATGTGGTTTCCAAAGTCATTCACAAGAAGAAATGATCTGGAGTAGAGTGTCTGTTACTGCAGATCAATACAGTTTCATTTGTAATCAGAAAAATTAAGTCAGAGCACAAAAGCTAAGGAATTATAAACTACAGAGAGAAACTGAGACTATTTTTCTGTATGGGTCTATCTACCTGCTGACATTTTTCAATAGATCACCTCAGTCACTTGTTTAAATTGTAAGCACATATACTATTCAGCTGGCTTTGTACTTTTCAGGGATATGCACATTTGGGTAATATCATTAACAGCATTTATAACTAGGTTTGTTAAATGAAATTTTAAAATATTATCTTAGTGACTTGTATGACAGCTATCCAATAAGAGAATTGTAGTAGCGTCATGAAGATAATTGATTTGACCCAAGAGAAGCTGCCTATATCCTGTCAAGAACAAAGCCTAGTATTCATAAGTAGCACAGCCTTTTGGATGATGGTTGACTAGCTACCTATTACACTGTTTGGTACAATTAATCCAGAGGAATCAAGTTACTCTTAAGGTGAGAACACACAGACTGTATAGAATGGTAAGACCAAAACTTTCTATTGAGCAGCGTGTGGCTGCCTTTTTTTTCTTAAGCTCTCTGCACAGTTAAGCAGGCTTCTCATTTGCTCCCTGTCTGTTTAATTAATGCCTTCTTTACTGAAATATTTGAAGCGTCCTCAAAAAGTAGTCACAGTTGGATGCAGGCATGTAATTTATGTAAAGTTTCTTTAAGGTTAGCTGGCTTAATTATAGTATCTTTGATTCCAGAGCTTTCAAACTAGTTGCTGACTATTCAAAAGGACTACAGGGGTTAGTCATTCAAACACAGCCAAGCACTTCTCTTTAGTGATGAGTTACTGTTCCAGCTTCAGTGAGACTAGTCACATTAGTAAGAACTCAATGTAGTAAGTGTTAGCAGGATACCAACCTAAACAGGGTTAACAGTAAAGCACCTTAGAGATTTCCTATTGTCCCAAAGCACTTTGGTTAAAATAAAAGGCAGCCTAGAAATGCAGATGGTATATGAAACCTTATCACTAAAGCATGCGTGACTTTTTACGCCCTGATATAATTTTTTCCAGATTTGGACTGCTTTGTTTCTAAAGGCAATGGGCATGTCGCCTCTGAAGATTCCTGCTTCAGTATTTATGTTCATTTGGTCAACACACTAATTAATGAACCAGAGAGCTTCAGGACTGGAAATACAACTTCAGCTAGAGGGCCAAGGCTCTCTGGCTTGACTTGTAACTAACCAACATCCCTTGAGAACACTACCTAGGAGAGGGGTCCAACGCTGCTATTGAACACACAGCATTTATGCCAGTGTCAGAACGTCATGATCAGAGACACGTAAATGTATCCACAACATCCCAGCAAATTTTAAAAGACCGGTTTTAAACTGAAAGATTAAACTGGGTTTAATCTTACAGAAAGATTTGGGTTTGGGCTGAAACTATTCACATTAAGCTTTTTCAATAAACGTTTTTGGATCCCAGAAGTATATCAGCATCTGCAACTGGAAGGGAAACAGGCTGCTAACCTGAACAGTGTACATAACATACAGACTCTAATTAGGCTAAAATCTGAGACAATTATCTAGTCATCACTATTGCCAAATTCAAATCCTGAATATCACCTAATTCTGTGACCTAGTCATAACAATTAAGATATTTATCCATCCTGATCAAAATATTTTTAAAAAGGATTTTTCTAAATAACTCATAGGAAATACTAATATTTTTTCTGACCTCCAGGTGAAAGGTACTTTTAAAGTATATTCAGAAATGTTCCCCCAATCATACAGTATGTAAATGTATGAGATCTTACTTGTCCCTGTCCAGAACCAGAGGATATTCAAAATTCATCTTCTTTTCCATATTCTTGCTTCCCTCTTTAATTATAGTAGGAAAGTTATTAACATCACAAGGCAAAATCAGCCGACTGATATCTGAAAATTCAAACTTCCTGGATTGTCCAAAGTAACCAAGATAGTATCCGTTCCTGGCATGCCAAAGCCTACAGACATAGTAGAAGCAGTGCCAAAGGACAAAAAGAAAAAATGGGTACTTTTAGAAGTGGAACAAAAGCGACAAAATACCTGTCTACATTATCAAGTTCTGCAGCACTATTCTAGAGTTCAGTATGCTAGTCATAAAAAAAGTCAGTGAGATTGAAGTTCACTGTTTATAATGTAAGTAACTTGAGAGCTAAAAAATCTCAGAAGGATGTTGTGAAAATCCAAAAACCAAACAAACAGTTCATCTTTATAATTACAACCTGGGAGTAAAGGCACCAATATCCTGAACTGCTCCTACAGTAAGGTGCTGCTACCAAAGCAGGGTCTGTACAAAATTTCCTCACTGATTCCCCCAAAAACCCAAAAGAAACCCCTTCAGATGTACTTGTTAGCCAAAAAGAAATGACAGTTGTCTATAAAGCATCTTCAGACTGCAATGGTTTAATTGCATAAGCATTGGTTAGATGTAATGCTGAGGACCCATGTCAATTTAACAAGCATTGAAAGCTGAAATAGAATTAGAACAAGAGGTCATTTCTAAAATGGTCATTGCTAATGTGGCCATTACCTATGCATTCAAGGTCACCTTGCTGAAAGAAAATAACAGTCTGCAAAAGGTCTGGCTTCCTGAGAAAACTGGAAGTGTTACATTAAAAAACTACTTCATTCAGGTGCAGAACAGAAAATGCACCCAATGTTGTCTTTTGTTTAATTTCTAACTTATATACAAGTCCAGCAAGAAGAGGAACTTTTGAGATAGTTCAACTGATTTGCCATAGCAATAAGAAGCATCAGTCATTTTGTACCTGACGGAACCATCAATAGATGCTGTCACTACCACATTTTTCTCCTCTTCATGAAATAAGTCAACCACTTCAGTAGAGTGTGCCCTCCAGCAGAGCTCCTCCTTTATTTGCTGAGGGAAAAAAGCAACATGACCACATTTCAGGCAGTCTGTGTGCCACCACAGTTGCTAGCTTAGTGAATTTATGAGCACGGCCTTCTGAAAATTAAGAGGTGAAAAAGTAATCCCTCCATGAAACAACCTGCAAATGGCATATGCTAGAAACACCACTCAGGGGACATGGATAAATTCATTTTAGTGTAGCCTCTTTGAACACAATGGAATAATACTAACAGCATTTTACTTATGTTTTTCTTGTTTTTCACAACATCAGGTTATTATTTCAAGCAAAAGATGTGACCTTTATGTGCAGAAAACATTTTTAGTTCCTGTAGAGCTCTGAATCCATTTTTCTCTATTTGTCTTGGTATACTGTTCAAGTTAAGAAAATCTGTCAGATTTTTCCTTACATTTTTACTATTTTGTGGTTCTTCTAAGAATGAGGCAATGCTCCAGCGCATAATATGTCCATCTGTTTAAGAAAGGAAAAAGCAAAACATCAATACATTTCATTAGTGCTACATATTCACTAGTTGCTATCATATGCTCTTAGTAAACGCGGGGCAGAATGAAGCAAAGATTACAGGTCAGTGAAAGTTATTTTAAGGTGAATGTCATTATCTCATTGTCAAGCACAAAGCAGAAAATAATGGACCATTCATTAATATGCAAAGAAATATATATACTCTTTGTGAGCAATTTGTCATTAACTGGATAGGTTTGAAATGGAAAGAGCATAAAGTTTTTTCTTTATATGACGTGAGTAAAAAATAAGAATCATCTTGTCAAGACAGTTATGTATTGTGCAAACTAGGTATGAGAGCTTCCTGGAGAAGAAACTGTTTTTCAGTCTTGGTCAAATGACCAAAGTTTGATTAATTGCATACATAATGAAAGCTTAATGTTTTAGAGCCTTTTGGTGCACTCATGTGAATCTAGAATCAGAGAACCATTTTCCTTAGGACCCGCAACTGTTCATTTTCCTGCCTAGGTTCCCTCTTTCCTGCTGAAGTTGCCTCTTATCTCTTATTTCTACTACCAGACAGAGGAATCTTTTGTGTAATTCCAACTTTCATACTAGTCACATCTCGTTTCTATGGCTGTGCATTTGCAAGCAAGCAAGGAGGATGACAGAGAAGTTGACCTTTTCCTGACAAGGGAAAGTCTGTAATGAGAACATGAAATTGGTAGTAGCACTGCAGACAGAAGGGCGCGGAAAGCATGAAAAGCAACTACATACTGTCACAAACACAAAAGGCCAGAGTATCAGATGAATAGGTAATAGGATGGATACTTTTCCACAACTAATTAAAATCCTGTTTAGTGCATGCTGCCTCTTTGAACTCATTTACTGATTTGAATCAATGAGGAGTAGAAAGTCCTCTTAATTTTCAACATTAACATCAAGTTACTGCTCAGTTTTGAAACAAATGGGAAAAAAGCCTTTGCACCATTCAACTTCTGACAGCTTAAGAGCAGGAAGCTGGCAGGAAACAGTTCTAATAGGTACTTTAGAAGAAAAGTGGCACATTAAAGGACAAAAATCTTGTATGATAGATGCAGAAAAGGAAGTGATTCTAAAGAGTGATTCTAAAGGTTTGGAGGAGAATCACACAGCAGATAAACTCTTGGACTTTCTGCCAAATGAAAGCCAGTTTTGGTGTGAAATAGTCTAACAATGAGCTGCTAGCACAGACCACAAGTGTCTTCTTTCTTTATATAGCAGTGTACGTTACTGCGCATTCCATATCAGTGCCTGAATCATGGCTCTTGGTACAGCCACAGCTGCAGGTTTCTATTCCATTTTATTACTGCAGATGCGAAAATTTTGCTCATTCTTAGCAGTAATCTTTTCCCTTGGTATTAATACAGTAATTCAGATGAAAAGTATATGTAGAGCTTGTGAATAAAGAAAATTTTAATGTCTTTTATGAAAACAATTCTACTAATAAAGCTATTAATGTAATGCTAAGCTTTAATCTACCATCCTTTCATACCAGAAAATACCTTTTTCAATTATTTAATTATAGTTTTGATGGAGAGAGTCTGTCAACATTTGGACCTTCATTTCCAGAGTCTGGCACATTTCTGGCATGATATTTTGTGGTCCTACAAACTGTCCCAAACAGAATGACTAACATGTTTACTCACCCTTACTGCCTGCCAAAAGCATTTTAGTGGAGATGTCTGTACATAGTGCTGTCAGTGGAACTGAAGGATATTTTGAAAATGGCAAAAGTTCTTTCACTAAGTTTCCCTAAAATAAAAAAAAAAACACACACATATTTCTCTTCATAATATGTATATGAAAAAAAAATAATCAATGCATCAGAAGTTGAGTGCCATTGATTTGATCCATTCAGCATTACTCACAGAATCACAGAATGTTAGGGGTTGGAAGGGACCTCTGAAGATCAGCTAGTCCAATCCCCCTGCCAGAGCAGGTCCACCTACAGCAGATCGCACAGGATGGCGTCCAGGTGGGTTTTGAAATCTCCAGAGTTGGAGACTCCACCACCTCTCCAGGCAGCCTGTTCCAGTGCTCTGCCACCCTCAAAGTAAAGAAAAGTTCCTCCTCATGTTCAGATGGAACTTCCTATATTCAAGTTTGTGCCCGTTACCTCTTGTCATATCACTGGCAACCACTGAAAAAAGACTGGCCCCCTCCTCCTGGCACACTCTCTTTAAGTATTTATAAGCATTGATGAGATGTTAGAATCATAGAATCACTTGGGTCGGAAGAGACCTTCAAGATCATTGAGTCCAACCATAAACTTATGCCAAAACCACCCCTAAATCATGTCCCTCAGCACCACATCTACCTGTCTTAAAAATGTTCAGCCTTCTCTTCTCCAGGCTAAAAAGACCCAACTCCCTCAGCCTTTCCTCATAAGAAAGATGGTCCAGCACCCAATCATCTTTATGGCCCTCTGCTGTACCCTCTCCAGCAGTTCCCTGTCCCTCTTAAACCGGGGAGCCCAGAACTGGATGCAGTACTTTAGTTGTGGTCTCACCAGGGCAGAGTAGAGAGGGAGGATGACTTCCCTCAACCTGCTTGCTACACTATTCTTGATGCACCCCAGGCTGCCATTGGCCTTCTTGGCCACAAGGGCACATTGCTGGCTCATGGCCATCCTGTTGTCCACCAGGACTCCCAGGTCCCTCTCTGCACAGCTGCTTTCCAGCAGGTCAGCCCCTAACCTGTACTGGTGCATGGGGTTACTCCTTCCCAGGGGCAGGACCCTACACTTGCCTCAGCTCATATCTATTCAGGAAGCAGCTAAGAAGGTGAATCTACTACTTCAGCTAATCGACTGAATGATCAAGATAGCTGGGATGTATTGTTCTTCTGGATTGCCATCTCTTCTACATCAAAAGGACAAGCTATTTCACTCTTCAAGCAATTCACAGTCTATCTGTACCTACCCCTACTTTACCACTTACCTCTCACTTGCTGTGGAATAACATCAGTATGCATCTCATTTGCTACCAAAATGTCTTTTCTTGCTGCAAATGGACCCATGATGTCTCCTTCACCAACTTGTTATATTTGTCAAGCAAGCATCAGTAGACTTTCTCCCTTACTGTCTCTTTGTTTTGTCTCTTTGTCTCTCTGTCTCTGAGTTTGGGAGGAGGTGAGGGAGAAAGTCTTGCAGATAAGGAGAATCTTGACTGTGTCATCCATGTAATGATGATGACAATCATGTCAGTGATGATGTCACCGTCATCTGAACTTGGGTATTCCTACAGGAATCTAAGCACACTAATGTATCAGCCATGAAGACAACAAAACCCAACAAAGTCCACACCTACTGTACCTGTGGCCATTTACCGTGATACTCTATTTTTGCATAAAACCTCTGCAAAGCTACCTTGCCATCTTTCTGAAAAATTCTCTCTATGACTTGCCTTTGCTAGGATTCCTGTTAAAGCCTCACATCGCTGATGTATTGTGATCACTGTCTGCCACAATGACCAATATTACCTGACCATATAAAATGATATTCCCCCTTCTTTCTGTATTTACTTTTTATGTCTTGTTTAGAGTAACACATTTTCTGGAATGGAGTCTCATAGGTCTGAGGTGTTACGACAACTAAGCCATTGGCATTCTGTTGCATGACTGGCTTTACAAGCTGATTAGCTGTAGACACTACGTGGTAGGATACTATTCTCTCCTAATTTGTAACCCTACTAGTGCTAGCTGGCTTATGCAATGTTCCATACGTATTTCTCTTCTTCTGAGAGTAGAACACTGTGCCTTGCCTAACTTCCTTTCTTAGAAGGAAAATGATGTGGATGAAAAATCAACTTCTAGACTTTCATGTAACTTTACAGTCAGCTTTTGTTATAATTATTTCAAATTGCATTTCTTCATTTTCCACTTGCCATTACTCTCTGCTGCAGTTATTAGAGCAGAACTAATTTGTGACCATGGAGGAAACTATTAGCGAAGAAATGCAATAAAACATCTGCTGCGGCAATCGCTAGTTAAAAAGCATGTTTCCAGAGATTAGTAGAATTACCTTCTCAACGGTACAGTCCCATCCCAAAGACATTCAGATAATTACCTGAATATTCCATAGGCAGATACAGCCATTTTCATGAGCAGAAGCAAGTATTGGTGAGTGTCCTGCTACAGCTTTGGATAACTGCACATTCATCTTCAAGTATTGGATATTACTATACTTAGTTGTGTCTTCAGCTGTGGAACACAAATGGTCATACGTTTTCTCAACAATTTTTAGTACCACTTTTGAATAAGCAGAAATTGCATAACATTAGAAAAAAAGTAAATTTGAAAATAAACTCCATCATCAAGATGGCATTACTCTGAAAACATTACAGATATGAATAAAAGACAACTAAAAAAAAATTAGAACAATTTTCATAATCTTATCTTAACCAGGCAGAACTACTGCTCGATGATGCAAAGGATCATTATTTAGAGCATAGCAAAAGATTTTACAGAAACTGCAAGCACTAGTGAGAGTGGAGGAGTGCAAGACAATGGTCATCAGGACAGCTGAGAGGCCATTCTGCAGCCTCTGCATGAGGATTCTAGAGATTACTATAAATACAGAAATGAAGTTTAATAACTAAATGACACTTAACAGTTCTGGAATCATAGATTTCTATACTTATCCAGTTCAATACTTTTGCTAAATGCAAGGTGGTGGTCACAGAAAAGCCTTTTTGAGTTCCTGCTGTGACTTCCCCAGAGCTGGAGATGCTGGCGGAGTCCCATGAAGGTCCTCAGTGAAATGGACATTCAGTGGATGCAGGACCTAACATGAGCATCTATTTCATTGAGCAGCTACAAAGCTTAGGGATATTCTGGTTTCAGGGCACGGTTTCTTTGCAAAATAAATTCAGTTTAAATCCACATTTCAGATGATCAAATTTCTTGTTATTGGGAAAGTCTGCTTTCCAGCAGAGGATGTGTAAAATATTCAGAAGAATCTAGAAGATTTATTTATTGCAAGTTCACTGACTCCATTTGCATAACTTTAACTCTTAAGCACTTGGCTCTCTTGTTTCTGTGATTTTAAGGACAGATATACTATAGGGAAGATCTTTCTTTCTAAAATTCTATCTGCTTTTGAAGATTTTGTCTGTGAAGCCATTCTTGACTCGAGTTGGGTCTTGCTATGCCATTTTAATAATTAATTGCTTGAATATTTATGTGGAAGAAAAGTGTGTATAATTGACATTCCCAAATTCTGAAAGGTTTTCAGCATCATGTCTACTTAGAAAAATCAGCAACTAAGCCCTCGCATATGCTACATCCTGGCCTGGCTTTTGGGAGATAACTGCAAGTCAGGGCTGAGCAAAAGACATTGAGGTGTGTCATCCACATACCAACGGCATCCAAATTATTCTAACCACAGTTTGCCAGACAAACTGACAAACTCAGTTTCTGTGGTAATGTGGGCAGAACTCATGGATTAACAACAAAGAGAATGAAAAACAACATCTTTCCGTACCTGTTGTTATTTGAGTATTGATTTCATCGGTTTTTATATTTTCCTAAAAGCAAGAAATAAAATGTAACAGAATTAGAAAATGGAACTTGGGTGTGACTACAGAACAGTTTTCTAATTGAAATTATTTTAAGAACTTAAATTTTTTTAATTGAAGGATTCAGGTATTCCCCATGTTTCCGTTCAATCTGGGACAGCACTGAGTGAAAACAAGAAACATTTAATCTGAAGAGAATCAAAATTACAGATGAAAAAATCACAAATGAAATTAATTGGAACTTAGGAGCATGCTAAATGTAAATTTGGCTGAATGGCATTAATTTCTTACGGCCAATCAAAGACGATCTCTTACAGTCATGTGAATGTAACCTAGATCTCTAACTCAGAGAGCTTAATTTAGAACATGCATATAGTCTTGTAACTGCCTCAAGCAAAGATGAAAAAACTGCGCAAATAGCAATAGTATTTACTCTCATCTGCATCTTCAGTATGAGAATTGTCATAGTATGTCATTTGTGCCTTACTATATAGGCTTCTGAGGATCTACAAGGCTGACAGTAGTCAGTATACTGGCCTCAAAAATTGCCAAGTCATATAAAGCAGGAAAAACTATGCAGCCACAAGTGTTTGAGGTATCTTAGAAGAGGACAAGCCGCTTCAATCTCATCCTAACTATTGATCTGTAAGGCTTGATGTGTTGGGCTTGTGAGGATCTTTTTAAGAGCTGCAAGTGTCTGTCCATTTTTTAATTCTAGCATTGCATAGCACAGGATATCGTATACTTCACTTTGCAGATGACAGTTAGGCCTGTGTCTACTTGGGTATCTATGAAGTGCCATGCTCTGATGAAAAACATGCTGGAAAGAATCAGAGAGGTAGCAGGATTTTCCTCTTTTTGCCTACTTGCTGTTTGTTGCTCTGCAGATATGGCATGTTCTTTTGGCACAAAAGGAGAAAGAGCGTCACAAAAATCATAATGCTATCCTTAGCAAAAATACACAGATTGAGACACTAGCATCTTGATGATAAATTAAAAAAAATTTCATACTGCCATTTCAAAGCAATGTATCCAAGCAAGTGTGGCTGCAATGTAGATGTGGTTCCACATTTATTCAAGTACTTCCTGACTATCTATTTTACCTTCCCCATTGAGTTCTTCCAAACCCCCATTTGAAAGTCAGAATTGCTAGTGATAAGCATCTGACAAACACTTTGATAGTCAGCTATTCCATGTGTCCCAGAGCCAGCTGCCTGACAGAATGTATTCTTAATTCCCCGCCTCATTCATCTGAAGTGAACAAAGTTCATTTCTGTGTAGTTCTTGTAGTTTTGTGCGTGGCTTTATGGAGGGATTTTAGTAAGCTACAGGATTTTAAAACCAAAACCAAAACAGAAATTTGTTTTGAATGCTACCAAATCCATGAAGCCACTGTACCCACCTTACATAGGTTCAAAGACCTGCTCTTGCGCTCTGGAATGGCACTGATATCACTCCTTGCAGTAGTAGAGGGCAGGGAACTAATTTTCCTATGTGAAAGAAATTATTGGAGGTCAATGACATTCTGGAAGATACTGTTTGCTATCTGGAAATCAACATCCTCCAGTGTAATAAAGTATAATAAAATAATGCCTGGATTGATTAGACTGACTAGACTAAGGGTTGTTGATGTTTTAGAAATTTATCCAAGTAACTAGGCAACATTTGCATATTACACAGCCAACTTTTCTTGTCAGGAGTACTGAGCAAATTAAATCCACAGTAAATCAAAATTAACACTGGTGTTCATCCTCAAGAAGTGAAGGGGAAAAATCCAATGCCAATGGCTGGTTCTCTTTCATTTTACACAATGCCTTTGCATATCAATTGGAAGACAAGCACTTCTGAAGTTATGTACACATGTAATGCCTTTCTCTCAAAATGAGCATATTTGGCTAAAATTCTATTCTCCATCCAACACTACCAACCTATGCCAGCTTCTAATTTGTTTTAAGATGAAACTTGAGGCTGCACACTTCAATGAGCTTGCCTCTTTCCTTGTTTGCTAGGAGTGTCTAATATCATGAGGATTGTGTCAAATTTAAAATAAAGAAAAAGCTTGCTGCCACAAGAGTTTTCACACAGAGATAAGAATCAAAGAATGTACAGTACACAGGACAAATAATACCTGACAAAAGCTGACTTGTGTTGAATTCTTCAACAGAATTGAGACTTATGAGGTCATTTAGGGGACAAAAGGATAGCTGAGTGGAGTGGTAAAAAAAGAACATATAATATGGATTGATAAGCTTTACAAAAATTTAAGGATGACAAAGCTAATTAACTCTTTGAATTTGAATTGATTAAATACAAAGAAAATCTCAATTTAAATCTGCTACCTTGGACAAACATTACATCAGTTTACTACAACAAAATTCCAAATGACTGTGTCTGTCCTGTGGGAAGATAAAATGCACACAGTTACCTGGAAGAGAAAGCACTATGTACAAGAAATAACATGGCATTGACTCCAGATGCTTGAAGAACTGAAGCCTGGCTGTCTTCATTAATTTTACACCTGAAAATAAAGATGTTTGTATAGGATATCAGATAGGTTGCATATTGTTCCCATAAAAAGTTGTAGATTTTATTTGTAATCTAAAAAATTAAACATTTAATTTCCCAGAATGTATGTCACCTAAAAGTTTTAGATGCAGTTTTTCAGAATCAGCTAATCAGTTTTGATGGATTAATGTCAGTGAAGAGTAGGTACAGAATGTGCCTGTGCCAGGAAAAACAGGAACCTGATGGAATGATGAACACTTCATTCAGACAAATATTTTCTTGAGAATTAGTGTTTAAAAGAAAAGTAAAGTAACTTATGTTGAAGTTAACTAGTTAAGTTAATGCTAGAAAAGTACCTTGTTCCTGGCACTGAAGCCAGTCATGGGAACCCTGGGTAAAATACTCCACTCGCAAAGCATTGACTTCCCTGTCTTCCATGCATTCCCATGAATTGGCTCCCTTATATATGGGGAGGCAAAAGCAAAGGAAGAGCCAGAGCTAGAACTGCAGTTAAGTTTTGCTTATTTCCTGTGCTACAGAAAAACTCAGCTCACTCGTGCCAATTTTACATATGAAGGATGCTGTGAAACTATTAGGTAGGATAAATAAATATTGACTTCGTATGGTCTTAAAAGGATGTATTCCATCACCAACACAGAAATACCGCTGTGCTGCTCCACTCAGTCTAACCAGACATGTTGTCATTTTTCATTTTCCTGATATAACAGCTTAATTCGGATGAGAATGTCTGGAACCACCCTAGGCTCACTTTTTGTCACTTTCTGTGAAAGGTTTTGACTCTCAAACCTCCAAAATCACTTCAGATTGCTCCCTGTTGAATGTGAATTCTAACCTTCCAGGTATAGACAACGACACTGATAATGTAGCGTATCTGCCATTATCATCCAAAGTAGCATTATTTCCAGATGTCCTCCCAAACGCGAAACTTCCAAAATAAGGATGGTTCTACAGCTCAGTAGCAGCCTCTGGTCAATGACAGAGTAACTTACATAGTGAGAGTTTCCTTCAGTGGCAGCGCTGACTTAAGTTAAAACACTATTCTTAATTACATCATCCCTTCCCCAAATGAATATCTGTCTTGATCACTTCTCCTAGCTGCAATGTCAGGACTAGCTAGCAAAGTAATTTGCAGTGGGGGGGGGGGGGGGGGGGGGGNTTAACTCCTGCTTGACCATCAACCTGTACAGTTGGGTATCTTAGAATTTCCAGTATACCATTTGAAAAGTTTGTATGAAATACTGGAGATCAAAGTGCCTCCATGAAAGCAATACTTACAGGCATCTCACAGAGGCAGATTCAAAATCCCACAAAATTATTGCACCGTTTGCACTTCCTGTGGCTATCAAACTGCATCCTTCTACTTTTAAAACATCAAAACATTTTATTTCCACAGAAGGGACAAAATTCTGCAAAGAACATTAAAAAAAAATAAGTAGGAGCAATGTGGAAACTAGAGAGTGAAATGTTTTAACTGTTAATTTCATAAGATGCCTAAATTGATAATGTCTACAATAATTGCCTATTCAATGCTATTCTAATAGTATTGTATTCGAGCTACACAGAAGCACCAGAAGGAAGCAGGGAGTGATAGTACTGGGAAACTACCTATTGCAGAGGATGGGAGCCCCCATCTGACAGCCTGATCTGCTATCTATGGCACAGTTGCAAATACAGCATCTAAAAACAGCTGTAAGAACTGAAGATTAATCAGAGTAGGTATCTAGAGAGCTGCTCTACTCAGGTGAAAGCAATAAGTCACTGAACAGAGATATAATGACCTTTTCATAAACATCATCCAGATCTGTTACAAAGTCAGTGAAATTATACAAAACAAAACCGAAGTCTCATGGACTGTTCAGGTTAAACTGGTCAACAACTGAAACATAAATCTGACATCTTATTTTACCAAAGCAATAAAAAGAGAAAATGGAATGACTTTAACACCCAGCTTGATCTTTATGTGCCACTATTACTGAAGATCAGTCTATCTATAGTAATGAACAGCATTTCACTTCTAGAAGAATTCATACAAGAACCTCAACTTACTATTTTGTGCAGGAATGCACAATGTATGTTCAGAGCAGCTGCTTAATCATGGCAACAGCCATCCAATGGATTGTTAGGCAGATATAGCCCTTAGAAACAATCACCCTCTTACATGGTTTATATTAGACCTTCAGTGTACTGAAAAGTTTGGAACAGTTATTTGGTTCTTATCCTGTCATTTAAACATTAAATCCTTGAGGGCACAGTAAACATTTTTGTTTCTAATCTTCTGTAAATGATGTGGAACTTTGAAGTGATTCTCACCTCTGCATCAGTCCTTGGAGAGCTGGTGTCAGATAGCAGGTGAATATCTGGAAAACAATCATGTGTTTGTAGGGTGTCGGACTTCAATGACAGAGACACAACTGGATCTCTTCGTGGAAATGACACTGACTCTGGAAGCATCCATGTGACATACAGATATGATTGACCTGAGTTACCCTGAAAAAATAATTGACTTAATGAAAGAGGAACAAAAGGATTTCTCTATTCATAAGACAATTATCAACAAGTGTGTGCCAAAAGCTTGTTTCTGTGCCAAACTACAAAAACCATTACAGGCTTCACCTAGCATGTGCCTACACTGCAAACTGAAGTACCAGCCAGAGATATTCCAGCTCGCTTTAAATTACCTGCTGTTATATTAGAAGCTGTCCAGCTGTGGAGTTCAGAGCTTTTGATCTTACGCAGTTTAATTACACTCTTAAAGTCTCTTTAGATATAGCCTCTTATTTTATTAACATTGCTAGTCTCCAGTCACCAGCAAAACTGGTGGTTGTTCCAATTGTGTGAGAAGAACAAGCCATGGTTCAGCCATGACCACAAGCCATTGATTCCTCTCTGTTGTGCCCTGAGGTGACTAGGAGTTAATTGATAGTTACTCTGCATACAACAAATAGACTTCAGTGTCTAGTTTCTGCTTTAACCTCAATATTTCTGTCCATTTTGGGAAGTGTTTCTGAAACAATATTAATGTACTTAGATTCATATAGACTTGGAGGAGATTCAACTCCTCACCAACCTGTTTGTCAAGGGATACATTTACATTTCATGAATGGTTTAACAATATCAGTAGTAACACTGGGGGGCAACTGGTGTCATGTACTATTTCAGAGAAATCTGAATATCAAAAGCAAACTCTCTATAAAACAGCTTTTTATTAGCAGGTGGCTTAAAAGTAATAAATTATTTACCAAGATGAGAGCTTGTATGTTTTCCCCCCTAAACATATCATCTGTTTAATAAAACTTATTACTTCTCCCTGCGGCCTTTGTTCTCTTGCACGTAGTAGCTTCAAAGTTTCATAAGGAGAATTTTGTCCCTAGTAAAACATTCCAATTTGAGGAAGAAAATTCTACATAACCATGGTTTGTCTGCGAAATCAAACCCCATTTATTATGAGCTCCAAATGCACCCTGTTGATTTTTAGCTGAAGGGAACACAGAGTAGACTATCAAAATCAAGCCAAGCAAGCCGATCTGATTTATTACTCTCATTTCTTTGTATCAGTTCTTAAGCAGCCACTGTCTTTCTTTAGTAATTTTAGACAAAACCCCCCAACCTTTAGTCAAAATCTCTGATACTGAGTTTTCTTACAGGATAATAGGTCACCTGCTCTGCATAGAGGGAAAATATACCAAGAGGGATATTAGGCTACAGTTGAACTTCAAAGTGACATAGTGTATAGGCCTGAGGCCTTTGAGGCTTCTGAAACTGAATTCTGAGTCATGGGAGGTTCCTATTAGTAAGTATTAAATGGATCCTCTATGGCATACAAATGACTGGGATGGGTTGGCAATATCTGAGTCTGAGGGGTCAGCTGCTGAACTGGGGCAGTTATGTCTATGAAGGACAAGTATCCAGAACACAGGAAGGTGACGTTGTGTCTTCCACTGCCCGAGGAGTGCGTTAAGTCCAAAAGGCAGCAGTGAAGGAGGAAAAGGTACAGCTCCCTCATGAGAACATGGCCCTAGGCCTGAGGTGCTGTTGAAAAGCAGGGCTCTGACCAGTGCAGTGGGGCAAAATACATAAACAGGATTTGCAGGAACAGTTCTAACTAGTCTCAGCTGCTGGTGAACTAGAAACTCTTTACATGGGCTAAATGCTCTCTATAGTAATAACAGTAGTATTTTAAAGATTTTACCTTAAAAGATCTATAACTACTGAAACCTCAATAACAAACAGAAAAACATTGACGAAATTAGAAAAAAAAAAAAAAAAAAAAAACGTATGAAAAACCTGAATGATTTTCATCTTCCCACTCTGCTCCAAAACAAGAAGTGCATGCTGAGTCTCACCAGCCTTCAGATAAACTATCTTCAGCAGACGACACTCAACTTTGCTGTGCTGGGCTAAAGGCAAGGCTTTAACTTCCTGCCCACTTTCAAACTCCCAAATTTTCACTGTTCCTAGATGGGGATGAGAAAGATATATGGAAGGTTATTTCGGCAGTAACCTGTGCTTTAAAGTCAGAAATTTGAACTGAATCAGACAGGGAAAGAAGAAAAAAGAAAATCAAATTGAAGATTCAGAGCTAGGTCACTGGTCTTTCAAAAGCTGTAACAGGAAAGCACCCTTAGGGACACAAAACTTACCAGAAAACACCTTCACCACGAGACCCGCCATCTTTTCCCCTCTTTTTTCATGTCTGTTTTATGCTGCAGCTCAGGGTAAAAGACTACTGCCTGCCTCACTTCTGTTTCTGGACTAATGCCATCAGAGAGCAAGCAGTGTGGTGGGCAGTCAGACAGAAGACTTCAGGTTCTGAGCAAGGAACAGAGGGACCCAGTTGCTGGACTTGTCCCACAGAGTTAGCGAAGAGAAGGAGCTAAAGCATTGTCTTAAGTGAAGCAGTTCTACATAAAACTCCACATTTGCAAGACTTGACAGTGTTCACCTTCTGTCATGCTCTTAAGATCCATAAAGGGTGGAGTCTCTGCTCCCCCGTATAAATAAGAAACACTAGCCAGTATGCTGTGTGGAAAAGGCCATCTCTTCTTTATGTGAGGTAGCTTTCACGTATTTCATATATTTTAATACTTCAGGTGTGTACTCTTGAAGATTTGAACGTAAGAAGAATTATTCAGCCATGTTAACAGATTACAAAATTATCAAGGTTTGCTGCAGAACTCAGTGTAGCTCTTGGAGAGGTCTTTTCACATTACTTATAACTGATGCACCCTACATAACATAACCAAAAAAATGCAGGAAACACGTAGCTATATATATTCCGGTGTTCGGTGCCTGCAGACACTACAAAATTGAGCTTAGATGCCATAAAATTTAAGAGCCACCTTTCTCCATCTGTATCCACGTAGTTACAGTGTGGTACACAGATCTAGGTCCTGAGAGGAATGAGGAATCATCTTTTCAGACCAAGAGCTTTGCAGATAGCTTTCCATAGAGCCATAGGCTAGCAAAGTACCAGAGCTCAAGCAGTCAAGACTCACCTTTCTGTGAATCATCTATCAGATAAAACCCGACCAAGACAGCCCTCCTGCCGTTGCCTTTTCCCCCTGACTGACAGCTGTGCGTTCCTTTCTGTGCATACTTCCTCCCATCTTGGAAGAAAGCCAAAATTCATTTATATGTCACTGAGATAGTCAAGGCAAAGAATCCTTTCTGCTCATGTCATATGTAATTTTAAATAAATGTATTAAAAATGTGGTAATTATTTAATTGCTTTACCATCACATGCCCCCGTAGCAAGATAAAACCCATTTATTTCAATGGCCGCACAGGTCACTTCAATATTCAGCCCATGCGCATCTTCAATCTGATATATTTGATATCCTGTTTCTAGGTCCCAGACCTGAAAAAATAAGATGGTAATTATTTGTACTACGACATCTAAAACTTATCACACATGTATTCTAGTGTGACTGAAGAAAGATGAATACTTCAAGAGCAAATTTTCTCATCCCATGAAATACGTTCCCTGTTAAAATAGCATACTGCCACGTTCTTTTGCTGAAATACTAGTGTAATTTCCCTGAAAATGTCCCTCTGCCCAGGGAACAATTCTAGCAAAGGGAGGGTCTATTTAGTATGCTATGAGAAAGATCCTTGTTAAGTCAGGGAGACTATTGTTAAATATAATGAGTTTTTACAGTGCAAAAGAAAAGAAATCTAAATAGAAAGAATGGCTAGGGCTGTAATTTCTATGCTGAATATCACAATGAGGCTTTTCATAAAGATTTTGTCCCAAAATGCAGGAACAACTATATCTGTTCATTATCTAATCCTTTGGGGAATTTAAACAATGACTTACAGTGAAGTACCAGTACAAAGTTTGCTCACTGTAGTGGAATAGCTCAGATTCATCTGGATTTATAAAGCAGTCACTCATGTCATATGCACTGTCTGGATTTGATTTTCTGCAGCACAAAGGGCCCAAAACTGTCTTGTGATTGTAATGGTATTATAGCCATTGTGGTCTAAGGAAGGCAGGATTTACAGTGAGAAGTAACATCTTCACCGAGTGTATAAAATGAACAAGCCTTTACACAAATGAGGCTTTCTCAGCAGGAATAGCATGAATCACCAGCTGGCCCAATAAGAGATGCTGCCTCTCCCCACAAGTCTTGCCATCCAACCCCATCAAGAGTTAATGAAAACTGTAGGTCCTTGTTATCTCTGATGATCATTGTCACACTGTTAATTACACCAGTAATGATTAATTTTATTCATTTGTGGGTTTTCTGACACTTGCATGGCAACTATTTTTTAGTGGTTCAAATGCAAATAGTAAAGTTAATAGGCAAATTTAATCTTTTCATGAATGTTTCAACACAAATAGAGCTATGATAAAAAGTGATAAAAGTGATCTCCATCACTTTATTTTTCTTGTTAACTGGCTATGATATTCTACACTTCCCCCTCACAGTATGAAATCCGTAAAGCTCAGAACAACATGTTCTAAGAAATTATTTGAATGAGAAAAGGATCTACAGAAGGTCAGCAAATTGGCTCCAGATCTGCTAGCCAAACAGAAGCAGATCAGAAAAAATAATAAGAAGCAAAATAGGAGGATAAAAAGTCAGGTTTTATAGCTTAGGCACACTGTACATGCCAATGAAACTTTTCAATTTTAGTGAAAGAATCTTTTTATCTATGAGCAGCATCTTTTACACATTCCCATTTTTACAAAGTGACTTTTTTCATGTTTTATACAAATCCATAGAATGCCTGAAATACATATTTATATTCTATTAACTTTATATTCTTCCTAAACTTTAAATAGAAGCTTATCAGATATGCCTTCTGGACGGAAGAATAAAGTGTAATTGCGCTTGCATGAATTGCTGATGGAATGCACAGTTTGACATCATGGCAGTTAAAATTTTCCTTTGTAGCTACTAAATAGACAATGGATTTTCACTACTATTGCTATACTTGCAAGAATCCATTGCAGGAACAGGTGAAGTTTACCTGTTCAGCCAAAGGAAATAAAATTAAAACTAAACCCATTACCTCCAAAGCCTTGCTCAATCTGCCTGGTGCTTGCAGTGCAATTATGTCAGTGCAGGTCAGGGAAGTAGTTTTCTGACAAAAAGCAATGCTGCTGAACCTAAAGAGTTTATTCACCATGACTACCGCTTCCCTGGAGAATTTGAGCACAAAAATAGCCACATAACCAACACTGAATAATAAACACTAATCACTTATCTAATTGCCTAGTAACTTCTTTGTAATAAATAAAGCCGAGACTTTTCTTTTTCAGTTTAAATGGTGACAACTTACACTCACCTTCAGTATGGACTCAGAGCAGATAGTGAGGATCTGGTGAAGAGCTCTGTTGTAAACCAGAACATTGATGTTTTTCTCATGTGTCTGTGGCACCTGTCTTGTGTCTTGTATCATATGAGTTAGGGGATAAATATCAATGACAACTGAACCTGCACAGGGTGAGAGGAGTGAGAATATATAGATTTTGCATATAGTACCAGTTACTTTCCCTGGATACAAAAAGATTTCATGTAAACCATAGAGTTCATTTGAATTCTTCTGAGAAGGATAAGGAATATTGTCTGTTTTTTGAGAATATCTGTTCTTTAAACCAGAAAACATTCACATGTGCTCTCCAGAAAGCACCAGTTAATCAATGGCTAAGTATTTACCTGCCTTAAACAACCACCTGCCCACCTTTGATGGGATTGATATCCTGACTCCAAATCATTAGGAGCCATAAATCCCCCAGCCCCAGAGTGGGTTGGCATGGAATGGAATGAACGCAAATAAATAAAACTCTAATTGGCTGATATATCACTAGAATAGATTCTGGTATCCATTTTCTTAGAGATAAAGCAGCTCTATCTGCAGGCAATGATGATGTCTTTCCAGTATCTTCCTTTATACAGCACTGCAGGTGTTGGCTGGTGTTTTCCAGACACCTTCCAGTGCTCTCAGATCATCAGGGTTGCAAAAACAGAGGCAGATGAGGAAGACAAGACAAAAGAAAGGACAAGGGGTTTACAACTCATGCTCACAAGCCAGACTACACATGCAGTGTAGTGTAGTATAGTGTGCTGTAGTGTAGTGTAGTATTCTATTTCAGTTGCAGTATTACTACAGTTCTACCAGCAGAGGAGCAGCATTCAGCAGTGAGTGGGCAGCAAAGGACAAAATTGCCTAATACTTGGCATAAGTCCAGGCATAGAGGCCAGCAGCTTGGAAAAGACACAGAAGGAAAACTGTGGCAATATTCAAATGAAGCATGAAGGTGAGACGTGATTTACGGATGTTAGTGAACTAATAACTGAAAATCTCCTCTGTAAAGTCATGTACATAGCAATGAGAATTCATTCGCCCACATATAGCCTCAGCCTCTTGCCCTCTTCAGGGGCAAGGAGATATTCACTTAGCCTTTTAATGGAATTATTAACAGAATCCAGGACCAGACTTTTGCCAATATTTAGGCAGTATTCCAATTTAAAGGGTAAAGCTACCTCATTTTGTCAAGGGTTTATCTATTTCAAGTCCCTACATTACTAAGCCTTGAAAATCTCACTAACTTAAAATTGAACTGAAGATCATATCTGTATCTTTCAGTAGTTAAAAATCTTTAAAAACTAGACTTACTAATATTCTGGGCATTTTTTAAATAAGACCCAGAAGCTGAAGTTTCTTAAGCTTAGCAGTGCTTATCAAATGCCTAAATACAAATAACAATTTGTGGACTAGTCTGATGTATATATTTAGGCTTCTGAAACAGGTTTATTGACACAAAGATTCAGTGGAAACTACCAGGTCACTGAAAATCAAGTGTTTCATGTTCATCTTCTCACATTTGACAAGCTTTGTGCCTTGTTCCTAAACAAAGGCCAGAAAAATCTGTATTCAAAGACAATGACCTTATTTGCTTATTATGTCTCAAGCCTCTATAGTGCCAGCACAGGTTCAAAGCTGTTTTTTTTTTCAGTGACTATATCTCTGAGGCAGACAAACCCTGCCAGTTTCCAGAGTTTCTGCCTTAGATACAGAAGGCTAAAATCTTTAGTGACACTGGTGAAGCTCTGACCCCTCGAAGGTTCCAGGCTCCCTCTACAGAGTCAGGAAACAGAGCCCAAAAACCTTGGGATGAGTTCCCACAATATTTCATTCCTGATCAATCATACAGCGTGTCTGTTGACACCACAGATTGTGGATCTCCCTAGCTACTGAGCTAAATAAAGAGTTTGAATACACTTGTGAGAGTTCCACAGAGACTACACTTTACTCCTTTGATCTCCAAATGGGAGGAGGGTGCTAGAGGAATAGTTAGGGGAAGATCAGCAACTTAGTAGCTTTGAAGAAAAGACAAGGCTACAGAATAATAGCCGTAGTTTAATTTTTCTAAGGAAGTCGCACCTTGCCTTCAGGGAAGCCTTTCTCATTTCCTCTGGTTCCTGTTGTTAATTCCCATGCTGCATATTTTCACGTGTATTTCTATATTGAAATTACCACCATATATAGCAAGACCCACTTTAAAATGATCTTAATACCCTTACCTCCCAGTTTTCTGTATATTTCATATACCTTATTCCTGTACTCAACTTCACTTGTATGTATTCATAAAGTAAATTGCATTCTAGGAGAAGGGGGATGCGAACTTCCACAATGTAACTGCAGTTACATACCGGTGATAAGCATGCCACGATCGTTGTCAAATACCATGGCAAAGGTCTCCATCTCTCCAGGACTCCCTTGATTATCATGGAAGACCTGCAGCTGTGAAAGAGTCTGTACATCCCACACTCTAAAAATCTAGAGGGAGAGAGAGAGAGGAGAAAATCTAGAACTGTATCGTATCACATTGGATTTTCAACTAATTTTTGTTTCTATGATAGTAATGTTATAGCTTCCAATGAAAATAACATTGTTAAGTGTGGTACATCACCAAATAAGCGAAGCAAATACCAAAGGTATCTGTATCCCCATTTTACTAAGAATAATAGGCACAGAAAGGCTGAGTTTTGCAATCCTGACCTGACAAGTCCACAGCAGAATCAGATCTCCTGAGAACTGGTTCTACTCCTTAATGACAAGATGACTCCATTGTGTCTTACTTTTCAGTCACATACAGATAAATGCCCATAGTTTAAAAGCTTGTATTTGAACTGGACTATCAAATGGTGTGTAACAGTACAAAGATAAATTCCAGAGGGTTCCAGATAAAGGAATTCCTGAAATCTTTGACAGCAGGTGTTGGAGCAAATCAGGATCAGGACACACTGCAAAAGGGTCATTTTTATGCATATATAGTTCTTTTGCTCTCCATATAAAAATACTACTGATCACAGTTGGGGTACTATCCTGTAAAGAATACTAGATATATTAGATACATCTAGATATAAGTTCTTACTTTCAGTTTCAACGGAAAATACAGCACTTGCTTTAAACACTAGAATTACTCATCAACAATTATATGTTAGCAACACTTATTCATCCTGCCCGATCAAAGGCTGTGTTGAATTTACTGCTATCCCATGCAAACCCCTCTTAATCCTGCAAGACATCATGATATAATTTCACAGATCCCATGGCTTTTAGTATGGTGTATTTCCCACAAGATAATCTTGTTATACTCTCAAAAGTTATTCTGTCATCATCTCTGCCTGCAATTCTTATTTATCTGTCAAAACCATGGTGAGTTTTATACAGGCATTTGTGCAAGCTATTTGTGTTTTTTCAATCCTGTTATTGAAAGGCGGAGCTGCATTTTTAATTGTGATTTTAACACAAAGACACATGTTGCTACAATGCTCCCATTGATACTGGGAGTGTTGTGGGTGTTTACAAAACTCATTGAATCTTTGGATGAAATGCTCCATAAAATGTAAGTCCGTAAAACACATCAGCACAAACCCATGAAATATTCTACCAAATTTGATAACTGAGCTACATCTCAGACAGAAATATCACATGAATAATTCTGCTACAGACCCTGGAGGTCTTCCTCTGTCAGCTGTTTTTGATTTTGAACTTTGTCACTCAGTTGAGATCTCAGTGGCTTCTCTTAGGTGATCTTGAGGCAGTTAGTCAAATTCTAACTTCATAGACTTGGCCAGGAAGCATGAAGGAGCCAACCCACCCTGACTGGGGCTGGGCTGCTGTTTCTCTAAAAGAGTAGTAATTTTGGGAGAGCTAATGAGGAAAAAAAAATAAGTCTAGGAAATATCCTAGGGAAATCCAGTGCCATTTCTTTGATTCATCGCATGATCTCCTGAATGGTGACAAACATTATGGTAAAGATAGGTCCAAGTCTGCCGCAGACAGCTTGGGTGCAGATTCTTGCATTATATTCCTGAAAACCTACTTAATTCACCCACAGGTAAAAGCAGCTATACATGAGGTTTCCTGTTGCGGAAAGACAGTCCAGTAAGCCTCTTGAAACCCGCCTAAGCAGCTGTCCCTAACAGATTGGCATTGTAACAGAAAAAGAAGCAAATGGAATTGGGACAGCAAGGCTGGAAGTTCATTTGGAAATGACTTGTTTTTTCTTGATGACTGATATTTTAGATAGCACAATGACTGGCATCTTAGAAAAAAAGAGAATAGACAGAACAAAGACTGTAGAGCTCTGTTCAGCACTTTCATATAATTTCATAAAAGTTTCAATGACACAAGCTACTTGCTAAGGCCATTAACAAGTTATGCCCCAGGAAATGACTTACAGCCAGTCTTATATCAGAAGTGCTAGAAACTACTATCTGATGTGTAACTCAAATTCAGCACAGTCAGGGTGCTATTGACCTAAAAATTCTGGTGACTGGTAGAAGAAAGATGGATTAAACTATCATTAAAGACATTTGATTTGCAAAGTAATTGCTTTTAGCTCATCTTGCCTAACACCAGGCTAGAAACCTGACAGGAAGAACTCTGAAGAAAAAAACAAGAACATGACATCTGTTAACCTCATAAAGAAAATAGATACAATCAAATTCACTGCTGACAACTCAGAAAATTCAGTTCCATAATATTACTCACTGTATCATACAAAGATCTTTGAAAACCTAAAACAGCCCTGAGAAATACTTTCTCCGCAAATTTGGAATTACATAATTTTGCTTCTGCAGAGTATCACTTGTATCTGTCCATTTGATCACATAAAAGCTAAGAGGTTTTTTATATATAACTACTTCAGGGAAAAATTTTGTTTTACACCTATAAACAGAAAAAATAAGTGGTTTTCCAAAAGACACACAGCAAATCATAGTCCGAAATGTAACCCACAAGTTTTGACTATTTCAGCTTTCCTCACCATAGCTTATTCCCTTCTTCATTTTGAAATGTATTTATTCTTCTGTTGAACAGAGCATATGCCTGTTATAATTCATAGGCAGCATGTCATGTCCTTAAAAATGCTTTTGATAATGACGAATACTTCACTTGTGCATATGTTCATGCTATGAAAAGTTTATTGCAATTGCCAAAAATGATTTCTTCCAAAGAAACACACTATACAATTAAGAATGAATGTTTGTTACTCTGGATGGTATAAAATGTTGAATTATCTCTGTTATTTTTCACTTAAAAGAAGATCTCAGCATGGAAAAACCACTAGTGCTAAAAAAACCCCAACCAAATAGAAGACTGTTCACTGTTTGCAGAATTAAAATAAGGGAGACAGTAATGGACGGAAATTATTCAGGGAGATATACAGATTTTGAGATTATTAGAATTTCCATCAGTAACCTGATTTTAAAGGAAATTACAGAGGATCCAGCAAAATTCTGAAAAGGAAGGAAGGAAACAGATACACTGATCAGTGTAAACACAGATCACCTTTGGCACCAGAGAGAAGTTCACGCATGAGTGTTTCAGAATTTTATGTAGAAAGAAAATTTCTCCTGAATAGAAATATATAGTTGAATAGTTGAATAGAAAAAATGATGAAACTATTCATCCAGCTGACAGTAGACCAGCAAAAATAGAAAGAAGAATTGGTGATGAAGATCGATAGTTAAGGCAATGTTGCAGGTAGATCTCCAAGCTAATTTCTGACACAGTCACAATTAGGGCATATAAAACCAGCTGTAAGAACAGAACATTAATCAGTAGCAGGTATATATAGAGATACTCTAGTCAGGTAAAAGCAATAAGTCACCGAACGGATATATAATGACCTTTCCGTAAACATCACCCAGATCTGTTACACAGTAGAATTACACAAAACAAACCTGAAGACAGACAATTCTAATAATCTCATAGACTATTCAAGTTAAATTAGTCAACAATTGAAACATAAATTTGACAGTTTATTTATCGAATCAATAAGAAAAGATGATTTTATGGCACAAGTGAATATAAGTAAGAGCCTCTTGCACTATTTCTTGCTGCTTGTTCAGGTATTAATGCCAGTACCACATTAAGAAAATGCAGTCACTTAAAGAGACAGCAAATACCTGGACACATTGCAGCAGTCGTAAATCTCTTCCTTCCAGTCTTCTTCCTTTCCCAGCCCATGGGCAGGATAGGGAGATTACATAAACCACTCTTCCACATGAGTAAGTCCCACACAAGGCATCACCGGCATGGCCGCGAGGTACGATGTCACTGCTGTTCATCTGCATCAGCACACATGACTGTGCACGAATTCATCCACAAAGAGCGGCAACAAAAGGCGTGCTTATTTGGACATTAAGAGGTGACTAGGGCAACTTGCCCCAGGAATGTTTTGTTAATAGTAATATTGCTGTTGTACTTATTTATTGCAGAACTTCCCCATCAGCCTGACAAATACCAGGAATCCCTGAAGCCCTCTGAAAACATATTCTTTATAGCAAAATGCTTCTAGACTGTGTCTTCTGAAATCACAGAATACAGACTATCTTCAAGCCAAAAAACCCCACATTACAGAGGAGGGGAAGTCTGGAGAGAAGGAGCTTCAAGTGCTTTTGGAAACAACTTCTTTTTTCTTCCTGCGGTTTCCACCTTACAGGGAAAGCTGAACCGTACTTACACAGCAATGTATCAACAACACCGGCTTACATTAAAGAAAAACCTGGTTCAGTTTGGATGCTAGCAGAATTGGCTTGGACCCAGAGATAAACCTTTTTTAAGAGTTAGCAGAGCAGGGATTCTTGCCTGTGTTCCCACATTGTGGCTAGCTTCCTTCACACAGTTGGTAACAGGCCCAGAGGAGCACTGGAGGAACACATGCTGCCTCTCTTTCCTATCTATCTCAGCTGTGACAGCTTTAGCAAACTGCTTCGTTATCCTCTCCAGGACTGCAGTCTGGATCACCTCCCTCTCTTCTGCGTTGCTCTTCCTGTGGCTTTCATTTTTCAACCCAATAGCAAAACAACATAGTTGCAGGTGGAATTATCACAGACAATAAGCAAAATTGGGAACCAAATCCCTCCAGAATTCAGTGGGATTTCTTGCCAAAGTCTTCTGAGATCCCTTAAAAAGTTTACATGTGTATATTTGCATACATAAACACTTTTCTCTCAAGCACCACCTTCCTTCAAGCCCTAAAATTCAGAATATAGAAAAAAGCCTGACCTATCTTTTCTATCTGGTCTAAAGCCTATGTTTTATGAGCATGCAAAAACAGTGACACCCCTCTCGTATTTTTCTTAATACATACACATAGACAAATGAAAAGCAAAAGATTCATCTTACCAACTAAAATGGGAACAGCAGAGGGAGACAGAACAAAGATGGGAAATGTGGCAAGATAAATTTGGCAAATAAATATTGTACACCCTCTCAGTACAATAAAGTTCAGGCTTGGGAACACTGTGTCTCCTGATGGGTTGCTATAAGGAGGCCACTATGGAAACATGCATTCACTTTGGAAGAAGTGAATCCTCTTCTGCTCTTTTCTGTCTGTAATTAACTGAGAAGAAAAAGACTAAAGAAGTCCATGATTTGCTGACATCCCCTCCCCCCCCACCAAAAGATAATACCTTTGAATTACTGCTAGTTAAGCATAAGAAAGTGACCTTAAAACACTGCTCTAAAGAAAGTATCTCAACAACTCTCAAGAGAAAACAGTAACTTCCTTTTAGTGCTTCCAAACTCTCATATCCCTGCTGATACTTTCTGACAGTTAAGGAAAATTTGGTTTTTGAAAAAGACAGACAACTTTCCTCAGTTTTAGACAACTTTCCTCAGTTTTACAAAATCGTGATGCTGCAAGTCTTTAAAACAAGTTATGAAGAAACACTTGTGCAGGAAAATCCAACTACTCTTGGGGCAGAAAGAAGTTGCACTAGCCACAGCATTTGCTGTAGTAATATACAGGAAGAGTAAGCAACAATCAAAGTTGATTTTCTGTTGAAGTGTTCAGTTTATCTGCCCCTATTGCTCAACTGTTTCAAGGCGGTGTTGAAGGCTTCAAGGTCAAAGTGAAAAAAATTCAAATACAAATTCATACAGAACATCTGAGCCCTCAAAGACAAAAATCACCAGGCATGAAGCAGAGGTCAAACTGCGGTTCTGCTTGCTGTGTTATTTAATAGCATAAGTTGTGATCCCTGAAGGTGATCCTGCAAAGTACTACAACTCCTTGTCGTTATTAGAAGACTTACGAACAAATTGATGTCAATGGGATTACTTGTGAGGCTAAGGCAAGGAGGATTTAGCTCTAAGCACATTAATGCAACATGGTGCAGCAGATGGTACTATAACAAGTGCCTTATTGACACAGTAATTTGGTGAAGTTCAAAATTATGAACATTTCAAATCACTTCCTCAAATAGTACCATTAACCTGGTAATATATACAGTTACTTTCCTTTTCCCAGACATGGAGGAATGCTGCAAAGAAATCAAAGCGCTTTATATGCAACAGTGAGTCTAATTGTACAGTAATGAGCCTGCAGGATATTTACTGGGTGCTATGCAACAACTGAGTGTGTGTAAAGACTCTGTATGTCTGACTCTGCACTGTGTACTCAATGTGCTGACAATAGACCTACCTGACCTCTAATGCAAAGATGAAATAACCCTCAACATTTCTGGGGAACAGTTTCAGTGGACATTTAGATGGTGCGTGGGTCAGAAGCAGAAAGCTAGAGGTGTAGGACAGAGGTGACTGCCCATGAAAACCTACATCAGAAGAGCTCAAAAACAGTCAGATTCCTCCTATCAATCTTCAGCCAATATTAGAATGATGCTGTCCCCTTAGACATAGGGTTTGTAGTAATTTTCAGGTATACAACACTTCATTCACATTTTTAAGATCTCCTATTTCTTCATTCCCCCATAGAAAAATAAGCAAAGAGACTACAGGTCTGGAAATTTATATTTAATATAGCTTAATATATATTTATATTATATATTTATTTAACTATTATATATATTTAACTATTATATATTTATTTATAATATAAATTTATACTATATATTTAATATAGCAAATTTATATTTAATATAGCTTAAAACCTAGATCTCAGTTTTCTGGTAGAACTCTAGAAATTAGTACAGGCAGAGTATAGATCTTGCTCTCTTTCAATCTGTAGCAAATACAGATTATTTAATACTTTAACCATCAAATACTTGCCCAGAAACAGAACACCTAATGGATCATTTTCATGTATGCTGAGAACACATGAGGACAATCCATTCATGAAGGAAATTTGTGCATTCTCAGATATACTGAGAAACAAAACATCATTTTGCAAAGATACAACCAGAGCTAGGACAGAGTTTCCTCAAACAGACCAGCTGCATGCTGGTTGTAGGCACGTAAGTCTAAGAACTACAGAAGGAAAATGTAGGTATGAGCCAAAAAAGTAAATTTAAAATTAGTTCTAATCCCTTTTCCTTTTTCACAGAATCACAGAATGGTTGAGGTTGGAAGGGACCTCTGGAGGTCATTTCGTCTAACTCCACTGTTCAGGTGGGGCCACCAAGACCCGGTTGCCCAGGACCATGTTCAGATGGATTTTGAATATCTCCAAGGATGGAGACTCCAGAACCACTCTGGGCACCACTGAAAAGAGCCTGGCTCCATCTTCTTTGCAGCCTCCACCCTGATATTTATACGTATTGATGAGAACTCCCTTGAGACTTCTCTTCTGTAGGCTAATTTTGTAGGGTTTATTTACAGACTACTCAAGAGACACAGTAATTTGAATAATGGAAAATGGGACAGAAAATAACAGAAAACTGGGTAAGTTACATGAAAAGTCCAAAGAAGAATATTCAGTGTTCTTGAAGGATTATGCAATATAAGAGGAGAATAAAGTTCTTAATATCTGGGAGGAGCAAATAAACTGAAGAGGATAAAAGCACAGCCCAAGGGAAGGATTAACTTTGGCTTTCAAAGCAGTATACAAAAAATGTATCTGATATAGATGTGGCCACATAATTTCTGTGAAGGATGACTGGAGCAGATTTCCCAAATACCTCCTTTTCAAATTATCTAGATTAAATTTAATATTGTTGATATACAGTACATTTCAGTAACAGCCACGTTAGCAATGGTTTGACATAAATTAAACAATGTGCTTCCAGCTCAGCTGTTCTCATTTTTCGGGAAGACAAATGACTGTATTATAAATATATCCTTAGAACACTGTCACGTGCTTTCAAAATAGGTTAGATAAACGTCCACACTAACCTACAGAGGCATTGATACAATCACCTGCTCAGTTCCAGACAGGCAAAAGACATTTATGAATTCCCACTGGGATATCACACAGCCTGTTTGCCATTAAGCAGACGTAGAGAGAGGACTGGGGACTGATAGCATTAAGGTTTGAGTAAATTTTTAAAATTCAGAAAAAAAATTTAATATCATATCTTGCCTGAAACCCTAAAAGTTGTCTTTGGGTTCTGTAAGAATAAAACTAACATATATATTAACAGAGTTAATTTAGTATGGGCAAATTTCAACAGGCAATGTTTATGTGCTTGCATAAAGTTGGGTGCATCAGATTATGAAGAAGTTATGCATGGAATGAAATTCTGCCATGCTCTAGAATAGAGATGCAAGAAATCGCCCTGTTTATTCCACTACTCTCCTACCGTATGTAAATGTGTGCATTCCTCTTTCAGTATTAGCTGCCAAAAATGACATTTCTTTTAAAGAGAAATAGACCAAAGAACATTCCCTCCACTGATTTACAATTAAGGTTTTGTGTTTTTTTACAAATGATACTGTACAGTGGTGTAAAGGCTGGGAATTTATTCCTTACCAGAGCCCCACTGATCATCAAACAAAACCGAGATTGTTTTTATGCATTGAAGCCTGT
The DNA here is from genome assembly GCA_013398295.1 of Chionis minor. NCBI lineage: Eukaryota > Metazoa > Chordata > Aves > Charadriiformes > Chionidae > Chionis > Chionis minor. The sequence continues at coordinate 870,598 of VZSF01008262.1, forward strand.
AGGGTCAAATCTTGCTCTCCTGACTCACTTAAGCGGTCTAATTTAACCAAATCCACCACCAGAGGCATTCCAGTAAAATCCATGGAACAAGGGGTGTAGCAAACTTTGTCTTACGGACTACCATTGACAACTCACGCAGGCAAGACATGAAGTTTCAGCCTCCACTCTTTTAGTTGTGAATCCCCACTCCACGCTAAGTGAGAGAGAGTGGTTGTCACTGCTTCACAGCCTTCCAGTACAAGGGCTATGCAGTCTGGTCTGGTCTTTGCCATTGGCCTTAACCTTCTTGCTTCCACAGAGCATTATGGGTGTAAGAGCATCTTTCAGAGCTGCTTCCTGCCACAGCTCCAGGTCTAGCAATCTCTGTCCCTGTGAGTGTGGGGTGCTTTTTTTTCCCCTCAATGTTTCCTGAATGCATTCAAAGAGTTTTGTAATATGAAAAAGATGAAGGGATAAATGCTTCAGGCTGCAGGATGAGAACAAGAATGGGCAAACTAACTATAGAGAGGAAGTGGCAAGGAAGGGCTGAGCAATGTGGAGGAGAGAAAACAATAAACATAGCAGAGATTTCCTATGCAGCATTCTTCTATCTAGGCTGGGGTGTCAGGTCAGTTTTCCATTATTTTTCTACCCCACAGATTGCTCTCATATTACCATATACCCTGTAGAACTAATTCTTCAGCTGATTGGGCCCACTTTAAAAAAAGACTAGCAATTTCTATTAAATTACAGTATTGGTATTTGTACAAAAATGCTGTAGTACCAATGTAGTAACCAGGCAAATCAAGTACCTTTATACAGGACAGTCTTGCCTTGCCTGGGTTGAAACATCCAACTTATGTCATGGTTGATTCTGTCTGAAGCATCCAAGGATTCTGCTTCCAAGTCCAAAGATAGCAATTTTTAAGGACTTACATATTCTACCAGCATTTCTTTTCAATAAAAAAGATATTGCTTCAGTGAATGGCTGAATAAGCCATATTATTTTACTTCGTACTCCCTGAGACCTAAGAAAAAAGGTGTAAAATAGTGGTAGCAGTAGGAAATATCTCACTCATTCCTCTTTTTATAACTCTCAAATGATACATATCAATGAAATTACAGCCATAAATCAATAGACCAGGCTGTTACAGCCATTTTGGAAAAAATGTCTTCTGAAAATGAGGTTAGTGGCTTGTGCAGAATAATTCAAATCAAAGTATTATATACATTTGTATTTACCATTAAATACCTACACTTTCATTTCCATGCCAATAACCTAATCTATGACTCCAAGCTGCTGACACTTTAGCAGAGTCCATGTATTATGTGAAAATCTGAGTCTGTATTTTGGTGAAATGACACAAAGGACAAGGTTAATACCTTCAGACAAATTTAACAGTATTTCATTTGAAAATATTTTCAACAAAAACATAAGACAGATACACTGTAAGTGTAGTTGTGATGAATGTCGTTCCTGTTGGTCTGTGGTATATAATTTAACATGGACAATAGTTTGGGTTTGCGGGAAATCTCAACACAAGATTTGGAACCTGTTCCTATGATTACAAACAAATAGAGCACATCACTATTTCAGATCTCCTAGTAAATTCACTTAACTGAACAACTGAAGAAAAAGACATGGTTGTGGACTACAACTGTAATTGCACCAATACACACTGTTACCTTTAAGGTCTTCACCACCTGGAAGATCAGGAACAAATTTATTTCCAGGAATATTATATTCTGAAGCAAGTCTAGCAGCCCAGAATTATGTTAGTCCCTCCCTGTGGCCTCCCCTCTTCGTCAGTGTCACTACTATGGAAATACTAATTCATATGACTAAAGGACATACAGAAATTATTTACAAACCTATGGCTCTACCTAATTTCTAAATATTCTTATGTTATAAATACAAGAAAGTTTAAGTTTTTTGATTAGAGGATTTGATATATATATCACTTTTGAACAGCTTCCTGACAGCAGTTTACAAGTAAATTGTTCTGTCAAGAAATTCTTATAATATTGGAGCAAATTGCTCATGTGCTGGACTAGTTTAAAGAATCTTCATTTTCTTAAATGGAACTGTTATGTGAGTTGAAATCCTAAATCAGTTTCTTATTTGTTGTCATAAGTTTGTTTTGTTATTACTGGCTCAGGGCAATCTGTTTTTGGTTAAATTAAGTATCACAGAAGGTTTCTTCATTGTTTTCCAAAAAGCAGTATTTCACACTGGCCAAAATGCCCCAGTGTAAATAAAGAAGTCTTCTCTAAACAATTCACATGAATTCCATATTTCAGTGCAATGTGTCCTGGGTTTGTCTGCCACCAAACACACCACTGATTTTTGGCACCCGAGGGAGTGAGCTCTCTGTGCAGATCTATTGAGGTCTACCACAAAGAAAACCAAAAAGTGCTGGAAGAAGACAGCACTGCTCAAACAGCAGATGTCTCCCATGCTGACAAGCAGAACTGATCTATGGAAGAATATTATTTTTCTTTCAGTGGATGTATTTGACTGATGCTCGTTTTGCATCACCTTGTGATTCTATACAGATGTGAGAACTAATGACTAATTCAGCATGAGCAGTGACTATTTTTTTTTCCTTGCAAGCCAAGAAGCCATGCATATACATTTCAGCTTTGGCACCAGCTCTCCTCTTAGAAGAGATTGTAGAAAAATCCAGACTTGCCTCCATCTGTCTATGCATTAGATTGCATAATACCACTTTGACTGGTTAAGAATAAGGAGGGCCAAGGTTACCTAGTTTGCTGTTTCTTGAAGAATATCTATATCAAAATCATCCAGATTATTTAATTTGTTACAGTAGAGTTGTACTTCTGATTTTTACACTCAGTTTACAGCACTAGATAAATAATTAGTATTTTCTGTAAGATTACCTTATATATAGGGGAACTGACAGAAACAAGACTAATTAATTTCAAATACCTGCGCCTCAGATTGTTTTTTGTTTCGCCATAGGCAGTGCTGAGAGCACAATGCCTTTAGCTAACCTTGACCAGAGTACTCAGGTCAAATGCCACAATGGTACAAGTAAATTGTACCGTTATCCATTTTACCAGTTAGAGGAAAGGGAGCAGCCAGAAACGGATGGAAAATGCATATCAACTCCTGGCTATGAGGTTGGTGTGGTCGTGAGGGTTTTGGCTTTTATGACAATGGGACATTCTTTGAAGAATATGGCCTGTTAGAGAGGGATGGGTTCTGCCTGTGTGGAAGGGGCAAGGGAATCTTTGTCAGCAGGCTGGCCAACTGGGTGAGCTGGGCTTTCAACTGAAGGATTTGGGGGATGGGATGGTTGCAATGCTCAAGCCAACTTATCCAACATGGGAATAAGCCAGTCTTAATTAAAAAAAGTATTCCCTACTTTTGAACTTCTTCTGTATTTTTAGCTGAAAAATGGCACAATAACAAAGGTTTTGTTTTAATACGAATATCTGACATGTTTCAGGTTAAATTTAATTTTGGGAATGTCCAGAAAAAGTATTAATTTAATTTTCCTAAGCTTTTCCCTACTCCTGCTATTCTGTCAAAAAGCTAATGCAAAATTTGTTGAATATAAAGAGATTTTGTTTCCCTTGGTTACAACACTTCCATGAGATCATTGATATCTCTCTGACTTCGTTTTCAGTGAAGATCTATAGACTTTCCTTGTTTTGTTTCAGTGGTCTCCTGTGTCACAGTCACTGAAAGATGAAATAAACAAAATAGAGAAAACTATTTTGATTTTTCTTATGCTGGGCAGGTTGGAAAGCAAGTTGGTAATTTTTTCTCAGGTGGAAAAAAATTATGTGTTTAACATAACGTTAAAAGTACCCTGGGAAGTTGTGCATTTCTGTATAATTCCTGGGTTATGTTTATACAAACACAAATGTTCTTTTACCGGGTTGGAAGCAATCCTGTTACAGGTAACCTTCCTCTGCTACTGTGTATACCATGTATCATCTACAAATTAAATTCTTTGGTCACAGAGTGATCATCATTTTATTTGGAAAGTCCTTTAGACTTCTCTGTGAGAGATCCCGTCTTTTTTGGTATAGTTTTCATCTATGACCACAAGATTTACCTGACTTTTGAAAGTCTAGGAATTTATTTCTATTTCTTTTCATTTTTTGCCTTATAACTCACAGTACCATTTCAAGACACATAGCTTCTAATTAAAACATACTTTCATATATAAGTGATCTTACTGATGTCATCGGCACAACTCAGCTACATTTAGTTAAGATCAGGTGTCCACATACTTGGAGACTTGTAAAATAGATTTTGATTCCTTCTAAGTCATCATACTGAATCACAGAAAGGCCCAGAAGGGACCTTAAGAGATCTTCTAGTCATTTACTGCCCCAAGGCCTTCATTCTGAGTTGCTTTTCTATAAATATCTTCATGTACATTCATTCCCCTTAAGTCACGTTTTATGTCTTATTCCATTTTTCCTACATGTATAGCTTGCAGGCAATCTGTCAAAACCGTCCTTAATTTGGCAGTAACGTATGCCTGTAGCAAATGTACGGAGTTACATACAGAACACACAGGTATAGATTTATAGGAGTGAGGAAGGGGGAATGGTTATGGCTCCAGGATTATAGGAGATTTCTGATTACTTATTTTCAGCTAGTAGTACTTTTAGAAGGGCATGGGTTATTTTAAGAATAGGATTAAAGACATGAAAATGTGGTATTTACTGGCACCTCAATGAGCAGTGGTAAGCAATTATGGCAGAAGAGCAGCACAGACAGAATAAATGGCTCAGTAACATTTCCTACATAACCCAACAAAAATCTGGAAACCTTTGAGACAGATGGATATCTCAGTAGATTAACTATATCAGGTTCTCATTGCTTTATAGGAGGTATTTTCCACAGATCATATCTTCGATTTTAGTGACCATTCTGAACTCTAATACTTCTGCCCAGGGCCTGCAGCCTTAATTAGTTCGGAGCAAATGGTTAATTTGGTACATATGCTCTGTATTCCATCATTGCAGATGTTAATGAAAATATTAAATACTGCTGAATATTGAAAATATTGCATACTCTTGAAAAAGCTCCATAGCCATTCATAACTACTCCTTCAGTAGCTTCTCATTTATTTTTGCACATAAATTTAAAAGTTTGTATTCTCTCTTGAACAGTCTCATTTTGACAAATGAGCTAAACCACTGGTGCCATGATTCCAGCAATAACTTAAAGGAAACTCATCCATTTCCAGCAGAATCTTGCAATATTTGGTTGATGAAGTTTTATTATTGATTTTATTAGTATTGCTGTTCACAGACAATGTTTTGGATCAGTAAGCCTTGTAAAAGACACTGTTCAGAAAGAGGTCAATAGTTGAACAAGATGTATAGAGTCACCAGTGTAAGAAAAACTCCACCCATGAATTTAGTAGGCTGACAGGCAGAGAGAAGGGTAAATGAAATTGTAGGAAGTTTCTGCAGGGGATCACTACTGAAGCATTCAGGTACGGGTTATGTTATAATTCTGGTGGTTGCCAAAGTAATATGGAAATTACCAGAATGTTAATATCTACTGTTGTAAATATTCTTTTGTCACATTCAGAAAGAATATACATCAAATAGTTCCATTCTAGTCTTGCTTCTCAATATAAAATAATTTGGAAATCTTCAGCTAAGACTCCACCTTTTTATTAATATAAATGAACTCATGAAAAATGAGATTAGGACTAGATACTATCAGAAGCACTTACTCAAAAAACAATTCCTAGTTGCACTTATAGCATTGATTTCCATGAAGCTAAGAAAAGTGTTCTACCTTTGCAGAGGAAAGGCTGATGACATGTTGGTCTTTTTCATTTGTCACAATTTCCACAACACTATGTCGGTGTCCTGATAGCTTCCCTGTAGGCCTACTATTAATAGCAGGATGCCACAAACGAAGGAGTTTGTCATGACCTGAAAAAAAAAAAAATAGTCAGAAAGACTGAATAGTCACTGGTATTACAAATAAGCTTCATAATGGAGAGCTTAGCGTTGATACATCTCTGCTTTCACCATGTAGGCAATTCCACATAAGGATGTGAATTTTTAATTCTAATGGCTGGATTCCAGCTTATGTTTGCATTGCTTATCCCCAAACTTGTATTAAAAACACAGGACTGATTTGCCTTTCACAGCCTTTTTATTTTGCTAGAGGAACGTCAGGGACACTGAACGTGACTACATCCATTAGCCCCATAGGAGCAGACTACTTTTTATAAAGAGAACTGGGGCTCAGGTTTTTTTCCTTCAAAGATATAATTTACAAAAATGTCAAAACAATACTTGTGTCCACTTATCCAGGAAATGAAAGGATGATCACCTCTGTGGAAGACGGTGGGTGTGCAGAACAGGAAGGGGAGCAGACATGAAAGCTGAAGGCAGATAGGAAATGGTAACTGTTGATGAGCGATTTTGTGTCTTGAGGTAAATGAGTATTAGGACTTTTGTGTTTATTTGAATGTTTGAACATTAAATTTACCTACAATTTAGGGAATAATCCTTGACTGCATTATAGATGGATCTTTTAGTACTATTTTCATTATAGTTTCCATAAATATTTCAAAACACAAAGATGTTAAAAATGTATTAGTAAAATCCTGGGTTTACATACTGATGTAAACACAACTGTACCTGAAATATCTGAAATATTTCATATTTTTCACAGGAGTTTCAAGAAAACATGAGCACAGTTTAAATTTGACATTAATTAATTTATATTTTAGCTTTCAATTCCTGGCAAATATTGCAATTCTATGAATTGTATGCAATTAGCTGAACACTTTATTTTGACACGCAATAAGTGAAACAGCCACATTTTATCTAGAGTTTTAGTTTTCTCTCAGCTTAAAGTGAAGTACATAAAGTCAAAACAACATAGACTAGGAAGTACATGCCCCAAAAGAACATACACCAAACCTCAAGACTGTGAAGCTCCACTCAGTTTTGTTAACAGAGAGAAGAGTTAAAGGTCAGCTCTTGCAGTCTGCTCTCCAGGGATTTCTCAAACTTGTTCAACCTACTGTCATTGGTCAGTCCCTCCCTCTCTCTCTGCAGACATGTCTTCCTTTCCTTCTTAATACAGCAATATGTGATTCATTTAGGAGCACCCCATCTCCCTTTTCCTCCATCAAGCATAACTGTCCTCTCAGTTAAATTGATTCCACTGTTTATGTAGCCTCTCTCTAAATGAGAGAGGATCATTGGAGAATTGATCTACTCTTAAAATAGCTACAACAGAAAGTCATTTCGGTTTATGCCAGATCATTTCACAAATGTGACTGAGAATGCAACCATGCAAATGGCTGTACTGGCACAACCGAGGGATAGGCTGTACTGGCACAATCTGCATAGGAAAAGGGAGCTATGGATAAGTAGCTGACTGTCAGTAACTTCAATGGGAACCAGTTTCTTTTCAGGACAACTTTCAGGCAAAACGATTCTAGATTAGAAGCCTATGCTGTAAGCATGGCAGGAAGTAGCTTAAAAAGGCTGTAATTACTCAAGAGCTGTGTGAAGCCCTTTTGGATGGGGAAACTGCAGAACAGCCTGGGTCCCTGCTCACTTCCCCCGTTGTTGTGTTAGGCTGTCAGACATGTCCCGTAAGTTAGCAGAACCCGTGTGACGAGGCCAGTACACATTACTGAGAAACAAGACCACGGGAGTAAAACTCAGCTTGCAGACCTCCCATGAGGTCAACATGAGGAGATGAAATATGGTAGACAGGAGCCTCCAGTGAGACTGGTGAGTTCAGTTACAATCAGAGGGAACAGACACTGTTTCAACAACATGTCCTTTAGCAACTCCAGATGGAAACTGTCATGTCTGAAAATGACAAGGAACTAGGTAGAAGCTGTTGATAGTATCTGACCAACTCAACTACCTACTCGCTGCACTTTTGAGGAACAGGATCTTTCTTAGCCTTCCTAACTGCTATGTTCTTTATACTCCTTTGGTGATGGCAGGTGAATGGAGGGGAGGATAGTGCCTTTTAACAGTGGCACAGAGAGTTTCTTTTAAAAATAGAATCACTAATACATGTTATTTACTTATATTAACAATATCATAAGGAATAGCAAGTGTCATTAGGAAAGAAAACCTTTCCCTGCATTAAAAATGATGTTTGCTTCTTATGAGAAATAGTGCATTAGGTTTTATTCTTTTTACTGATGTTGAGATAATGGTGGATTTGGTTATAGTCGATATGTTCTCTCCCCTCTTTCTGGACTAACGCCACATTGGCCCTAACATTCACTGCTTCACTGCTTCACTGGAACATTTGCTGGAACATTTATTCTCTCTGTGCTCCAAATATGCCTCCGGGATTCAGAATCCTTATACAGAAGGCATGGGTATGAAGCACATTCAAGGAAAGCCTGAAGAATATGAATTATCTATCTACTTATCAGACAGCAAATTTTTAAGATTCTGTGAAATCAGTTCTTTGATTCATAATGGGCTCAGTTCAGTGCTCTCCATTCCAAGATAAATAATTATGAAAGCGTGCGTTTAGGTTTTTTAAAAAGCCAGATTCTATGACCACAGCTCTATTTTAGCTAGATGTTATGGAGTCCAATACATTCTTTGAACATGTGATCTTTTGTCAAGTTGTCTCCCTTGCTTACACAGTTTTGCAATTTGTGTGGTATTACAAGTCTGCTGAAATGTCTGAATTTCACTAGTGTTGAAACCCCCTTGAGAATAATAGCATTTCTGAATGGAAAAAAATGCTAGGATTAATTTGGCATCCTCTGATAAACTATAAAATAAAAATATAATTCCTAGTTTCTTTCTATGCTGCTCCTTGCACACAGAAGGACCTCTTATACTTTAAAATAACTTGTCACTCCTTCAAGATTGCTTTTTAAATAATCTTGGGTTATTATGTCTGCAAAACCTCTTAAGAACGATCCGACATCTGGTAAACTAACACAAGTTCATATGCTTATAGTATTGACAAACGTCTCTCTCTTTTTTGATGCTGCCTTGCCTGTCTTCATACGTTCTTAAATTCAGGCTGCATCATAGAAAAGAGTCTGATTATACTTGTGAGTATTACTATTAGTGGAGTCCTGGGATATGATTTCTATAACTAGTATTCCTGGGAATTGCTGAAAATGTCAATACCAATGTACAGTGCCAACGGGAAAAAAAAAAAGATATAATATGTTACCAGTTACATCGCTTGTGCCAGGAATACACAAAGGATACTGAGCAAGCAGAGAGGACTTCCTTTTATCAGTCTTAAGCTGCTACTGCTAGATTTAGAAATTACTAATAGTTTTTTTCCTACTTTATTGCTCACAGGAGAACAATAGCTGGATTTGAAGAAACAATAGGATTAGAAGTTGATGTATCATATAATTTAAAACTGATCCTCTCCAGCTTTTATATAAATACATCGTTTGATTTTAACTGTAGTTTTTCCCTGAGGTGCTGATTAAGACAGATGGAATTGAAATGGATACAGAATAAGAGGAAAATCACATCACTTTCCATTCAACATAATATTAATGCAAAATGCTACATAGAAAAGTTATTCTACATTACTATGGACTCCATATTGTAGGGCACTACCAGGCTTTTATCATTTTATTAGTTGAAGAAGTCTAAGCTTTTAGCATGAAAAGTGAACTCTGTACCAGGTTTGCTTTTATTTTTCTTATTCATTATTATAAATATCAAGTATCTGGAAAATAAACTTATGTTGTGTCACAGTACTGGCAAACTCATAGCATATTTAAATACAACAAATAAATTACAGAAGAGTAAGGGTGTTAAAACATGTCTTTTTTTAATAGTCACTTCCCAGTGTAATAATACATTGTAGTATTTTGCATACCATTTTTGCTATAAACACCTGGCTAAATAACATTTGATTGGGATTTAGTAAAGTGGTTAGCAGACTTATCCCCACTGAATACTTTAGAAGCTATCCTGCAATCAAAGGTTGGATTTTTTTTTCTTTTAATTGCTGAATGTGACATATAAGCATAGTTTTTACAAATGTTTGTATGTCACCAAGAAATAGATATGTTATTATTCCTGAATTATTTAACTGCTCTGGTCTTTGATTTTTAGGGTATATTACAGGTAAAATTTCAGGCTTGATAGTGAAGAAGACTAGCCTATGTTCATTTGAAACAGTTTGATACTCTCATTAACTGATCATCAACAAGAGTTTCTCAGCCAGACAAGAGAGGGATGGCCTTTAAGATGCACAGGAAACATAGTGTGCTCTAGTTTGAGTGACTGCTGTGTCATTGTAAGCAGTGTATTTTATTCATAGAGCCCTGAACTCTAAAGCTCAACTTTTGAAGACTTTAGTAGACAGATCTCTCATGCGCTGAAGGATTATTCTTAGTTCTGGGTGCAGCTTCAGAGTAGCCCCTGGCTGATCTAAACTTCACAGTGGAATCGAAAGAGATGATCCCACCCTATCATTCTCTTTGGCCATGTGTTCCCACTGTCTTCTGTGACTCTTCATAATCCATATCAGGAATAATTTCCTTTTGTATTCAAGGTAAGCAGCAGGGCTAAACACTGGGAATGAGGGTGAGAGACAGGATGATGCCTTTTAATATAAAGATGAAGGCCAGTGGGTGAACAAGCAAGACAAGACAGGAACAGACCTAGGAACAGACTGGAAGATTGTTAGAAATAAGTACAATTCTTATACTTTTGCAAAATCATCATTACAGAGTCCTTGAATGCCATATGATTAAACTTTTGTCATACTGCCCATGCTTTCTGTACATGAAAGCACACTATAAGGTGACAGTCAAAACAAATTAAATGCAGTGTTGAGAAAGCCCAGCTCCTTCAAAAATATTCTGATTAGATAGCTGTTTAGATGGGATAGGAGGTCCTGCATTCCAAGTTTATCCTTCAACCATCACAGACAAGTATGCAATCTACCCTTTTCAAAAAATGACAAGCTCCATTTTAAACTGTGGAGGATATTTCTTTCTGTAACTGCCACTATTCAGAAGACTCAGAAAATTACTGCTCTAATTTTTGCTCTAATATTTGATCTCCTGATATTTTATAGATAGTAATAGTATTCCTTGTTAATTGTCGGTTTGCTAGAATATAGAAAATACACTTTTTAGTCTCTGTGTCATAAGTTTAGTCTCTATGTGGTAGGTTTCCCCTACCCTTTTTCCATATTCAACTAATCTTTCTCAAACATGGCTCATATCAACCATACAGTGGATTCCAGTACAATATGATGTTTTACTAGTGTCATATTCAGAGAAGCTAATGCTTTGTTACCTGCAGAACAGGTATTTCAACTAACACAGGTACCTAAGGCAAGTATTGTGGCATTATTGCCCTATTCCTGTACTCTGGCATAGGTGTTTACTATTGCTGGTCACTGTGAGTGAGTGGAGAGCGGGCTAGGCAGACCTTTAGTCTGGCCTACCACAGATATTCTTAGTTTCTTAGGAAGTTTAGCCAGATTTTTCTCTTCTTCTGCAATTTCTATAAGAAGAATAATTTTCAGTGTGTAACAGAAACTTTTATTAGTTCCTGTGTAATTGACCTTCTGTCCTATGCAGACACTTCACTCTGTTTTTATAACTACAGTAAAATCCTCCAGTTCTACCTGTAGGAAATACTAACCATTTTCTGTTTTATAGGGCTTCCCTACCTTATATCATCAGTAAATTTCTCAAGACTACTTTTTGTGACGAGGTGATCAATATAAATAAGATCTCCCCCAAGGCTGGAGTCCAGAATTTTCACTAATAACCTTCCTACAGCACTATTGCTTTCCCTTTAAATCTTGTCTCTAGAAAGTCAATAGAACTGTCTGATATTTATTTTGATATCTGTTGCAGTTTTCTCTTTGGTAAACTGCTACAATTCAACCTGAATTGCATTATTTCCTTCGTCTAGGCATTTCCCCCCCCTCCCCCCCCCCCGAAATTAATTTTACTGTCTTGGATATTATCAAGGCTAGACAGCAGAGCCTTGGCCATTTTTTTCTTCCTGTTAAACACAGACATAAGAATTGCTATGTGATACATTATTAAAAAAAAATTTAACAGTTTTAAGCAAGACTCTCGTATTGAAAACTTGAAGATAGGCAGCATCAATGTAGTCACTCCAGAGCACCACCCTGTCAGACAGAATATATAAAGACGACTGCTGCCATACTCCAGACACATTTCTGCAGCACAAAATATGACCACTGCGATAGAAAAGCTCATAAAATTATTGGATAACAGGGAAGAAATGGATGTAAGCGTGCTATTTCTGCAGTCTTCTTTAGGAAAAAGAATGAACAGTAAAGCGTTGGGGAAACGTGATCAGAGAGAAGAGCAACACAAAGTATTCAGATGGGCCAATGTGATTGCTTAAGACAGGAAAAGATGGCCAAAGATTAACAGGAAGGGATGGGAGCCCTGCTGATACTGCAAGGAGTAATGTGTATAACCTGGCCAAGACAGTTGCCACCATGACTTGGAAAGGTGCCTTAGAGTAGTTCAACATACTGTTTCTCCTGTTTTATTATATCAATAACATAATACTTGAATTAAACGTACACTGAGCCCTTGACTGATTCCTTTCAGGATCCATATCTTTTCAGAGTGAGGCTCCCAGCAATTAAAAACAAGACCTCTGTTTGCTATTGTTTAAGACAGAAGCCATTATTAAAGTTCTTAAGATAATAACTCAGCTTTATTTAATCTTATTTAACCGGGGAAAACAGTCACAACAGAGCAATCTCTTAAAAAAAACCCCAATACTTACCCCCAGTGACAATGACTTTTGCTTTTCCACAGTATGTGAAGGCATTGACCCCTCTAGGGACAGAAAATTCCCTTACAGGTCTGTAATCATTAATAGAGCAGTTAATGAGCTAAGAAACATTAGGAAAACACAGTCTACAGTCATTCCACTTTACTTTTCTGTAGTATATGGAATAGCTGTTTGCATAATGTATACAATCTCTTGTTAAAAGCAAATTGATTGATAACAGTGACTTAGACACTAGCATCAATAAAACAGGAATAGGGTATACGTTTCATTAACGTAAGAAATCTCTGATTGGAACACCTGAATCCTTTATCAGTCATACTCCAAACAGAATCCTAAAATGGTAGCTGTTGCCTAAGCAAGCCTTCACACGTCTGCGTGCTTAAAGCAGTTCATCACTGAGGAAAAGCATCAAACAAACTGCCTTTGCTTGTTTCAGACAAGGAGGTCTAGTGTGGCCTCAATTTTGCATAAAGTGAGTGCAGTTACTTTTCTGTTGCTTATGTGTAATGTATTGTATAATGCATAGTTTCTATTTTATCTGTTTTGTGTTGTATAAAAACATGAACAGACTGCATGTTTCCGAAACTCAAGTGAATTATTCTGTTGCATTCACTGCAAAAGCAAAGGAATTCAAAACACCAATATGGACCGAGATTGACTCAGTTTCCCTTCTAAACCCATCCTTTGAGCAACTTCTGTTTGTCTGTCCATGTTTCATACGTTACTACTAACAAGTGAATATTTTCTTGACTTTTGAATTCAGCAATAGCATGGCTAACACCAGTCTCTCCCAGGTAACAATGACTGTTAGTGTAATTAAGCTACACAGAATTAAATGAGTACAATTTTTTTTTTAATTTGAAATCTAGACAAGTAGGTAGTTCACTTATTCTGGGCTAAAGACTAACCATGGATATTGAAAACCATAACCAGAGCTGACAGTAAATTTGACAAAAGATTCTGGAGGCTTTGAGGATTAATGAAAGAGCTTGCTCTTTCCAGGCAGGTGTAAATAGAAGGCTGTTCAGTCCCTGTTACTTAGTGTGAGCAAAGCTTTGTTTCCAGAGCTGTGCCAGGAAAGTCTTTATTCTCTTGAGGCTATAAAATAGCAAGTAATTGATTTAAATGTGTTTGGCAGATTTACTCAGGATTTCTCACCTTTTTCCTTTATTTCCTAACTTTAATACATCTATATAACTGTCTATAGGCTCTTTAATGAGCAGTCTTGATACTCTTCTAACATCAGTGTGCATAAGAGGTTCCAGCAGTGTGAAACCCTGCCCAAGTCATGGCCTTGCAACTGAAGCACCTTGTGAGCCTATCCACACCTTCTTTTTTTAGATACTTTACAAGAAAAGATTATAACTGCTTATCAGCCAATATCCACAAAGGAACTTGACAGTCACATAGGGGACAAGATACATTGCATCCCTCTTCAAGCATAACAATTGTTTGCTGCAAAGTTAATTGGGGAAATTTATTTTGTTAGCAGCAGTAAATCATATATTTCAACCACAATTACTTATGGAATGGGCATTTCAAAGTGATTTGATCCATAGCTATTTTTAGGGCTATTAATTTCATTTTAACAGCTCTGTAATTTTTCAGTTGTCGAAACGTAATTTCATTTAGCTGCTGCATGAAGCTTCTTAGAGAAATGTATTTATTGCAATAGTCAGTGTTAAATGAAAAAGACCTACTAAGATATTTGCAGTTAATGTTCTGTATAACAAACAGTGTATGGTGGCAGTATATACTCTTTTGACTATACTTTTGGCTCTGCACTCTTTGTTTTCTTCCTCCTCAAATTAATTCTATTTTTCCAAAAGTCCGAACAAAATCAAATAGGATTTCTCAGCTTTTTTCCTGATACAGTATGTGACCATGGAAAACCTATAATTATTTCATATGTCACTCTCCCTATCCACACCACACATACAATACTCACAAAACCTAAAGATATTGGATCAAACAGGTTATCATAATCGTTGCTACTAGCCTTAAAAATCTATTAATCTCTGAATGTACCTCACAGAGGAGTTGTGAAGCTGATCTATTCACAATGCTTTGAGATATTTGAACGAAAAGTTCTATCTATATGTTATTTATAGTTCCTTTTTACATCAAATTGTATTATTTATTTTTAATTGGGCTATAAAATCTTCTAAAATCACAGTCTAGCAAGTCTTGGAATCAGCTATAGCACTGATGGGCCATATGAATAAGGATATGGCACAAATAAGGAGGCCACAACCTCTCTCCTGCTGCATGGGATATTCATTTTGCAGCCCTCAAAATAAATTACTTTCTTGGTTTAAGCTTGTATAACTGAAACTTGTGAAGTTGAAACTTGTAAAATTGAAACTACAAATGAAATGTAGGTGAATATAATTTTGTGTCATTATAAATTTTAAATAAACGAATACACGATATTCATGTAACAAAGCAATCAACTTTCTAACTAATTTGTAAAATTTGCCTTGTGAGAAGAAGTTGGAGCAGACAACATTGCAAACATAACTTATATTTAAGGGTTGTGAGTAATTAACATATGTGGACAGTCCCCTCCAACATCAAAAGCTAACAAACAAAAATGTCCAAGTATTTAAGTATTTTTAGTTTTGTTTGTACTAACAATGCTTATAGAAAAGACAGATTCAATACAACAGGATGACATTTTGCAAGGCACTGATCTCATGCAGAGTTACAAAGCAAAAGGTCTATTTTTTCAGAAGATGTCATATACTTACAAGTTGTCCCCTAGTCGCTTTATGTCATCCAAAACAAAGGAATGAATGCTGTCTGAGGAGCAGGATCCAAAACAATTGAGGTCAGAAATATACTTAACTTTCACAGCCCAGTCATCATGTAGCTTGCGTTTAACACTAGGTATATAAAGTGAGATGTTATTAGGATATACTAGCATCTACTCTAATGTGCCCATGGGTGGACAGGGATTTTGTCAGTGAGATTATACACAACCAATTCTAACATTTAAATATCAAGGGTAGATACAGAACCGCTCTTCCAGATCAAAAGCAAGCAGAGCTAAAGTTACAGTTGAATCATGCACTTCTGTACTAGCAATTAGGCTTCCATCTAATCAGGCACAATAAAGCTGTGCCTGTGTCAACCTGGATAACAGCAATAGTGAATTCTTCCCTGGAATTTTACTCTGCAGCCTCTCTGTTACAAGATCTCTTATAAGATCTCCCCCTGAAAATGACGGCACTTCCTTCACATAACAACAAGCAAATCATACTTACTGCGGTTTGAAAAATTATTTTCTTTGTTACGTGTGGTTAATTTATACACAAAAGCTAATCCTCCACTTAGGCCAGAGAAAACCCAAATTGAAAAAAAAACAAAACTTCCCAGACTGATAATATTTTATCATAAGCAACTTACATGTTGAAAATTTTGGAGTCCAAGACCTGAAGTTGTGATTCTTTTTTGCCTTTACATTGTTTCAATCCAAAGTGATCACTCGTCACAGTAAGCAGGTGAACATAACCCTTATCATCTCCCATTAGGATATTATCCTTAGCCAGGTGATCTGACGTAGTCACCGTGCAAACACAGAGCAGACCATTTTCCATTGGTTTGATGGCAAAGCAATTATTCTGTGAAATATGGTAGACAGTTTATTAGATATTCCACACGAGCTCTTAAGTTGACTGAACATATCATGCTTATCTACTTATATCAACATTCAATTCTTGAGTTTGTTTTTTCCAGCCTCCCCTGTGATAGCTTTTTCCTGGTATTAGAAACTCATGGAAGATCATTACCAAGTGAAGTTTAAGGATTTCAGTGAGGCTTTATTTCATAGATAGCCTTTTCCATTTCAGTGAGGAAATATTAATCAAAATTTTAGGGACGATCTCACCATGCTAAGTGGGATGGTATATTTACTAAGACTATATATGGTTTACCATATATAAGATGCTTTCTAGAAGAAAATGGTAAATAGGTAAATCAAAGAATTATTCAAACCACAAAATGCAGCAGAAACACACAGACAGAAATTATATCCGACTCCTAATTATTAATACAGCCTGGGAGTACCAAGTGTATTTATATGGGCAGGAGTTTGAATTTTCAGGAATTGAGGTGGTGGGAATGAATGCAGCTGTGAGCCACTGTGGTATTTTGCTAGACTGAAAGGCCTGGGAATGGGATTTTGGGTCATCTGCATTATGCTGTTTATTGGTTCTACTGCCTGACTTCATCTGTTATTTGATTAAAGCATCCTTGACAACCTAAAATGGCAACTGTTCACATGCCATAGGAATTAACTGCTTCAGTGTTGTCCATGTAGCACAAAGACATTAAAGAGACATAAGACAGATATAGACCTGTCTACATATTATTTCTGTGGTCTCAAAAGAGATCTGCTTCTATTCAGTCACAGCATACTTTCTGCTCTCACTGGTGTAATGACTGGAGGAAACCTGGACAATAAGGATTGGTGAAAAAATTTTTCAATTTTCCTTCTCAGGAGTTCAATTGGATTGACAGTAAGACTTCCATTAACCTGTCTGAGCTTGAGGACCGGCCTTTTAATGTTGAGAACAAAAAACCCCCAAAACCTCAGACTTGATCTTATTGTAAAAACATTGACTTTGCTTCCTCTCACCTTCTCGGCCAACTCAAAATTACTCAGAAAAGTCCCAGAAGTAGAAGGAAAAACCTAAGGTATGGGCCAGAAATCCTTGCAAAAATTGTTTTTTTTAATAAGGCATTCAAGAAAACTTCAAGAGTTTGGACATATACTATCAACATAATGATGCTTTTGTTCTTGGAAAATCTTGAACAAAATGCAGGATATGAAGAAATTTTTTCTTTAAATCAGGAAGTTACCTCAAAGGACTCTGTGTTAAATTCCTTGGAAAACCTGTCCCTGGATTTTTAATAGATTCCGAGATATACATATGCACGTGCACACACATTAGATATACATGTACACATACATGCATTAGATACACATGGAAAATAAATTCTTTGGGGGTTTGTTTGTAACATAGTACAAAATTTTCCTCTTTCTCCCAGGCTTTTAAGACATTCTAATAATCCCATTTGGTGTGGAAAGGGTATTCCCTCTTTGGTATAAATTCCACCATTTCCTAAATTCCTACAAATACAAAAGTTAATGCCTTCATCCTGTTAGACAAAAGGAATGTGAATGTATATTGAAAACAAAGACTAAACTTTTTCAGGCTTCCTCTTTAACATTTGCCTGATCCAACATAATACCTGACTCTCTTTTGATTTATAGTCCCAGACAATGACTGTTCTCTCAGTCACAGCCACAACACATTTCAGCTGAGGTAGGAAATCACATCCAGTGATCCAAGCAGTATCCTGATGAAAATAAAAAGAGTAGCTAAAGAAGGATTTTCTCTGTAAATTTATAATCTTTCTTACTTAAGTATGTATTTTAAACCATCTCCACATAAATTCCATATATTCTGCACTAGCAGCTGATAGATCCAGCCCCAGCTAATGGAACTGAAGGTTCTAACTCCAGGAATAGCCCATATGTGAAGTTACAGAGGCACCAGCCTCAACCTCTGTTATCAGTGACTCATCTCAGATGCACGGATGTTGCACATGAGAGGACACAAAATATCTATATTGTTAGTTGAACTGTGACGACACTTGGAAAAAAGCAGTCTGAGCAAAGAAAATGTAAGCTACAACATCCATGGTAAAGCAGATTAATTTTTTTCTTGGATACAGTTTAATTTAAAATAAAAGAAAGTTAAAGGCAGTAAAAATTTCAACTATAATAGCACAAACCCTACTGAAATGAATGTCCCTGTAAATAAGTAACTTGTATTAAATAATTTTCATTCTCCCAATAGGTAGATCAAATATTTACAAAGATTTACAGTACATGTCCCCATATTAAGCCATCTTTCAAGTATACCTGCAATAATACAGGTCTTAATGTAAAATAACTTCTCTTGCAAAGTGTAAGATTAGGGACTCAAATTTGCTACCAAACTGGCCAGGATTTGGGTTTATTTTGTTGAAAAATTAATAGCTGTTTCATTTTTTTTCCCCCTGAAATGCAGGGGAACTTCCTAAATGAAAGCAGGATTGAAATGGAATATGGTCCATTTCATTTCCATTTAGTAAATTCTCAGAGAAAATTATTCTCTCATAGTGCTGAGAACTATTACTCCAGTAAAGAATTAGCAATGAAAGGGAAACAGATGTAGAAATAACATGTGCTTTCAGCTCTGACTGTTTTTACTCCAAATAGGAACAGCTCTATGTGCTAATTCACTGAGGGAAAGGCCTATTTAAGTAAACTTTTAAAAACCAGTCAAGTAAAATTGCGCTTGATCTTTCTTTTACACTGAAGCATCCCAGTCATTGTATTGTTGCATCCACTGTCTTAGAGACATGATTATCACTCAGATACTGTTTCGCTAAAAAGGAGAGAAAAACTGACAAAAATTACAACCTAAGAAGCATTAAAATCATTCTGGTTTGAAGAGTAAATAAGAACGAGTGTTCATACGAAGTTTTTTTTTTTTTACAAGACCTACGCAAATGCTACATACATCGTTATGTCTAATACACATACAAATAAAACCACATGGTATATACACATTCAATTTTTCCTTACAGCATCTGAACTGCAATGCACTTTGAGTGAAAGGAGAAAGACACAGGTAGAGAAACAATGAACACTCCAACAGGAAGAAAAAGTTGTCCAAAGACTTCAACCAAGACAGAATTTCTCTTGTAAGATTCTCCTCTGTATGTATCTCTATAGAAGATAAATATTTCTAATCACTGACTGGCAGTCTAGAAAAGTATCTGAAAAAAAGGTTTCAACACATGACATGCAATTTGTATATGCCAGCAGAAAGAAAGAATTAGTAAAGCATACTCCAGATTTATCCTCTTCCTTTCTTTTTGCATTATTTATAGGCACAGTCATATTTAATCATATAAGAGCAAAAGTAGAAAATATTGTGTTTATTGCACCAGTTTATTAGAAGTGACCAGTCAGGGAAAGATCCAGCATAGAGAAACTTACATTTCCTGTAACAGGCAGCAACATAAGTGTTTTCTTATATAGAGATGAGAATCTTGAAAGATTCTCATCTTAAGACAAATTGCACTAAATTTGTCTTTAATAATTCCAGTGAAATTACTTAAATTATGCCAAAGATCAGTGGATATAAAGGCATGGAGAGACCACTATAATAACTGAGTTTGGCTTCCTGCATAGCACGCTCCAGAGAATGTCCACTGAGAAGTTTAGAGCCTAACAGAGACAGATTGTTCAAGTTAGCTAGCACTGCCTTCCAGGCCGGTTCTTGTTCGAGGACCTGAGCCTGTGGAATAAACAGGCTGTGTAACCAGCAGAGCATGGTGCTCTATCCTTAAGATCCAAAATGAAAGTTCTTGACCAAAACAAGCTCCTAGTGTGGCTTGAGACTACTCAGAAACTACTAGTATGAAATTCCTGAAGAGAACAATGCAGCAATTAATAGATTAATTTGATACACTGAGAAGTGGCTGCCAGACTATAAGCAAAACATGCTGCATGGTTCCAGCTTTAGAGTAAAGGCTATAAGAATTTCTCTTCTTAGCACTGTTGTACTTGACAGACAAAACAGGCAGCTGCACCAGATCAACCTTTTCATTATTTCCTTGTTCCATCTTGTCACTCAAGGGCTCTATCTTCACTACCTCATTTCCAATATAGTTTCTGTTCCAGCTTGTCTGGCTCATCCGCTGCATCTGTTTATGCTTTTTTATGCTATATTTAAAAGTCATTTCATTTCCATTCTTAAAGAGAAGTGACTTGTTCACTACCAGTATTCCCATCATCATTCAGTGATGATTCTATGTTGACTGCTATTTTTGGGACCTGTCAACTGGACAATTCTTAATCCATTTAACACACACTTCAGTGTTTTTTTCAGTGTTCATATCTTAAAACAGAACATTGTGTGGTACTAAGTTGAATACTATACAGAGTATTATATTTATGCCTCTATACTTTTCACTCAGTCACGTAATCTCATCAAGAAATGAAATCAAGTTTTCTTGAAGCGACCCGTTCTCCACAACATCCCTGAATGATTTGTACTCATAGTTCATGTTCTGTTTACACCATCATGATGCTGGGCAAGTTCTGATGGCTGCAATCCACTGGATTTTATTCCTAGAACCACTGTGCTTCGCAGCTTTTCTGGCTTAATATACTCAAGGACAAGACCTCTGTTGCTCTGGCTGAGTAAGTCTCTGTTCTGAAAGACCTTGAGAATGAGAACATCGAATGGTAGAGGGTAGAGGACCCTAAGGATTATTCTGCAATGTGTTAGCCACTCTCCACACACATCATTCTTTATCAATGGATAGTATATTTGAAGTCTGATCACTTAGCTCTGAATTCAGTACCTTACTTCATTTGCAGAAAGTTGCCTACAAATACATAGCTTCATTGATTAGCTAATGCTTGTACTGATGACGATGTTAAAACAGATGAAAATGGCATAATAATTGCAGTGAGAAAAGAATGGACTGTTATTTCTGCAGATCTGAAAAAGAGAAATGTAAAGCAAGGCAAAGGCAGCTTTCTCTCTTTAGCTATTCAGAAATGAACCAAGAGCTATTATTATTCATAGCTATACATTACAACCATTTGGTGCTAAGGTCTTCAATTAGTATAGTTCACCACATCTTTAATAAGTAAATGGTGGATGATGATTTACACTGACATAACATATTGGCCTTTGATTTTTAGTAAGTGTTTAGATAAAAGCTAATAAAATGCAAAGCTTTAGTTTTAATAAGCATACTTTGAAATAAAAAACCTCAATCCAATTCTAGACTTATATCTCTCAAAGAATCCCCAAGTTAATACATTTAATAGCACCATGCATTTCAACTGCCTAGAAAGTGTAATTTATTCTCTCAAAACAATCCAGAAAGTTTATGATTTGGGATGAGGATATAGAATTTCATAGAATCATAGAATCATAGAATGGTTAGAGTTGGAAGGGACCTTAAAGATCATCAAGTTCCAACCCCCCTGCCATGGGCAGGGACACCTCTGACTACAGCAGGTTGCTCAAAGCCCCATCCAGCCTGGCCTTAAACACTTCCAGGGATGGGGCCTCCACAACTTCCCTGGGTAACCTGTTCCAGTGCCTCACCACCCTCACAGTAAAGAACTTCTTCCTAATATCTAATCTAAATCTCCCCTCTTCCAATTTAAAACCATTACCCCTTGTCCTATCACTAGACTTCCTGACAAAGAGTCCCTTTCCAGCTCTCCTGTAGGCTCCCTTCAGATACTGAAAGGCTGCTATCAGGTCTCCCCGGAGCCTTCTCTTCTCCAGGCTGAACAGCCCCAGCTCTCTCAGCCCGTCCTCATAGGAGAGGTGCTCCATCCCTCTAATCATCTTAGTGGCCCTTCGCTGGACCTGTTCCAACAGTTCCATGTCCTTTCTATGTTGAGGACTCCAGAGCTGGACACAGTACTCCAGGTGGGGTCTCACAAGCGCAGAGTAGAGGGGGAGAATCACCTCCCGTGCCCTGCTGGCCACGCTTCTTTTGATGCAACCCAGGATACGGTTGGCTTTCTGGGCTGCCAGCGCGCACTGCCGGCTCATGTTGAGCTTCTCATCCATGAGCACTCCCAAGTCCTTCTCCTCAGGGCTGCTCTCCAGCCATTCTCTGCCCAGCCTGTATTTATGCCTGGGATTGCCACGTCCCAGGTGTAGGACTCTGCACTTGGCTTGGTTGAACTTCATGCCATTTGCATTAGCCCACCTCTCAAGCCTGTCCAGGTCCCTCTGGATGGCATCCCTTCCCTCCAGTGTGTCAACCGCGCCACCGAGCTTGGTGTCATCGGCAAACTTGCTGAGGGTGCACTCGATCCCACTGTCCATGTCTCCAACAAAGATGTTAAATAGCACTGGTCCCAGTACTGACCCTTGCAGGACACCACTCGTCACTGGCCGCCACGTGGACATTGACCCATTAACCACAACCCTTGGAGTGCGGCCATCCAGCCAGTTCCTTATCCACCGAGTGGTCCATTCATCGAACCCGTGACTCTCCAATTTGGAGACCAGGATGTCATGCGGGACAGTGTCAAATGCTTTGCTTAAGTCCAGGTAGATGACGTCCGTTGCTCTGCCTTTGTCCACCAAGTTCGTGGCAGTATCATAGAAGGCCATCAGGTTTGTCAGGCAGGATTTGCCCTTGGTGAAGCCATGTTGGCTGTCTCCAATCACCTCCTTATTCTCCATGTGCCTTAGCAGAGATTCCAGGAGGATCTGCTCCATGATCTTGCCAGGCACAGAGGTGAGACTGACTGGCCTATTCATTTTAGAGGATCAAATAGCTTAAAATATTATGTTCTTCAATCATTAAAACCTTTTAACAACCATCAAAAAGTTCAAATCAAGCCCAGTAATAGACATTTTAATTCTGCTTTCAATACAGTAGCCAGAGGAAGGATGAGAAGAAAGTAAATTGGCTAAGGACGGGATTGTTCAGTGCAAACACTTAAATAAGAATGTTAAGTAGGATCATGTATTCCCTAAGACAAGGCACAGCAGGAAGCAGAAAAGGGTCATTTTTAAGCAGACCACCTGAAAATTTCACAATTCTGACACTAAAAAAGTGAATATAGCAACAAAACCAAAGTAGCATGACATCACCAAATACCATTAAATCTTTCAGATGCAAAGCCAGAAGGATTTCATATAGTTGTGTATGGGTTTCTCTTTTCTTTTCACGAAATGTCAGCTCCCCAGAGTCCCTGGGAAGCCAAAGATTTTCCCCTGAAAGACTTTAAACACTATGGTAGAGACTGCCATGTTCAGCAGTAATGATCCCAACTGTTACTCAGCAGCAATGATCCTCCATCCCAAGGGGGAGGAATCCAAACTATTTCTAACCTACTTCTTTTCCTAAGGCAGGCTGAAAAAGTGGAACCATCTCAGCTGGGAAAGGATGGGTGAATGGCACATGCCAATGGAGGCAGCAGGTCAGGCTAGGCCACACAGATCTGGCGCAGCGCTGAACAGAAGCGGGTACTCACAGATACTGAACATTGCCATTTGTGGATACTAAAACTACAAGTTTTGGTATTGTATCTGGTTGGAATCACAATCCTAACAATTGTGGTATTACACCATAATACTTAAAGATACCTTTATGTTAAACATATGCTCCTTTCACTTTTTTTATGGCAGTCCTTTTTATTACGTCCTTCAATGGTGCCATGGCTGCCAAGTATCGTCCTACTGCCACAGCAAAGACCTCTACATGCACTGAGGAGTCATTCTAGGATTAGTGCTTAGTGCTTAGAGAGGAAGAGGACCCTGCTGCCGGGTACTACCCACTGCAGCATCAGGCTGGTGCTCCAGCTTCTTCCCCTTGGCATCTCCACTGACAAGCACCAAACATTGTTCTGATCCTACCTTTTCATATTTGGACTGGGGAAGTTGTTCGTACCATCAAAACAGGAACAAACTACTAAGATTCACTCCTGTAACACAGCCATAGGAGAAACTCTAACTTGCTTCTAGTCAGTCTCCAAAAGTCGATAGGTCCGAAGAACATTTCTCACAGTTTACCTCTCTGCATTGATTCTACAGGTCAGATCAGTCCTTGCAACAAATTAAATACAACCCAGGCCGAGAGCTGTTTTCTGAGTCGGAGTAGTAGGGCCTGTGTTCTGGAGTATTTCTGTTGCATTTTGGAACATGCACAATCAACATCAATCAATCATCTAATCAACAAAATGCACTGCCCCTGGCACTAGATACCTACATGGACTTTTAGGGCAGAGGGTCATGTCACTTTGTTAAGACTGATGACAGTTCTCTTGTTGCAGGTCACCTGAAGGAAGCTTATTACATAAAATCTGCAGTGGTACTGCCAGGGTAAAAATAAGCTTTTAAAGTATAGCCAACCAATCTACCTAGCAAGATGTAGAACTGTTGTTCACTAAGGAACTTAAAATTTTTCTTATTTAAATTTTACAGTGACAATTGAAGTGTTTGATCTTACAAGAAAAAATTCTGGAAAAGTTATAGGTAAAGGACAACTTGGTAGAAAAAGAAACATTTGCGTGAGGTTTCTTTTTATCACAGGAAAGAAATCAAGTTACCCAATTGTTTCTATAATTGAAAAGAAAAAAATTGAACCTGTTTGACCTACAGCACCCTATGCAAAATTACGCACAAGTCTCAAGGTTGGAAGTAGCATTAGAAAAATGCTCAGTTTCTAATTATTTCACTTTAGTACCTCATGATTTTTAATTCAAATGATGTAACAGAAGGAGAAAGATGAACTTACTTCAACACTGGTGGTTGCCAGAACTCTCATCTGAAAAAACAAAAATATGTTGTCACAATAATTAGTTAGCAATTACATTAGAAGCCTGAACACAGTCAGCTGTCCTGTATCACAGGCAGAACAGTGACAGCCAACAGAAAGAGTTCCCAGTTAAGATCTTCTGAGAAAGATCTTTAACCTATCTACTGTCTATTCCCCTATATATAGTGAGGAACTTAAACCCTCTTTCTCTCACAGTTGCTTCATGGTTTGTTTGTTGGTTTGCTTTTTCTAACACCTGCTGAGATGTTGGAGGTAGCAAATAAGTAAAAAAAACTCCCATATTTTACAGTGGAATACAGATCAGCTGTTCTTCTGATAGAATTGTGCTTCTAATGGTCCTTCACTGCTAGAACATCTTCAGCTCCTATAAGAGGTAGGATGTGGCATACAGATACCCAAGCTAATGCTGGCCCAGATGATATTGTGCCAGCAAAATACTAGGTAGAGATAGCATGTTAGGCTGCAAAGAGGAATACCCGTATTGGTACAGAATCTTTCAGCAAAGTTAACTGATGGTGGACAGCACAGCATATGCCTTGAAAACTGAAGTGTTTAAAGTCACAGGGTGGTAGGCATATCTAGTGCCACCACCCAGTAGAGACAGGGTCACCTTCTTTGTCCTTTCAACAAACTAGTGTTCAGTTTTCAAAAGCAATTTCAATCTTTTCCCTTCTGAATCACCCACAGATGTTTTTTCATGTCTTTCTGCCCCTACCCATCATCAGTAATTAATTAGTGGTGCCTCATTCCCATCCCAGCAATTCCACATTTCATAAACCAGCAAGCTAGGATCAAAGCCTTTCTTCCCATAAAACTGTGATGGCTAGTGTCACCATGGACAGTCTTCGAGCAGAGTTTAAAACTACTGTTAATCAAGAGTTTAATATCCATGCACGCCTATCAGATTTGACTTTATCGACACTAACATTAACCAGAGCATGCACATAGAATTTTCCTTAAGACTACCTACTCCTACAGGTCTTCTCAGCTGATCAAGGCAGCATCCATGCCTGAGAGATCCTGAGAAGGGCAAGTGTCCCATATTCTAGAGTAAGCAGGGAAAGTCTAACAGTGTAGAGCTGCATACAGGTGTTGAAGCAAATTGGCTCCATATTTGTTGCAGGAAGTGATACTTAGCCCTCAAAGGGAGAACCTGTTGGTCTACAAATGAATATTTCTTTGCATTCACTTCAATTCCTGATAGCTGCAGATATGTAAGAGAACATGGGATTTCTTATCACAGTAACCAGGGTTAACAAAAGTCTCCAAGTCCTCTTTTACAAAATAATTAGAATCACTAGTAATTTATGCAGTGGATGATGGAAGCTTGCCACTGGTGAAACAGGATATGATCTTGAACCTATCCTGATGTATACAGACTAAATTAAGCATTCTTAATGCCATCTAACATGACTGACACTAATTATTTGCTGATAAAAAAATCTGATTAATTCTGATTTAACTGAAGTTTAATAGATCAACAAGCAGTGATATGGTTTGAAACCTCTTTATTGTTCCCATTCTTATTTGTAAATTGGAGGGTTTTAAAAGTTTTTAACTGTTCTCAGTTTCTACCCAGTATCAAATAAAAACTCCTTGTCTAGATTGTCAACTGACTACAAGGATATAACACAACCATTAAGGAAATTGTTGAGTTATATTCACTTTCCAAAGAGCAAAGAGAATAATCTTCTGGAAAGCTTGATTGCACTGAGCATCAATTTACACCAGGGTGAAGGAAGAGAATACAGCCCTGTCTCTTCCTCCATATGTATGTTTCTTATTAGTCAAATCCCCTCAAAGTGGCACAGTTAAAATCTGTATTATATTAGATTTGCTAATTATATCAGACCAAATATTATTTATTCATGTACATGGAACACACTGACTTCCGTGGGATACATGTGCATCCAAGATTATCATACATTTAATAATCTGTACTTTAAAAATGCGAGAATGATACAATTACACAATTGTACAAAAATAAGCCTATTTGTGAATTAGTTCATGAACTAATATTTTGGCCCCTCCACCCAGACCAAATGTCCCACCAATCAGCATCTTCATATTCCCTTACCAATATGCTGCAAAGCCAAACTAGACAAAACAACTCACTAGCTGAGATTTTAAGGCCAGGTCTTTTTGAATCCTTGGTCTTTGAGAGAAGAAGAATCATGCAAAAAGTGCCAACTCTATATTTGCCTTTGTGAAGTCATAATCTAGCAAGAGGACTTAAATGACTGCAATGCTAAAGAACTAGAGTTTTCTCTTGCTTGCATCATGATGAATCAAAGCAATTCTAATGAAGTCAAAAGTCATTTGCTCAGATCAACTGAGATCAGAGATCATACCATGAGTAAAGGACTGCTGTTGTAATGCCTTAATCATTTTCAGGAGATACAATTTTATAAGTGGGATTTGAGGTCTCTAATTTACTGCATTAAGCAGCTGCATGTAAAATCATTTACACTGCAGTCACTGATGTCACAGTGACATCAGTCCCGTCTATGAGGAGGCAGCAATTCAACTTGAAAACAGCATGGGGAGGCAGGGGGTGGGGAAGAGAGCTATTTTTAACATTATACTTTTTGAAATTGTTTTTCGTAGGTTCATAAGAGGGATAATGCTCTGGAGGACAGAGGACCAGGCTTTCAAATAAATTATTTCAGTATTAACCAAAACTGCAGTATTACTTTGTTGTTTAATCATTCACAGGAGTCCCTTCCTGCTTTACGTGCTCTTGTCATAAGCATTATGTACTAGTTAGCTGAAACCCTGAGGAAACATTTCTGCTGCTTTAAAGCTTTACTGCACTGTCTGAAATAATTTTTGATAAACTGGTTGTATTAAATATGTACAAATGTAAAGTGCCAATAAGCATAGATGTGTGACGTACCTCATAGTATCTAGAAGTGCATACTTCTAAATTGTAATACAATCACCTGGGAGACTCATTTACAAATTCTACTTTAATAGCAACTTGAGCCTGAACTTCTACTTAAAATGGTACAGATCTCCTTACAGTTTGCTGATGAGGGGAGTAAATGTGAAGCAATGTCATGAAGACTGTCAGAAAATTCAAGACTTTCAAGCTTCTAGATGTTGCTGTATTGAATAACTCTTCTCTGCAAACAACTGATACATGTTTCTGTCCATTCTAGATACTCCCAGCAGCTGTAGAAAATAGTTAATTCTCTGGTTTCCACTGTATATGCAACAGTTAATTCCAATAGCATATTTTGTATTTGGGAAACTTTTTCTAAAAAGAAATTTCACTTCTGCTAAGAATGTCTTTTATTAGCCATCTCTGCTTTCTATGAACTTCTGTGGACTGTTCAATAGGTTTACAACTGAAGATAACAATGTATACTTGCTATTGTACCTTAAAAATAAAGAAAATTTAACTTCAAAAAAAAAGATATCTTGCTTTTTTATGGTTAATTTTGCACGCTAGATCACAGTTCGCTCAGTCCCCATACGTACTGCCTAACGAGTAATAAAAAAGTTCATTTGAGTCAGAATTACCTGGTTGTTAAAAACAGTTAGCACTCCTTTCTGAGAGGAAGTTATTGTGAAATCCAGATGGGGCACCTTCACTATACCCGTAATCACATCTTGTCTCTTGACAACTGTTAATGACAAAATATAACTCTTCATCTCACAGACACAGAAAACCTAAACAAATAGAACCATAATATCAAGAACATTTTCTGTTCTTGAAATGCATATTGTTACCAACTCCAAGGCAGTAATGCATTATAACATAGATTATCTTGTACTTGATTTAAATAATCATGTTGCATTTTTAAATAGCATTAATGCATTATGGATGTGCTAGTTCTTTCTACATTATTTAAGAAATACTGAAAGGCAAAGAATAACTGCATAAATAAATAGTCTGAGTCAGACAAATTCATAATTTAAAAATAATTTAGGAAAATGGAAAACTGAGCAAAGCAGCAGTGGTGTTCATACACAATGAGTTTAGTAAAAACCATATATTCTGGAACACATAAGAAGCAGCAGCATGAATAATAAGCAAAGACAGACATGAGAACTTATTGCTGTACTTTCAATAAAGTGTGCAACACACAGCATTAAAAAAATTAGTTTTGGATACAAGATGAAGTATGCCACCTGCATGAGTAATCTGCTGTTTCTCAGACAGAAGGAACACCGTGTTATCTTCTTTCAGCTGAGAAGATATCGTATCGCTCCCTCCTATGAAATAGCCAAAAATCTAAACAAAACAAAATAGAAAAAACCAAGCAATTTACGAGAAAATTACTTCTAGAATATATTTTTATATGTATAAAGTCAAATATTTATCTGACAGTTTTATCATTTAATATTCTTTGAGTAAGTTTCAAGTGTTATTTGCCTCAACCATTAGCTGTCAATATGACTTTAGATTGCTGATATCTGCTACTCAGGCACAATCTTTCTTCAGTGTTTGGAAAGAAGCCAGCATACACAGGGCTTCTGGGAATAAACCCCATCTAATTGATAAAACTGTTAGTATAACTTTGCCTTGTAATGATTGTTTGCAAATAATAATCTTCAATTTCATATTTCCAGTTTTACCTACTTGTGCTTCGTCAGCTATGCCTCAGCTAAAAGAAAAAACAGTAAAAGGCAGACAAAACCGGCTTCTCTGTACTTTTAAATAGAGAGATTCAAATTAGCATAGTAATTTAGCCTACACAGAAGAAGAGCTTTTTCATAAAGATATGTGGATTCCCATTTGCTTGAAAAAAATTGAATACAAAATCCTTTTTTAAAAATTCTTTTTCTACCATCTGCCTAACAAATGGCAATGTTCCATTTGTACTGGTCATGATGGAGATCCCCACACAGGATATTCAGGTAAGTAGCTCATTTCTGTTCCAGGGTGTGACAATTCTTAAACTGAAATGCTCTCCAAACCTCAAACTCTGTACCCAAGAGTAGGTTAGTCATTCCCTCAGGAGACAAGTTCAGCCCCATTCAGCTGTACAAATATTTTTTAATCTCCTGCTTCTTATTATGGAGGTTATATATACTCACTTTCTTTCATGAGTTCTAAAAGCAACGCCCCTTTGGATGCAAGACAAAACTTTGTACTTTTTTCTAGTTTAACATTTTTCATGTTATACAACATAACTCCCATTTTTCTTCTTTGAGAGATTCAGATGTACATCTCTTAAAAAAAAAAACTTACACAATGTTATTCTTCATCTTTCACTACACAGCTCCCTCCTTACCATGTGCACAATTATTATCTATCATACAACATCAGTCAAGATATCATCTATTATAGCCCATTACATTCCTCTCTGTAGTTTCTTGTAGTATCACCTTGTCTTCCCATTCTGTATCCAAACAGGATACAGGATTTAGTATACTAAATTCCAGGTTTCTGATCCTTCTGTAAAGTCATCATTCAGCATGAATCAAAAAGTGGTAATACTAGTAATTCATACATATGGACTCTTTTCCTTGTTATAAGATTTTCACAATTGGTTCTCACTGTTTTAAGTTTCATCTGAATCCCTCAGTTATTTAGTATTAAATAAAAGGGTTCTGAAAGAACCGGTGTCACTAGAATATTATAATGGAGTATTTCCCAAAAAAATCAAGGATGCACTCTTCCTGCTATCGTCAGTTAATATTCTTGTAGCAGGTCTTCACCTATAATATATACAAACACAGTGTTTCAGAATCACAAAGTCAGGAGGTTGAAAAGGGCCTCAGAATCATTTAGTCCAACCCCCCTATCCAAGCAGGGTCAGCTACAACAAACTGCCCAGGACTGTGTCCAGTTTTGAATCTCTCCAAGGATGGAGACTCCATAAACTCTTTAGGCAACCTGTTCCAGTGTTTGATTACACTCGTGGTAAAAAAGCGTTTTCTTGTGTTCAAGTGGCATTTAATGTGTTTCAGTTTGTGCCCATTGCTTCTTGACCTGTCAGTGGGCACTATGGAGAAGAGTCTGTCTCTCTTTTCTTCATTCCTGGCCCCCCGACTCCCACCCCACCCCATCGGGTATTACACACATCGTTAAGTCTTCTCCAGACTCACAGCCTTAGCTCTCCCAACCTTTCCTCATATGAAAGGTGCTTCAGCCCCTTAATCATCTCCATAGGCCTTCACTGGACTTGATCCGGTAGCTCTATATCTCTCTTCTACTGGGCAGTCCAGACTTGGACACCATACTCCAGGTACGGTCTCAAGTCCTGAATAGAGAGGATCACCACACTTGACCTGCTAGCAAGCTTTTTCCTAAACCAGCCCGGGGTACTCTTGGCCTTCTTTGCTAAGAGTGCACATTGCTGGCTCATGTTTGAAGAACTAAAGGTGCAAAGCTGCCTCTGAACTGGTCTGTCCCCAGTGTACACTGGTGCAAGGGATCTTTCCTCCCCAGGTGCATGAGTTCGCAGTTCCCTTGTTGAACCTCATGTGGCTCCTGTCAGCCCATTTCTCCAGCCTGTTGAGGTCTCTCTTAGAAACAGCAGCGCAGCCCTCCAGCGTATCAGCCACTCCTCCTAGTTTTGTATTCGCAAATTTGCTGAGTGCACTCTCTCCCATTGTCCAGATCATTGATGAAGATCTTAAATAGTATTGGCTCCGGTATCAACCCCTGGCATGCACCACTAGCGCACTACTAGCCTTCATCTGAGTTCTGTATCACTTAGGGCTTCAGCCAGTATTCTTTCCATTTCACTGACTACTTATTTAACCCTTACTTTGTCAGCATGTCTACAAATATGTTATGGGAGACAATGTCAAAAACCTTACAAAAATGGTACAATTGAGGTAAACAGTGTTCACTGCTTTCCCCTTACCCACCAAGCTAGTCACCTCATTGTAGAATCCTATCAGGTTGGTTAAGTGTGATTGCTATCATTGCCCCTTTGTAAATCCATGCTGACTACTCCTGGTTACCTTCTTGTCCTACATGTGTCTGGAAATGGTTTCCAGAATTAGTTGCTCCATCACCTTCACTAAGAATTGAGGTGAGGCTAGTTGTCCTGTACTTCCATGGATCCTTTCTCTCCCTTTTACTGAAGACAGGACTGGTATTTTGTTTTCTTAAGCATATGTTTCCATTTTCCAGGCAATGGAGAACAGGCGATTTTGGTGGGAGGACTTTTTCTTTAATGATACACTGACCTGGTATCAGGTCACTCCTGAGTCCTGACTGGATGTTAAATGCAGTGGTAGGGCTAGGCCAATAGCTGCACTAAAGCCAACAGAGGTGGAAGTTCTCGGTGAGATATCCAGGTGTGTCCTGTCTTGCTTCCTGTAGAAATGAGGCAGTGCCACATCCAATCTTTGGTATCTGGCCAGCAGGCAGAACACTGCCCAAAGAAAGGGCACCTTAGAAATTCCTTACAGCTGCATAAATGGCTGCTGCCAACTCTAACATGGAAACAGGGGATCCCAACAAGCCTCACCCCATAACGTCTACCAGAGGTTAACAAAGAGCTTAAAAGATGAACCAAAATGCAATTTACACATCTTTCAGATGTTTACCACTAGAAAAACAGAGATTTCAAAGGGCCAACTACATTTGGGAAAGTGATGTAGAGGTCAGTTTCTCAAGTCATTGATAAATGACAGTTGCTAGGCTGTCCAGGATAGGTCTTTTAAATTTTGGAGCCAGTAAATGACTAAGGGTAGATCCTAATACAACTAAAGAGAAAATTTAAAATCACCTTAGTGGGTTTTTTTTAATTAAAAAGTGTCCTTTGAGTATGGCTATACTGTTGTGGAGACTGTTGGAAACTCGGGAAGCCCTTGAACATTGAGGTATTTGAAAAAGTACTTATCAGGAAGATAAAGAAATAGGAACACCCACACAAGGCCTTGATATCTTACGTCATGGAAATATATTTGGGAGATTTTGTCAAGTTAAAGAGAGGCAAAATATGGAGAGGTAAGTTTGAAAAAATTGGATCTGTGAGAGTAGTAAGAGGGGAACAAAGGGTCAGGGATAGAGTTCTGGGAAAGGGGGGCAGGAGGAGAGAGACAGAGATGATAAAAGAGAAATATCAACGGAACAAAGTGACGTGCATGGCTCTTCCTTGACTTCCCAGACTGAGGACATACTCAGCAGTGCCAAAAGCAGCAGGGAAACTCAGAAGAATGGGGATGAAATACAGTTCTTTTAGAAAAAAATCACCAGAAAACTGGAGTACTGATGGCAGAAATCATGATGTCTACTTAGGAGGTCACAGAAAGCAACTGTCATCAATGATAAATTTGAAAAAATAAGTGGTAAAAAAGAAGCTGAACCAAGATCATGGCTACTTACATTGTTCACAGGGGTTAATTAATGATATGTCCAAGTTGCAGTTTATAAATGAGATTTGTCTAATATAACTAGTAGGTTAATTAACATTATAAGAACAAATGTATCAAGTAAGGGAGGCACATCTGTCTCTTTCACCATCTCTCTCAAACAACAGCTGGTCTCAACTAGAATACATAGAACACTTTCCAGTCTTAAAAGGCCAATTACCATTTCAGAGAGTTTTCAAGCATGTAAAGGAGCAGATTTGCTTTTGTTTATATTTGTTTCCAGAAAAGGAGTTTCACTTAAAAGGAATGAAAAGGCTATGGAGGAGGAGAAAAGCAAGTGGGACTTAGGCTGGTCAAGTGCTAATAGAGTCAACTTAAAAAAAAAAATAAGTTAAAAAAGAGGAAGATCTACAGATGTGGGAGGGGAAAACAAAAAGGTCTGTGATCCTCACCAGTAAGGAAATATGTACATCTTTGAATGTCAAAAGGTGAAAAAGAGATGAGGAGACTTTAGAGCTGTAGCACTGCTACACTTATAAATCTGTGGCATAGTAAGAAGAACAAACAACACTGGCTTCATTCCTAACAATAACAACTCTCCAGGATTACCTGGACCATTTTGAAACTGTAGAGTTTGTCAGAGAAAAAAATTTTAAAAGACCACCACCACATAATAAGTAGGACACAAACCAATGCTATTTTGTTTTATTAGAATCCATTCAAATAAGCCTGGAAATATCTGGTTTAGTCCAACCATTACAGACAGGATGTTACCACAGTTACGGTAGATCAAAAGCTGATGCTGAAGTTACAGTTGATGTAAATTGGGCTTAGACAACAATCAGGTGATCAACACAATGATTATTCTGTTTCAGTGTAAGCTAAATCTCACAGGATTCATCAGTTTTCTTGCTTTAGTTTTCATCTCTCTGTCTATATCAAGCCTACCTGTAAAACATATCTTATCCTTTCGTCCTGAAAGGAGCTTAGATTTATAACATGAAAAGGTAGCTTGAAATACATATCACCATCAGATTTCTCACTAAACAGAAAAAAAAAATAAATCAAAAAAGTGAAAAACTCACTGCAGCTTTTCAATGCAGTTCTATATTTCAAACTGTGCTGAATAAGTCTGAGCCAAGCTAAAGAAATCAGACCGAAGCTAATTTAAATAGTCTGATCTTTGTTTATTTCATAACTGAGTTACCACTTCCATCATGGATAAATTTCCCATTACTGTATGTTAAATATTGCTCCCCGCAAGAGAAAATACAAACCCCACACGCATTAACACTTTAATCAGGATTTTTTTGAACAGAAAAATAACACAGATTTCTATTTCATTATCTACAGCAGTCAATATAGTCTCACTGATATCCATCTTCTACATGAAATGCATGCTCTGAGATGCTGAAGATACATTGATTACCAAACTCCTCTTTTTTCAAGAAAGTTTATACACAGGGCATTTTAAAAGGCTGTTGTCAGTCAGCCTAGTATTTCAGTATAACACAGTGCTTTCTCAAAGGGAATCAGATCTGCACACAAAGATTTGTCCTACATATTTAACTCCTGTGAACTGCAGAAAATACTCAGTGGATAGGTGGGATGTTTTGAGCAGCAGAAAGTTTCTAGGAGTCTCTGCTGCTCTCAGTGGTTCTCTGTTCAGCCTAGTGACAAATGCTTAATGATCAACAACACATAACCAGCTCCTTAAGGTGGTGCAATGAAATGCCTGGCAATGTGCAGCAGGGTAATGGTTGTCTTTGCATTTTGATATTTTGATCCACCTCCTCATTTGTTTGAGATTTGTCCAGAATTAGAAATTTCAGAGAGGAATTTGATAAGAAGTCTTTGCAGTTACAGATGCTTTAAACAAAACAGCTGGATGTTCTGGAAAGCTTTGAACACAGATGTTTTAAGTAAAAAATCCTTAAAAGGAAAGCAAATTCAGAGTCTGACAAATGATAACAGAAGGAAAATTAAAAGAACTTTCTGTGTTTTTCTTTGGCCTAAAAGCTCTTTTTTGAGATTGATACATATTCATTTTGACAAAGGTATTTCAATTGTGTCTACTGAACCACTGCTTCCTTTTCATTCATTCCAATCTCATACAAAGAGCAGCAAGAAGTTTGAAATGAGGTAGAGAATTTTGAGTAGTATGAGAATTTGACTGATGCAGTACTTCAGTATGTCTGATGGCAGCTGGCCATTTCAAGAACTTAGCTTGTATACCATGTACCAGCAAATCCAGAAGAGATTTTTCCCCCCTTATTTTTACAGAATTTCAAAGAAATCCTGAGCAAAGCCAGGACTTCATCCTTAAGTATCCTCTCATGTTGTATCGGGAATAGTGTGGTGAGCAGGCCTAGGGAGGAGATCATCGCCCTGTACTCAGCACTGCTGAGGACCCACCTCAAATACTGTGTTCAGTTTTGGGCCCCTCACTACAAGAAAGACATTGAGGGGCTGGAGTGTGTACAGAGAAGGGCAATGAAGCTGGTGAGGTGTCTAGAGAACAAGTCTTATGAGGAGCGGCTGAGGGAACTGGAGTTGTTAAGCCTAGAGAAAAGGAGGCTCAGGGGAGACCTTATTGCTTTCTACAACTACCTGAAAGGAGGTTGTAGCAAGGAGGGGAGCACTCTCTTCCCCCAGGTAATAAGTGATAGGACAAGAGGAAAATGGCCTCAAGTTGCACCAAGGGATATTTAGATTGGATATTAGGAAAACTTTCTTCACTGAAAGGGTTGTCAAGCATTGGAACAGGCTGCTCAGGAAAGTGGTTGAGTCACCATCCCTGGAGATATTTAGGAGATGTCCCGGTGCAGAGGGACATAGTTTAGTGGTGGGCTTGGCAGTGTTACACTTATGGTTGGACTCAATGATCTTAAAGGTCCTTTCCAAGATAAATGATTCTATGATTCCACAATTCTATGATTCTATGTTGAAAAAGAAAGTAATGAAGAAGGTTGACATGCAAGTAGGAGACATGGATAGATAAAAGATTTCAAAATTAGCTCTCACAGGGTGAATTTAATAACAGAAGAATTGGATGTGGCCTAAAGTTCTATTTGATAATGAGGGCTAATAGACAATTTCAGTAGAAGGCAGTTATATGATGTCTGATGTCCTTCACAGCTAATTATTTCACAGATTTCCCCCAGGCCCTCCTTGAAGAAAATCTTAAACGTCTGACATAAGCAAAGTTTGTGAGTAAGGTGACATTGTAAGTAAAAACAATGTTAAGAGAGGTATTAACCAGAAATGTTCCCATATAGAACATAGAACAGTCAAAGTGAAAGGACCCGACACAGTTTTTAGGAAGGTATTAGGAAATTACTCAATAGCAATTGTTGATAACATGCAAGGAAGAGGTGTTGGGTATCCTCAAGGTTCAAATAATAATGTGATGTTCCAGTGGAAAATAAAGTGGAAATATGCTAATGAATTTATAGTTCATGTCCCTCGGTAATACCTTATCTTATGGCTATAAGTCCAGGGAAGACTTGCCATATATGTAATGCCACCTATGCTAGAAAGTTACTGTGTGCTGGAAGTTATGTCCCATCTGCACAATTCTGTCTTCAGGTAGAAAACAACCAAAACCTTGCAATAACATATGATCGTGGATGGTCTTGATATAGAATGGCTCTAACAAAAATCAGTCATTTCTATAGAACAGTTGCTTGAAACACTATCCACGGGAAATACCTTAATTAAAGATATTTTTCTAGAGCAAGTGTACCTAATTTCTCACAACACAATGCAAAAAAAGAGCAATGTGTTTCCACAAAATGTGTAAAACTGTGGACACTATGGAAGTATCCTTTTAAGATGGATTCAGAAGTAATTTACAAATAGAAAAACTAAAAGTCCATCAAGGGTTACTAAACACAGTGTGCACTTGCCACGCTGGCACAGAAAATCCTTAAGCTACATGCAGCAAGAAGCTAAGAGGGGTAAACCAGATCTACTATTTCATTGTTATCTCATTCTTACATGCTTTTTACAAAGATTTGCTATTGACCACCATTAGAGACAGAAAAATGGATTACACT
This sequence comes from Chionis minor, assembly GCA_013398295.1. NCBI lineage: Eukaryota > Metazoa > Chordata > Aves > Charadriiformes > Chionidae > Chionis > Chionis minor. The sequence goes on from VZSF01008262.1 coordinate 908,097, forward strand.
GACCCAACCCATCTGCAGACTCAAATAATATATACAGAATTCTTTGGTTAAAAGCTCTCTACTAAAATGCTGCCATACCTCTAATGCTTCACATTTAAAGTACAGGGTAGATTTATCTCTAGATAAGGGGGAGAATAGAAAGGAGAGGAAGCAGAGGAAAGACAGAAAAGAGGAAAGAGAAGAAAGGAAGCATTGCTGATGGTTTAGCTAAAGACAGACTTCTCAGAGCACAAACTGCATACTGTAGTCATAAGAAATTTTGTATTTTGTCAAGAAGCCTGAGGCCAGTGTGTATCGGTGAAGTAGTTCAGGAGAAGACCTGGACATACTCAGGCTCTGTGCTCCAGATCCTGCTGCCTTGTCAGGAATCTAGTATATCAAACTTCCCTTGAGGATAAGCAGTTCTGCTAGACAGCTCAGTGCTCATTCACAAAACAAGCAGGAAAAATGTTTTTATTTAGTCAAGTCATTCTTTAACATGTATTCGTGTGCATCTATATAATAGGCTCAAGGATCTTGGTTCAGGGAGAACAGGGGGCAACTTTCTCAACTCATGTAAACCAGTGGAGCATAATTAATGTTTAATAAGAATTTTCATTTGCAAGTTCAGATGATGTAACAAACAGATACGGGTAGAAAAATTAGTTCACCTACAAATAAAAATGTAATCTAGACAGACTTTATTTAATTCATTCTGATTAACCTTTCCTATCAGACCTCCAATGGTGTGCCTTTATAAGAACAGATACTTCTCAGAGTTTGAAAGAGTGGAATAAGAAATACCTCATACATATGAAATAAAAAATATTCCCGCTTGCTGAAAGTACTAGACTGATTTTGTAACTAGCACAGCATGAGCAAACCTTGCTCTTAAGAATCCTACAGGAAAGGTGAAGAGGGACTCTTTATCAGAGAGCGTAGTGACAGGATGGAGGTAATGGTTTTAAACTGAAAGAGGGTAGATTTAAATTAGCTCTCAGGAAGAAATTTTTCACTCTGAGGGTGGTGAGACACTAGAACATGTCACCCAGAAAAGATGTGGATGCCCCATCCCTGGAGGTGTTCAAGGATGGGGCTTTGAGCCAGGTCTAGTGGGAGGTGTCCCTGCCCATCACAGGGGCATTGGAACTACATGATCTTTAAGGTCCCTTCCAACCCAAACCATTCTATGATACTAAATATCAACATGAAAAGCCCCATTATGCCACGGAGCTCATGAACAACAGCTCATAATCAACAGCTTACTACTGTTACCTTTTAAGATTCCAATTACTTCTTTATGTTTAATAAAATTTTAGAAATCCTTACCTCACACCATTCTGTCCTTGCATCAAGGTTGTTGCTAATCTTCCTGAAAAAGGCCTTAACATTATGTTCCTTGATTTCTGGACCAAAAATTGTCTCTGTAGTTGTATAGAACTTATCATAGTCTATCTCATCTGTATGGGAGGAACAATATCCACAGAGTTAAAAACTGGCAAGGTAAAGCTTCCTTCCTTATCCTCCCTCCCTCCTGTTTTTTTTCTCCTTCAATATCAATAGCATGCAAGTTCCAGCTCCTCACACTGTATTCAGTAAAGCATTTCGGGGCTCGGGGGGTGGTGGAAATCAGTCTTAATGTTCATTTTTTTCAAAACCACCTGGTTTGCAACACATGACAGGAAACAGATAATAAAAGAACAGGTTAAAAATTCTCACCTCTTCTTTCTTCCCTTACTCTGATACCACTGTTCTGCCTTGTTGATCTGAACCTGAATGGTGTCCTGGGATAAAGTTTATCCTTTCATGCAACAATAGCCACTTGCATTGAGAAAAGCAAAACCTCATCCTGATTATTTACAATTAAGCACTGAATTTACATAATTAATTGAGTTTGTGCTTTTACAGATTGCTAGAAACATCATATCGTGCTAACACATATATGTGGCAACTCTGCCAATTCCATTATGTGGGCAATCACCAGAGCATTATAATTTGACCAGAAGTTTTAACAGGAGGAGAAAAGCACTCTTATAGCACAATCTGCCTATTTCCTGTAAAAATCAAGAAGTTAGAGTTTGAACATTAAGTCTTTCTTATAGTCTTGTCTCTATGACACCTCCTCGCCATATGAAAAATACCCTTTTCCATCAGAAAGAGTATCTCTTACCCTCATCATCAATATACAAGCCTAATCGCTTCTTTGTCTTCTGGGTTACCGTTTTTTCAACTAGTTTCTGGAACTGCTTCAAAACATTCTTGAAATCTGGCACTTCAAGAGCAGAACAACTCTCCTTATCACAATCGTTCTTTTCAGACATCCTTTATTAAAAGAAGACAAGGTAAGAGGGAGAGCTCTTCTTACATCCTGTTTCAAGCCTTGTTTTGCCCCTTAAATCTTAAAACTCACACATGAGTTCATACAACATGCAGCTGCATGACAGGTATACTAAGTATTAAATAATAAAAAAGCATCTCAAGCTGGCAAACACACTAGTGAACTGTTGATGTCACACTCCCCCATTACATCACAGAGTCCTACTCGCCAAGTGGCTCTAGGTCATGATCCAGGATCACTAATAACCTGGCACGTGAGATTATTTTATGGTATCTTGTGCAATTGGTGGCTGAACAGGCATGAACTTTTTTACTTCCAGAACCAGACAAGGATTTCATCAGGGTTCAGTTCCTCTACAGCTGGCACTGCTTTAGCAATATGAGATCAGATTCTCCAGTAAGAATATATCTTTGAGAATAGCTGCTGCAAGTTTATCATATCTTTCAGACTTTTATACTGAGTGAGGAGGAAGGAAGATTCTACCAGTTATCTCCAAGTTTCATATTGTTTTCTTACCCTTTGGATTATTTTCAAGTTTTCTGCCAAAGGCTGCACACCAACTAACACAGTTAGTAACAGCTGCAATTGTGGATTCCCACACATCATCTGGTGAAGAATGACAGAGCTGGTTCTCTGTGTATATTTGCTCCGTGACAGGAGAACTGAGACCAGCCTGACGATATTCTACAATGTGCTACTGCTGCAAGGCTTGGTGAGGGATCTCAATCTAGGCAGGGATGTCTAGTTTCACAGTAGCAATAAGAGCATTTTACCAGGGATGCTAAGTTATGAATCATTATTCACATAGTACAAAGAGACCAAAGACATCCAGTCCAATCCAAAAAGAACTAGAAAAGTACTTTTTGACAGCTCTTGGGAGTAACATTGAACATTTGCTTCCTTAGTAAATTGCAATTTCTTTAATATATGCCTTGCTGTCTGCTTTATTGTGTTCAAAATCCCTACTCAGTGAACTAGAACTTCCAACCTAGAAACCCAATTACCGTGCAGAAACATTTTTTTTTAAATTGCATAAATCATTATGATTGAGATTGCAAGAAATCCGGTGATGGAGTGGTAGAGTTTTAGTTATTTTCATCTGTCCAATTGCCTCTCCCTTAAGGTTTTACAGCCATTCAAATACCCTCTCCTTGTCTTACTTAACTTCCGGTCAAGTTACTGTTTCTTTCTTTCTCCTAACATAGAAGCATAGAATCATAGAATCATTGAATGGTTAGAGTTGGAAGGGACCTTAAAGATTATCAAGTTCCAACCCCCCTGCCATGGGCAGGGACACCTCTGACTACAGCAGGTTGCTCAAAGCCCCATCCAGCCTGGCCTTAAACACTTCCAGGGATGGGGCCTCCACAACTTCCCTGGGTAACCTGTTCCAGTGCCTCACCACCCTCACAGTAAAGAACTTCTTCCTAATATCTAATCTAAATCTCCCCTCTTCCAATTTAAAACCATTACCCCTTGTCCTATCACTAGACTTCCTGACAAAGAGTCCCTTTCCAGCTCTCCTGTAGGCTTCCTTCAGATACTGAAAGGCTGCTATCAGGTCTCCCCGGAGCCTTCTCTTCTCCAGGCTGAACAGCCCCAGCTCTCTCAGCCTGTCCTCATAGGAGAGGTGCTCCATCCCTCTAATCATCTTAGTGGCCCTTCGCTGGACCTGTTCCAACAGTTCCATGTCCTTTCTATGTTGAGGGCTCCAGAACTGGACACAGTACGCCAGGTGGGGTCATACATACAACTAATGAGCCTAGAGATTATGTGTTGGTTCTTAATATGTGCCTGGCCAAAGCTCAGCTATGTGTCTTAAATGGTTACTGTTTTGAAAAGGGTCTTCATTTAACTTGCACCTAAGTTCAGTTAGCATCTTAAAGTTAGAATACTCCTATACCAAGGTACACCAAAGACCTTTCTGGTTTTTGTTGTTGAGGTGTAATTAAACAGAAGTAGGATGGGGCTATTCAGAAAGAAAAATTGCAGCTACCACTTTCTTCTGAAAGTGGCAGCCCAGAGCACTCACTGACTAATCAAATTTGTTTGATATGCTGCCCAATGTCTTGAGATCAGACAGAATTTTTGCCCTGCAAGAGCACCAGTCCCTGTGTTATATCTGTGTTGTCTTTCTATCCAGCCACATCTTAGATTCTTTACTGAATACTGGAATCCTAGGGTATCTTACTGGAGTGCTGGAAAAGTGAATTTATTTTTCCTCTAGATGAAAGAGAGTTAAATTCAAAACTGCCTCCTGAATGAGTAACACAGTGACTACTGAAGAAAGGGCAAGTACCAGTTCTTGTGGGAATATTCTAAAGAATCAAGCTTCATTCATTCTTTGGAAAGGAATGTTGTAAAAATCTGACTTCAGAGAATGGTTCGGTGCAGTGAATTTTAAGAAGGAAGCATTTTCCTGAAAAACAAGGTGCTTGAAAAAGGAGTTTTATGATTTGAGCCTGTGATCATTAGTAGCCTGTTACTGAATAAACAGCCATAGTTTTAAAAAAAAGGTTATAGGTATCGGTAATTAATACGGCAATTACTTTGCATCATGTTATAATCACAGATTCTCTGTGTATGGAAGCTAGTTATCTCGCTCACTGTTCTGGATTCTACACCACACCTCAGATGAACAACTTTCAGTTTCTATGATCCTTTACTGAAACTGACTCCCTATGCTTGATAATATTTTGCAAATTTTAAAGGCTTACCATTTTTTGATGCTGCTGTGTGAGGCAGTGTGTTCTACTGTGAAGTCAGAAGAACAGTGTTCTTGTCTTGGCTGTGCCATTTCTTCTTTCTTGGTAGGTTGCTAAAATCTGCCTGTAAAACAGGAACAACAGTCAAATCCTGAATTAGTTCCTTTTAGGTATTACTAATCCTTACAAGTTAATGTCCACATTTTATGTGTGTGATATCTGTGATTCCTTTTGTATCACTTCACTCTGCTGACATTAAATTCTGGCACCTGCACCGCTATCACACTATTCCTGTGTCCGCTGCATATTTACATGAATATTATTGGCATAATAAATATAATTGAACTGTAATTGAAGGTGAACAAAACTTGCACAGCATTAGCTATGCTTATGCAAATATGCATTTACATTTGTCCACTGATCTTCCAGTTAATAAAGTAATTAATTCACAATTATTAACACAACCACATATTTCTGTGATCAACAAAATTCTAAAGTACTTCAGAGAAGCACAACAGTGATAATGAGCAGAGCTGTTATCTTCTGCCATTCAAAAAGAAAAGGATGCTCATGAAGAAGAAAAAGATGCTCATGATGCACAAGAAAAGTTGTCCCTCTTTTTATTCCCTTCACCAAGGTAATTTACACAATTGTAGATTATTTTCGTTTTTATACCAGTGCAGATGTTACTTTTTTATTAGCAGATAATTAAGTTTTGGGTGAGAAAATCCAACAAGAACAGGCAGGCCAAAACATCCCTTTTGTCCCTAATTAATGTCTTTGCTCCCAAATTTAACAGAGACATCATGAATTCATAAAGTTTAAATCCAGAAGAGACCTTGAGATCTTCTACTTTCACCTTCTCTGTGTTACAGATCATTGAATATCAGCCTTTTATCACTATAATGAGCAAAACAACTTAGTTCTAATGCATAACTTGTGAAAAGGTATCCAGTTTTAATCTGCAGACACCAAGAGATGGAGAATCCATCATGTTTGTTCCAAAGGTTAATTGCTCACTTTGTTAAAATTTAAGCCTCCTATTTGAATTTGTGTGGGTTCATCTTCCATTCAGTAGTTGTTGGAATGTCTTCACTGATTTAGAGTAATAGCTGGTATATTCTCCTAGGAGGGGCCTTTGTGCCTGAATTAATTCGCCATTTTTTTCTCTTCTTAATATAAAGCATATCGAACTCTCTGCTTCCTACTGCAACACTTCCCTTCAGGCCTCAAAATAATGCTTGTGATTCTTTTCCACATTTTTCAGCTTTTCAATATCTTTAAAGAACGCTGATGCCATGTTGCTGTGCTATACCATAATAAGCAAACTGGTACCCTGGTCAAATAATGCATTTCAATCTATTTGTTAAACTCACTTTTCGCTAGACCATATTCATCAATTTCTTTGTATTGTTCCTTAGCTATTGATCTCCACATCAGCATTTCTATTACTTCAGCCAAGGCCAATGACAGGTTCATTGGTAAAGGCTTTCTTGAATTGCTGTGCATGGAACCTCTGCTCTGTAGAGAATCTGTAGTTGAAAGGGAAGGAGAAATTATGTTTTATATTTTTGGTCGCTATCTGATTGACATCAATCGGGCACGTTTTGAGAATATCAAAATCACTTCTTCAAAAAAACAGATAAAGACCATAGTCTTCATATAGACTTGGGAAAATCTGCTTAAGAACAGTTTTGAAAAATATAGGGATGACAACAATTTGGTATTAAAATTACTACAAATAATGCATCTAAGTGTCTCTGTCTGAAATAGCTAGTTCTTCAGGAAAAGTGGCGTATCAAGATATGCTACCTAACTTTCTAAGACAAGCAATGCAACTGCTTGAAGTTCTATCATTTACACTGGGAAGAGCACAAATATTTCTGGGTACTCCTGCTTGACAGCAATGAGTATGCCTTTCAGTTAGAATAAGGAAGAGAGTTTGGCAGAGAAATGCAGCACTGATTCCTGGAAGAAGGATGGATAGCTTAAGGGTGCATTTTTCCTAGTTCCAACAGTAATTCACCAGGAAAATGTTTCCCTTGTGTGTCAGGGTAGTCAGTGGTTGGTCAGATACTGTAACTTGATCAAAATTATGGTGTATTTGATATATCGCTTCCAGTTGAAACCTTGTTAGGCAGTGTTTCCTGTTGGTTCAGTTTTGATCCCCACTATGCAGAGAAGATGTGGACAGGCTGGAGAGGGTCCAGAGAAGGGTCACAGAGAGGATCAAAGGACTGGGAAGCCTGCCATTTGAGGAAAGGCTGAGAGAACTGGGTTTGTTCAGCCTTGAGAAAAGAAGGCTTAGGGGACACCTAATCACCATGTTCCAGTATTTAAAGGATGTCTACAAAGAAGACGGTGACTCTCTTTTTACAAGGAGTCACATAGAAAAGATGGGTACGTTACTCCTGTAACAAGAGATCCTGATTGGACACCAAAGGAAAATTTTTCACAATGAGAACAATCAGCCATCAGAATAATCTCCCCAGGGAAGTGGTGGATCCCCCATCACTCGACACTTTCAAGATTCAGCTGGGAAGGATGTTGGGCCTTCTTGTCTAGACCATGCTTTTGCCAAGAAAGTTTGGATCAGATGATTCTTGAGGTCCCTTCCATCCTGGTATCCTACGATTCTATGATTGATTTTTCCATTGTCTGTCATCTAAGCTTGTATGACGTGAGGCTATATTCTTATTTCCCAGTTAATAACAGTGGTTTAAGGCTTATAAAAGATATTTACATCCATCCTTCGAATGAAAAGGTTAAGAACAGAAGCTATGTTTTGTTCTCTTGCAACCACCCATAAAAAACCTTCATGTTATTATGAAAATACACAGAAACCCCAAATAAGGAACCATTGCTTTCATTACTGGCTGATTTTGTTGTCTTTGATGCTTAAAGTAAAAAAAAATATGTGCAGTACAATGTTAAAAGAAGATGTGATGACTGAGTGGACTGACAAAAGTGAGAAGATAGGAACCGCATTAGAAGATAAGTGAAGTCTAAAAGGGAAATTCAATATTAAATTGATGAGTAACAGGAAGTACTTGCATTAGTAAGTCTACAGTAGCATTAGCTGAATGAAAAGCATTTTCTTTCCTGTCTCCCTGACTGATACTGTGGAAAGCACTGGATATGGAATATGGTAGAGTTAATGTCTATTCAGAAGTCAAACCTCCCAACTCTCCTCTTCTTACTATGTAATCATATTAGTCTCAAAATTCTTAGGCCTGTACAAAGTTAATGATATCCTGTACCGATGCAAATAACAGCTGTGGCAAGCTCATTGCAGGATTGGCAGCTCATATGAAAAACCAACCAATTTGTTTCAATTTTCATCTCAAAAACCATCATAAAACTATGAAATTCAATGATAATTTTAAAATTCTGACCATGTTGTTTGACAGCTCACATAACAAATAAAGCTACTGCAGAAGACAAACCAGCAAAAGGTGATAGATCTTCTTTCCTATGTTTACTGGGTTGCTAGTAACCCCGTCTGGAAGTCTCATTCAAAGAAAAATTGTCCCCCAGTAAAATGATGGTTCAGAAGAGCCCCCCAAAAACATAGTAGTTCTAAAACAGCCTTAGTTGTCCTTAAAGAGGCTATGGCACATAACAAACTGGTTCTGACTCTGGTTTTGGTTCAGATCAAGCCCAGCCATTAGAATAAAATCAGCCCCTGAAGCCACTTTCTTTTAATGAACTAAGCTACCTATCCTTTGCTATTTCATCCTTTTAAACATTCCCTTAAGCCCAGCTGTGTTTGCAGGTGAACCAGGACAGAGTTGCTTGAGTTCAGAGCAGCTGAACTCCTCTCTGGCTGGTATAGAATTAGGCAAGCCAATGCTTCGTTAATTTTAGCAATGTAAAAATTAAAGTTCTTCCATGAAACAACGTTGCAGGGGTGCTATCAAGTATTGAGTATGGACAGAAGCTTCTTTCTTCTTTTCTGATCATTCTCTGCTTATCAGAAAAGATGGGAAAGAGCCTGGGACTTGAAAGGCATGCTAGCAGAAGACAAAGGAGAAAGAAGACAGAAAATGAGTGAAAGCAGTATGTAAGCAAATGAACAAACAGGCAATTACATACATCTCTTAAACGCCTTAAAACACTCTTCTTCCATCCCACAATGTTCTCACTGCCAAAGCCCTGAAATTTTTGATGGCATAGTTAGAACTGGGAGTCATGATTTGTGGTTTGTATTTCTAAACAAGGTTAAAGAGTGGCAGAGATTTGGCACTTTATTTACGCTGCTTCAGATTCCTCAGCTTTAACATGTGAGTGACACTCCATGCTCTGATGTCCTGAAACATTTCAAATTACTGAACACAGCAAAGGCGGGGAACTTCTGAAGACAGTTCCAGACATCTGCAGACTTTCCAGTTGTGAATTATTATTTCCATAGCTGGCTTTTAAGGTTGTTCTTATACATATGTAAGCATATATCTACACACACACAGATGTCAGCCACCTGAAAATTTACAGCCAATGCATTCTTCCATCCCATGTAAATTGTGCATAACAGACAACACATTAAAAGGACCATTGCAGAAGTGATCAGGAAGTCCTTGGGAGTTTCAAGGACTTTTTTTACAGTACAGGACTGGGGACCTTGTATTCCAACTTCTCCTTCTATTGTTTTAATCCCGTGAGCTCAGCTACATATATATTTAGTATTTTGAGTTGAGATACACTTCCAGTAAACCACATACATGCACTTCCAGAAATGCAAGTACTGGGTTGTGGTTTCTTCTTTCATGAAACTTTGAAAATAAAGGTAAAATCCTTTTTGCAGCATTGCCATTAATATGCACGCATGTTTGATGAGCAGGGTCCGGTCCAAATACAAAATAGCGCAAACACGAAGCATTGCAAAGCAGATGTCTGGGTTTCTTAAACGTTTCAGGTTTTCAGTTGCATGAAAAGTTAGAAAAGGATTGGCTAATGAATTAATTAATTATCAAAACCATAGCTGCATTGGCCTTACACTGTGCTAGGCAAAACAGGTGCTGTACTCGAATTAGGAGTCAGGATTCTGTTCCCAGCTTTGCTTTTGACCTCATGATAAAATAACAGCATTAGTTTGTCATATTAAATTGCCATGACAAGCCTATAATTTGTATACAGATATGTGTTTTGAAAGTCATCAAACCTACATCAACTACCCATGTTTTGGTCCCAGTCCACAAGGAATCCCACCCTCAATCTAGCCCTTTCAATACCACTATGTGTGTAAGAGTGGGAAAAAAACAACCAGGTATTGTTTGCCAAGACACATTTCTATAAAAATTCTGTTGCTTCCACAGCTGATGTATTTAATTTTTTTCCCATCTAAACTAAGAATAGATCTGAACTGAAAGTCGTATTTGCGCCCTTGTGAAGGCTGTCACACATCAGTGTGACAGTTCCATCTGAACAGTGGAAGTTCCATCTGAACATGAGGAGGAACTTCTTTACTCTGAGGGTGGCAGAGCACTGGAACAGGCTGCCCAGAGAGGTGCTGGAGTCTCTGACACTTTGACTTTCACATTCCAAACCCACCTGGACGCCATCCTGTGCAACCTGCTGTAGGGGGACCTGCTCTGGCAGGGTGGTTGGACCAGATGATCTCCAGAGGTCCCTTCCAACCCCCAACATTCTATGATTCAATGATCAGCATGTATGTGGGTCAGCTAGTAAAGCAAACCAGAGGTCTGCCTGTGAGGAAGACTGATGTTTGACCTGGCAAGGTATTTTAGGCCCAAAGCCACACTGAGCAAAAATCACTATGATACATTCAGGGACAGGTTGGGTTTGGAGCCAGTACAGGCACCCCAGCACAGCTGGCTAAAACCAGTCAGGGCCGTACACAGGCAGCTTGGGCATTCCTGAACCGTTTGCACACAACACACACTGGAGACAAAGGTACAAAAATAGGTGACTTTGTAGCATGAACTTTGGCATCTTACTTGGTCTGTGGCTGACAAAAAGGTGGTCACTTGCACCGCAAGTTTGCCTGGGCCATGATGCTGCTGGTGGCTTTGTGAGGACGTGACTATTAGGGCCACCTCTGAGCACTGCGGGGAAGCACCTTAGAAGAAACTATCACCATAACTGGAGTTTTCACTGGCAGGATATCTGGAGAAGAGGTCTAAATACGGGTTCAGCAGTTTCTACCTCTTCCTGGAGCAGGGTGCGGCGGAGGCCTGCCCAGACGCGGCTCCCCAGAGGCCAGCGCTGCTGAAGGCAGCCGCCCAAACGCACAGACAGGATTTTTAAGGAAGAGGAGGCGGCAGCCGCATCCCAACCACGGCCGGGCTGCTCACCGCAGCAAGTGAGAGGGCGAGGCGAGGTATTTGTTGGGAAGGAGCCGTTCGGCACCCGCACAGTAGCTGTGCGGCGCTGAGAAGAGGCGGGAGGGGATTACCCCGCCGGCAGCAACACTCCGGCGCCCCCTCAGGGCGCGGCCCGGCCCGGCCCACCTCAGGGCAGCCAGGGCGAAGCCGCCCGAGGGCGCGCCCTCCGTGGGCGGGAAGGTGGAGGGGGCTCCTCCTCCTCCCGCTGCCCTCACTAGCGGTCTGCCATGGGGCCGGGAGCGGGCGGAGAGGCTTAGTCCCGCTGCGGGCGGGCTGCGAGCGGCAAGCCGCGAGCCATGCACTCGGGGAACGCCACGGCCACGACGAGCCGGCCGGGGCCGGCGGAGCAGGAGCTGCCGGGCGAGCGGCCCGTCTTCAGCGCCGGCACCTACGAGCTGCTGGCGCTGCTGGTCGCCACCATCGGCATGCTGGGCTTGTGCAACAACTTGCTGGTGCTGGTGCTCTACTACAAGTTCAAGCGGCTCCGCACACCCACCAACCTCTTCCTCGTCAACATCAGCCTCAGCGACCTGCTGGTGTCCGTCTTCGGCGTGAGCCTTACCTTCATGTCCTGCCTCAGGAGCCGCTGGGTGTGGGACGCCGCCGGCTGCGTCTGGGACGGCTTCAGCAACAGCCTCTTCGGTGGGTGGCGGGGCCGCGGTCGCCTCGCGTCCCCTCGCCGGCCCGCCGGGTCCCTGCCCTCTCTCGCTGCCCGCTCTCCCTGCCCGCCGTCCCCGGGGGGCCCGCGCCCTGTGCCCCTTCCCCAACCGTCACGTACCCCCGCCNNNNGTCACGTACCCCCGCCACAACCGTCCCCGCCTCCTCCCTCAGGGAGCCGCCGCGTCCCTCACGGCTTCGTCCCGAGGAGTTTCTTCCTTTGATCAGCCCCTCGTCCCGTTTCGGGTCGCGCCGCCCGCCCTCCTCCTCCTCTCCCTGGCGGGGCGGGAGGAGGCTCAGCCCCGGCGCGGGGAGCCGGGGCCCGGCGGGCAGCCGCGGTGCGGCGGGGCAGGAGCCGCCGCCGCCGCCGTGGGGGCCGGCCGGGGTTGGGGGTCCCTTTCCCGGCGGCGCCGCCGCGGGGCAGAGTTTTGGTAAGAAAGTCGACGGTGCTGAGGGAAATGATCCGGAGCAAACTGTAAAATACATCGGGAGTCTGTTTCCCGGCCTCCCGCCCTCGCCGGTGTGACGGGAAACTGACTTCTTTATCCACGTGTGAAATTTCAGTCAGGGCCGTGTCACGGTTGTTTTTTGGGAAACCGCTGATTCCCATGAAATGAGGTGTTTAGCACTGCAGGAGGAGTACATCCGCTATGTCCATTTTCAAAAACTGCAAGCTGTTTACTGTTTTCTTCCCTGAAATCCATACATACCCTTTACAGAAGTCTGCAGAAGTACAGTCCAGCTATGTACGTGCACTCTGTTAACAGGAATATGGCTTAGTTTTTACTGATAAAGGGTGCTGCAAAAGAACAGGATTATGTTTCTAATGATGGAAGCATTTGGCTAATCAGTAACCAAATCTAAAGCTCATATAGAACCTCATTTTCTGGCAGAGACGTATAAATTAAAGGTGGATCCCAGTGCACCCGTACAATGTGTATGCGCTGAAAATTGGTTCTAATAAGGCAAATTAAAGTCTTTAGTAAGCTTTGTAGCTTTTCTGTGTAATCTTTGTTTCACATGGCAGCATAGTCTGCCTTTGGTGGGCTGCTGGGACGAAGGTGAATGGTTGCTCATGTTTGATTCGACTGCAAAAAATATCTTATGTCTTGGAAGCCGTGGTGGGTGCAGGATGTAGTTAGCCATTTCTGCAAGGTTTGGTATTGGATGATCTCTGCTGTGCATGGCTCTAAGATGATTGATTGCTAGTGTTATCAGGGAAAGTACTAGTGAGCTTAGCTAACATAAGGCTGCCTACATCACTTAGCCAGTTCAGATACTTGAGAAACTCAAGTGTCTGCCAAGCAGATTCTGCTAGGCAGCTGAACATTAAGCTTACACAGGAGAAGTGAAGTATAGTTCTGTTCTTGTCTTTATCCCTTATACATTATACCTATTATTTTTGATGAAGGCATTTTTCAATATAGGGTCAAAAAATAAGATGCGTAGTAGGGCTAATGTTAAAAACCAGACTATAATAATCTGTCTACCATCTTCCAAAGACAGGAGAAATAGAAACAAGGAGGTATAAATTGACAGGCAAATTGCTTGATCACACATGATTTTTAACTTCTGTTTATTTCGGGGTGTGCTACATAATTTGTCACTATAAAGGTATTCAGTGTTGATGCTTTCCTGCACAACTTTCTTTCTCTAATAAATTTGTTCCCAGAGAAATGTAGGCAAACTCATGGGTCTTTTCTACAAAGTAGTCAAGCTAGCATTGCTCGTTTGCAAAACTACATCTTCCCATGCTTGGTCACGTTATTTTCTTCTTCCATAGTATGTTTCAGTGGGACGAATTTTTTTTATGATGCATTAGAAACACGTCATATGGAAGCAGAGATTAAATGCACAACTTAATGTTCAGGAATATATGATACTCGAGTTTACTTTGTTCAGCTGCCATGTAAAGTAATAGAAAATATTTAGCTTGGCTATTATAATTTGACGCCAACCTAATAAAGTTATGTCTAATCTTAAGCTTTCCCTTTGTACATCGTATTGGTTTGGTATTCTCAGCTGGAAATAGATTGTTATTTTCTGTTTGTGAAGATAAGCGCTTCCCTACCTAACTGAGTAGGATAGCAGGGGCGTGTCTATACTGAAGGAGAAAAAAAAAAAAAAAAAGCTGTCCTGTAGGTAGCATCACACTGTGTTTGCCATCTGGACTATTGCCACCACAGCTTCTGTTTTCATTTTTTAACATCTCTATGAAGAGAGCAGTAATTTGAAGGTTTTTGGTGTGGTGTGGGGTTTTTTTGTTTGTTTTGTCTTGGTGATGGTGAAGATACTGATTGAAGATTTCATTCAGAGTAACCAGGTACTATAAATAAACTTCTCTTTTATGTTAAAGCCCAAGTCAGCTATTATCCTAGGGTGGTGGGGAAGGTAATGTAATGGAAGTCTTGTAAGTGTATTACCTAGCAGTGCTTCTTAAAGCGTAACACTCCCCCCACCACCTTCCCCTCAGGAGCATCTGGAAATAAGAATTTCATTCATTGATCAGAAGACACGTCAGAAGACAAAACTGGCAGCTTTTAAAAGTGAAGTTCTCATTAACTAAGCAGAGTAGTTACAGCTTTGCAGTTTTCAATTGCTCAGCAAACCAGAGTGACCTTGTGAAGATGTTTCTAGAATAAAGTGATGGTAGTTCTGATCTGTTAAATCATAACAGATACTGTGAGGTTACCTTACTGCTATGGATATGTACTGGGATTGGACCCAGTCAAGCTCATTTTATATTTGGTGACTAAAACTTGTTGATTTACAGCTATGCGATTACTTTCTTGAAGATGAACTTGGACTTTTCTCTGTGTGATTTCTGTACCAGCCCTTCAGGTCCAAAGGCTGTTCAATATTAAGTTCAAATTTTCTTGGAAGAACAGCCCCTAAGCCCCAATACTTGGTGTAAGCTGTCTTCTGCATTTGTTGACCTATAAATGAGATGTTCCCCTGACAGTAAACAAGTTTGGGACACGTGACTAAAGCTGCTTTTTTTTTTTTTAAAAAAAAAAAAAGATTTTCACTTTAAATTCAGAATTAATCCTCAACACGTTTTTAAAAATCAGGTTCTTTCCAATTACTGTAGTTAATAATCAGGAAGGCCTTTGAAAATCATGATCATGCAGCTTTATTTTTAAATTGTCACTTGTGTTGTTACAAGGCTTTTGCTCGTACTGTTTTGAAAGCCAAGATCAAGATATTTCTGTTTTTCTCTTCAGAGTGTCAATATGATTAAATACATAGGTGGAATGTGTGCTTAAAATACACTGGTAGCATCTGCATTTTCATAAATCTTTGTTTTGTAATGACAACGACTTGTATATTTTTTTTCCCCACAAAAATAAGGGGGGGCCTTCTCTACACTTCTAGTAATTATCAATTGGGGAATCTGAAGATTTCTTTTGTAAAAGTGCTTCTCATTTTACCAGCCAGTCTAGCAGTTTGGAGGTATGTGAGATCCAGAACATACACTGTAAGTAAATGTTCACGTTCTGAAACTTTTCTGTTGAGAAGGTGGCAACAGAACTACAGATTGTTTGTCTAGGAATAAACGGCTGTTTTTTGTGTTCTGTGTGATAGTCTACTTCTGCATTATTGTAACTTTATCATTAGGCCAGCCCATGTAATAATATCTGCTTCTTGTGTTGTGTTGTACAGCTCACAACTTACTGTTTGTGCTACTGCTGGCTATTTTTTCTGGAACTTGAAAGCTTTTCATTGAGCCTTTAGAACATGCAGCCAGCTGCTTGCTCCTGTGCAGAACTGATAATTTTGGCTACTGAACATCTATCTGTCCTTGTCACACAAGTAACGATCCCAATTTTCTTTTATTCACTATATTCTAAAGTCAAGATACAGTTTAGATACATGTATCTTCACAAGGGAGGCCATGGAAAAGAGCTTCTGCTTGCTATTACAAAGTCAATTTCAGCACTCCATATTCTAGTGTGGGGAAAACGACATAGATCAGATGCCTGGCTGACAAGTCTTAGTCTAAGCTTCAATGACGTGTTTGTCTGTCTCTGACAGTAATCCCCATTTAATTTGGTTATACTGAGTTCCAGTATTTATTTTTTAACAGGGGATGCATCCTGATGGAATATGGTAGCTACTTCAATTAAGTGATGTATTTAAACTCCTTCCTGTGGAGGTGCGCGGTCAAGTCTACACTGGTCTGCCACCCTACTTATGTAAAAGCTTGTAACTCTTTCCCTCTCTATATTCAACCAAACTGCAAGTAGTAGAGATCTGTGTAATCTCTTTATCTGATTTAGTAATTCAGCTTATACCTGGGAGGTTTGTTGTCTATTATTGAGAGCATTAGGGTTTGGGGTATAATTGCGAGAGAAGACACCTGGCAGCTAAACATACTCAAATATCTTCGTTAACAGAGAAGGATACTATCTTACCTGAAGCAAGAATTTGTTTAATTGTGGAATATAGACCTAGGGCATAATAATCTTTGTGAAAAGCCAGCAGATACATATAAACAGACAAGATTTCTTAAAATGACAGTGACTGTTACAGAATATGATGTGTGCAAGGGACGTTTGTATCCTGCCTGTCCACAGGCAGTGGATGTGTGCTTTAATGCCTTCTGTATGTAGGAACAGGCCCTGAGGGTTCAGAAATGAGCTAGTCTGATCTTGTGGAACATGCATACGTACCTCTCCAGCATCAATCACTTTGGCTACAAGTAATGGCAGCTAAACCATCTGCCAGTAGTGTTCTGACACTTTCTGATATGTTTAATTGAGCAAGGGAAGAAAGGAGTGGAAAATCTGATTGATAACAGGAATGGCCTGGAGGAACAGGAAGCAAAGCAGGTATCTGAGGTAGTCTCTGGACAGAAGATTGCATAGTAAGGATCTGCTCTGGTGTAGGCTTTATATTATTAAACCTTGATTGATTGTGATTGACAGGCTAGTGTTACTGAACTGTGATTAGAGACCTCTGCTAACTGTAAGCTATTCTTGTAGGGGTAAATAAATGCTATCAGCTTTCAATGTCAAATTAATTGAAAGCATTATGACCCTTCTGGACAAGTCACCATTGCTATACAGCAGATAGACCTTGATGAGCTACCACACAAATGTTGAGATCCAGGTGTATACTCGCTTCCAGTAACGTGAACTGGAGGACGGAAACATTTGTAAGAAATTTTGGAGACTGTACTTCCCTGTGAAAAGCTGCAGAGTGTATAGCTGAAGTTATTTCAATTTTTTGTTTTAAGGCAAGCCGATTTCTGCCTTCCCCCTTATACACACACGTGATACTGAAATAAGGATGAATTGCCAGAGGCTGTCTTGTGGACCTGGCTTCAGTTATGGCCTATTTTAAAACAAAGCAAAAATATCTATCTGTATATAATTGTTGGCTACTTCATCTAAGCCTCTTCTCAGCACACTGAAAGAATGATGCCCTGTGCTACCCTCTTGCATTACCAATGCATGCTATATGCACTGATTTAATCTCACTAAAAGCGTTTTCTACAGTTACTTGGCAGACAGTTTTAGGATCTTGTGTTACAGACAGTTGGAGACTCAATCAGGATGCTTTCAGCTTTAGCAATTCTTTTTTTTTAATAAGTAGATTAATCACTTGTGGGATTGAACATGGAAGAGGTGATTAATATTCCACTGTAGTTTTATAGGTGAGGTGTATATAAAATATACTTGAAGACTTTTGTGTCTAGGAGTGATTTTCATCTACCGAGATTTGACTGCAGATGCTAAAATTTGTTGAAAACTTAGAAGGATACATAGCTGTCACCTTAAACACATTGTAACACCTAGTTGCTGAATTCAAATAGTCTGGTTATATATTTTCCAATACAAAACTACAGAATGTAATTGCACTTGGTCTTGCCAGGGATGAGAAGTTGCTCCTACTAAGTTGCTGCTTTCTGGCTTTTCAAACGTGAAGTAGGTGAGGAGGGATTGCAGAAGATTGGCTTTCCCCTCTGATCCGGTATGCAAAATAGTAATTCAGCACTTGGGTATCCATTAAGAGTTAAGTGATATAGAAAATAATATGTCCTTTGACAGGAGTCATGGTCTATCTTAGAGTTGAATCTCATTTGCTACATTATGCTGTGGTTGGACTGTAGAGATGTTCAGTCTTCAGGAATACATATCTCATACTCCCTCCATCCAAATTACAAGCCATGTTTTGGGGGAGGAGGGAGCAGTTTGTCAATCCACGCAAGTTGTGTGTTACATGGAGAGGGCAGAAGCAATTGTGGTTGTTAGAACTCATTGAAACTAACACTTCTTTTCTGAAGACATTGCAATATTTTTGTTCTAATAAAGAATTTTAAAGTCAGAATACACATATCATATGGATGATGTACTGCAGCTCAGATGTGTTTTGCACTGTCCTCCATGATGACCTACACTGTGCAGCTTGAAGTATTTAATGATGTATCCAGACTAATACAACTCCTGGAAAAACCTAGAGTACAGAAGAAGTAATTATCACACATGAGATAATCAGATCTGCACCAAATGCAGTATTTCAGCAGGAAAACAATAAAAAAATGGCAAAAATAATATTTTTTTTTCTTTCAAAAAAACCCCAATCAAGACAAAATTGTTTGTCATTCCTTCCTGATTCTGAGTGGCTGGCTGCTGGAGAAGAGAAAGAGTTGCAACATAGAAATTGCATGCTAGTGGCTTAAACAAGATGGAATTTTTCTTTTGCTAAGTTTGGCCTACGCAGCTTAAATGGGAATGATCCATTCATGCTAGGATAATTGCCCAGCCTTAAATTGGAGCTAAAGCTAGCATCTGTAGTTCCTAAACACAAAGAGTGTTTAAGTTTATAATCAGTACTTGCAGATAGGAATATTCTCTCATAATAAAATCTATAGATCAGACAAGCATTGTCTGTAAACACTGAGCAGTCAAGTCTTTAAAAAACAGTTAGGAAGACTGATTTGCTAGAAGAGTAAATTGGCTCTCAGAATCTTGGGCCTTAGTCTTGAATCAAATGCATGCAACTGTTCATTATCAGATAACATTGAGGACAACGCACAGCCACCACCTTCTCCATCCTCCCCTGCCTCAGAGAGCCTCAATCTCACAGGATATGGAGTCTCATGAATTGCTTGATTTCATAGCATAATACCATTAATACCAGGGATAGTTACTACAGTGTCGCCAGGTATGTACTCACCAGCCTCTGTGCTTTATTTAGCATATGAGTAGTTAAAGAACACTTACACCTATTCCTTAATGTTAAAATTCTGGGATTGTTTCAAAGCTGTGGCCTGACAGCTAGAGTCAACATGGAGAAATCAGTGCTAAGAGGTAATCTTCACTTGAAGGGGCAGAAATCTGTATTTTGCTCCATGGAATCCCTAACAAGAAAGTTATATTTTTCACTCACGTTAATAAGTTGTTTTCAACACTTACTTGCCTGTAGTGTGGAACTAGTTGCTAATACAGATTAAAACCTTGGTTTTACTTCTGTTTTAATCTGAATTAGCTAACTCAGATTAGTGTTGTGAAAGTAGTTTTTTTTACCGTAGAAGCAAACTTTCAAATTTCTGTGTAATTTTTGATCTGAATATGCAACTATGACTGGAAGTAGAGAAATTAATACCGTACCACTACTGCTCAAATTTGCCTAGAAGTTCTATGAGTAGAGAAAAGAAATGTTTTTCTCTAATTTAAACACGAATCTGTCATCCAAACTAAATTATCATCTTTATGGAGGCTTGTATAGTGTTTGAAAATCAAGGTGGCTACAAGTGTGTGTTATCCTGTTCTGGTTTCAGCTGGGATAGAGTTCATTTTCTTTTTAGTAGGTGCTGTGTTTTGGGTTTGGGTGAGAATAATGCTGATCATATGTAGTATTTTAGTTGTTGCCAGGTGATGTTTACATTAGTCAGGGACTCTTCACCTTCCTATAAAAGCTGAGAGGGAGAAAGAAAAAGCTGGCCAAAAGAATATTCCATACCATAGACATCATGCTTGATGTATAAATGGGGATTGGCTACGGGGCAGGGATCTGCGATTACTGCTCAGGACCGGCTCGGTAACCAATCATTGGGTGGTGAGAGCAACTTGTGTTGTATTACTTTATTTTGTATATTCCTTTATCATCATTAATATTATTGTTGTTATTTTCCTTTTTCTGTTGTTCTGTTAAACCATCTTTACCTCAACACATGAGGTTTTTTTCCTTTCCCCTCCTTTTCTCTTTCTTCTCCCTAACCTACTGGTGGGACCCAGCGGTCTGTGGAGTGGGGAGGGAGCAAGCGGCTGCATGGTCCTAGTTGCTGACTGGGGTTAGAGCACGACATATCCCTAACTGTTTTTAAATATAGGTCATGCCAAGAAGGCTTAATGACCAAAGAAAAAGCAGAGAATCCTTAATGTCTAGCATAGTTATCCCATCAGATTCAGTAAATGCATCCTATTTCAGATGTATGTCCTATTGAGATGAATTTAACGTGTTTAATAGGTTTATCCAAACCACAAATGACCAATGCTTTTGATTGCTTTGTACACAATCCTGCATTTAAGCCCCTTAACTGTGATCATCTAACCATTCCCTCCATCCTTTCTGACATAAGCATTTAGTGTTAAAATATTGGGCAAAACCACAGAACTGTGAACTGGCCATAAAGAGTGTTCTGTTAGGATGCAAGATAAACTTTATGATAAAACAATGTTTTAAAAGAAGAAATCACTAACAGTGGAAGAGAATGAATTGGAGCCTAATATAGAAAAGGAAGATATTTACAATGAAATAATTCTGACAGCTTTGGTTTAAAATCCAAAGTGAATAATGGATGAAGTTCTTGTGTATGGAGGCTCCATTAATGTGTAATAAGAATTTTGCTTGAATGAAGACTTCAGGATTCACTCAAATTCTTTGCAGTGAACCATAATAAACTTCACTTGGCCTTTTCTATAGCTTCATTGACATTGGCTGGGAAAAATCTGGATAACAAGTATGCACTGCATCTAACAAAACTATGACACAAAGGTGAATTTTTATATATTTGTTTCAAGCTTTAACGGTTTATTGGAAACCACTTTTACACTTCTGCTAGTTATCTTGCAGAACAAAACACATTGATCTAGAGGATTAGCTTTTTTAGAAATTATTTTGATATAACAGCTTTGGCTTCAAGGGCAAACTGCTAGCTTATACATTGCAAGCTTACTTGATAGTTATTATTGATTTAGAAATACTTTTCTTTAAAATTGAAAGTCTGAATAAAATCTGTTTTCTAGATTTCTGCAAATAAGTCTGCTAGGGGCAGGAGTTTTACAAGTAGGCCCTTTAAGAAATGAGCCCTTAAATCCATTTGCAATTGACTTAAAAATGAACAACTTCTTACTGAACCCTTTGAACTATGCATCTAGATACATCTTGTGAAAAAGCTCTGGTTTACTTCGTGAAAGCTATGATGACTTTATATATAGATTTAACAATTACTCTGTAGCTGCTTCTGTAGGTGTCATATTTGTTTGCTATCTTGTTATTGGCTTTAATAGGTTAATAGAGCAGATTTAATAGAATCCTAGATTGCCATGGGGAAAAAGGTAACTAACTTAAAATAATCTCAAAAGGAAATGCAACTCTTTCATTTGTTAATTGTAACCAAGAGGTGCAAAGTTGCAGCAGTACTCTCTAGGATGTTGAATATATCACAAATGCTGCTTGAAACCATCCCTTGACACCAGAGCTAATCTCCAATTCAATTAATTTCACCTACCAAAGTGTATAAATTGTCCCTTTCCTACTTCTCATTTAATTATAATTTTTGCATTTGAGAAGAAATTTTACATCCTTGGGATCAGTGCAGTAGGGGTATGGGTAATTACCCAGATGAGATATAAGTAACCCATTACTTTTTTGGGGTGTGTTTTTTTGGTTTTTTTTTTTGGTCTTGCATAGAAATTTGGTTGGAACTTGACAGGGCTATTAGCATATAGAAAAAACCTTCAGACTGTCAAAACGCATGTTGCTCACTGACTGTGGCGTGTTGAGTTTGAACAGATTTTTCAAGATTTTTGCTGCTGTGAGTATTATTAGTTTGTATTATTCCATGTGGAGGTGGCAGGCATGTTCTACGTCTTGCTACGTAGAGTTGTATGAGACCCTTGAGTATTTTCTGCCTTTATGGCTTTGCAGCTTCAAAATGGAATTTGTTGCCACAAAGTGCACACACAGAATAGCTGAAATTCCCAACAGTTGGAAAACTCAAATAATGTATAAGGCTTCCAGTCGTTGCTGTAGATCCTTCACAGATGTGAAAGTCGGTTCATACTTTAATGGTCTGTCCATGAGACTATTCTAGTTACACAAGCTAATCTGTGCTGCTTCTCTCAAAGTTTTTGTTAGAAATATCAAATGTGCTTTGGTTGCATATTGATACAGAATGGAAAAGATGCATAATGGGGGTAGGGGTCGAATTCAAATTGTTTTCTGTTCTAGGCTTGTCCTTGCCTGTACTGAAGTCATGTTAAAAAACAAGGACCTCTCCTGCCCCCCAGTGCAAAACCGGACCTTATGATCCACTGACTTTTAGTGGAACATAAGCTCCTCATTCATTTTTGACAGTTTTGAAGATTCTACTATTGCAAATTTTTTTTTTATACTTCAGAGTTAGGAATAAAAGAAATAGTTGAAACTTTTACAAGATGGAAAACTGTTGCCAAGAATTAGTTATTATTTCTACCAAAAGCAAGAGCTCCCCAGTTTGTGGTGTAACTGAGAGTTGTACAGCTGCTTGCATTTTGAGCACTTAAACAACTCATGGTAGTAACATCTGGAACCTTGAAATCACAGGCTTAACCTTCAAATTACACAGACTTTACACAGTAAAATGAAAATAAGTTTTATCTTGTACAGACTTTTGTAAGCTTTATTTCTTTTGGGGAAAAAAGCACCAAATCACATGGTACATTAACAAAGATACTCATAGAATCATAGGATACCACGGTGGAAGGGACCTCAGGGATCATCTGGTCCAAACTTTTTTGGCAAAAGTATGGTCTAGACAAGATGACCCAACACCACTGCCCATCTGAATCTTAATCCACCACTTCCCTGGGGGGATTATTCTGATGGCTAATTGTTCTCATTGTGAAAAACTTTCCTTTGGTGTCCAATCAGGATCTCCCCAGGAGTAACTTGTACCCCTTACCACTCATCTTTTCTGTGACTCCTTGTAAAAAGAGAGTCTCCATCTTCTTTGTAACCACCCTGTAAATACTGGAACATGGTGATAAGGTGTCCCCTAAGCCTTCTTTTCTTAAGGCTGAACAAATCCAGTTCTCTCAGCCTTTCCTCAAATAGCAGGCTTCCCAGTCCTTTCATCCTCTCTGTGGACCCTCTCCAGCCTGTCCACATCTTTTTTGCACAGCAGGGACCAAAACTGAACACAGAATTCCAGGTGTGGCCTGACAAGCGCTGAGTAGAGTGGGATAATGACTTCTTTACCTCTGCTGGTGATGCCCTTGTAGATGCAACCCAGTATCCTGTTGGCTTTCTTTGCCGCAGCAGCACACTGTTCACTCATATTGAGCTTGTTATCCACCAGATCCCCCCTCAGGTTCCTTTCCACAGAGCTGCTCCCCAGCCAGGTAGAGCTCAGCCTATGCTGCACTGCTGGAGTGTGGTTTCCCAGATGCAAGACCTTACACTTGTCCTTGTTGAATGTCGTAAGTTTCTTGTTAGCCCACTTTTCCAGCCTATTCAGGTTTTCCTTGCAGGGTGTCTCTCCCTTCCAAAGTGTTAACTTCCCCACTCAGTTTGGTGTCATCAGCAAACTTCATCAGGGTGCACTTGATCACATCATCCAGGTCCTTTATGAAGATAGTAAATGACTTCTCAAAGATTATGGACAGTGGCCTTGCAATGATGTCAGCTAGGGCCTGTTGATTTGTAGGAGTCAAGCTCCTGTAATAGTTCATGTACCAACTCTTCTGTCACAGACGGTGGATCTGTGTTTGCATCAACTTGGATTTTTGTTCCCGAGGCCTGGGATTAGTGTCAAGTATATAGAAACAGTTCTAAAAAAGACCATCTACTAGATTCCTATGGAGTAATGGGTGGTTAACTTAAGTCATGAGAGCTACTCTATAGAATTTCTATATTAAAAAGATGGACAATCAAATTTACAACTCTAACAAAGTTATTTGCATTCTATTGGAGTACAGTAGTATTTCATACTCTTTTTTTTTTTAAATATATACTTCTTTCTTTTGTAGCAATAAAGGCGAGGAGAGCAAAAAAAGGCAGTGCAATCTTAGAGACTCCTGTGAGTTCAATAGCTTCTGAAGTGCTGATGACACTACTCAGAAGCTGTTCCTCTGGCTATTTCTGTTCCTCTCGGCAATGTCCAAATGCTGAGAGATGCTGCCTGTAGTTCAATTCTGCTCATTCAGTAAAAGTAGTTTGTTGGTAATCCCTCATCTGAGAGTTAAAAGGTGCTTATCTGCCCTTTTAAAAACATGTTTACTTAGATGTGATGCACACTTGCAAGATAGCTTCTACCCATTGAACACTGAAATTTTGTTTTCTTATGTTTTATGTTTTCTCTGTCATGTAGCCCACTGTAGAAGTAACAAGAATGACAAAACCCAAATGATTCTTAACCAGCATTATCTACAGCACCCTCCACCAGAATTAATGTGTTTTTTCCCCTAGTTAGGGACTTTATCTTTCTAATACACATTTTAAAACTCATCTCTTTAGGGCAGATCTCAGTAGTCCTGTTCTTACAGGTATTTCTGCATGCCATCTGCCACAAATAAACAGGCAGTCGTGGCTCCACAACACACAAGGGGCTTTTTTGGGCAAAATTCTCTACGTTTTGTCTTATCCTGCAAAGGCATTTTGTTTCCAATTTCTGTTTTTATGGTTAACTACTTCAACCTCTACTCTTACAGCTATGACCTTGTTACAGTAGAGATCCTGCATCAAAGAGGCATTTACTGTAATATGCTGTGACCTGCCTTTCTTGCCTCATTTCTGCATACTACTGGACACTTCTTGAATACCAATAAAACAGCAATTTGCATTTCAGTACATACTGCCCAACAAGCTAACCAAGGTCCCTTTTATGGTTTAGGTAGAAAACTCGGGTATCCCTTTGAAGAGCACTGATTTCTGAAAAGGAGCTTGATCTAAAACTGTTCAAAGATCTATGTGTAAGTACCAATTTTTAGCAATACTGAGCTTCCAGTGACTTCCTCGAGAATGTCAAGGACTCAGTAAATTATTGCTTCTGGACACCTGCACTTTCAACCAAGCATTTGTGCTTTCAATTACTTTGTCATGGCCAGAATGTACATAAAAATTGATGGTGAAATATTAAGAATACATAGGGACATTAGTTATTGAATACCATTGCAGGGAGAAGGAAGGTGGTAAAGAGCAAGAGGTTAGTTGAGGAATTCTGACTCACCCTCCTGAGGAGCTGCTCTTCCTCTCCACTGATCACAGACAAAGCCTCAGTGTGCTATGTAAGCAAACTGAGGCTACAGTTAAGTGATGTGAGTTTTCCTCCATAAGCATGTCTATGGATGATTTTAGTAACCATCAGGTAAAATTTTGTAATTCCTAATCTTTGGGCACAGAGAAATTGGAGGGAAACTTCTTGCCTTACCTTGTGTCAGTAGACTGCATTTGATTGTATAAAGCTTTTACCTGAGAGAGTATGTGTAGAATACTACCTATATAGTTGCGTGATTATTTTCTAATTCCTGCTAAGATCTTGCTTAAGTTCGCGTTCTTCAATGTATTTTCAGCATGTTAGGTCCTGAAAAAGGATGGGAAGGACTTCCTGTCAACTTCACTTAACAAAAACAACAACCACCAACCAACCAAACCTTAAGTCTTTTGTATACCCTCTAGCCTACATTTGCTAGTTCAGTTTCTCTTTCAAGCCATGAAAACGAAATACTGTAGCAATGACTTATGCAAGAAAAAACCCCACAAAACTACACAAACTAACTGTGAAAGTGGTATGCCTTGCCTTATGCATGCCCAGCATTTCTCTTTGTGTTGAAGGTTTAAAGATAAATCTGGCAAAAGATGTACATATTCATTGTTTCAAAGAGAGCCATGACAAGAATGTGGCACGATTTCCTTTAGAATGCAAAGTCCTTTCTGTTAATCAAGAAAGCTTTCTAAACTTACCACCTGTAAAAAGGGATCCTCTAGTACTTGCAGGATGAAGTAACTTTCTCAGAGATCTTAAAGGCTATCCTACTCTGAGATACGCAGTTAATAATACGCTGGTTTTGCTGTTGAATGCCTTGACACAGAGGCTCTGTGTTGCTCTAGGCTTTGTTATTCTTAGTTGCCTCCCTAAAATCCATGTTGCTGGTGCTTGAGTGTGCTATTGTTAATTTGTCTTCCTTAAATGCTTATCTTTTTTTTCAAAGTGAGATTAGATTTCTGTGATATCATTTGAAGGTTCTGCTGGATATAATGGTTATTCTCTCTTTGGCAGCGAAATCTGCATGTTTAACCTTCTCGCAGCTATAGAAATGCGTGTTATGACAAATGTGAATGTACTAGAAGAAATGAAATGCTGTGCGTATGCATGACAAAATACTTGTACTTCATATTATATAAAATGTACACAAATTTAGAAATAGATATTTGTATAACCTCACAGAGCACTGAAATATACCCTTTTTTGTTTAAGAGTCTGTGTGTATGAGCTTGATAACTGAATCATTACAGATTTCAGGTGACTGACACATGCCTGATGGGCCATTTGGTTTTTGATCATCGAATTTAACAGACCATTGAAACAGAAATCCTTATATCTTAGTCAAGACAGAATTGCCTTGACTTCATTAAATCGTAAAAGTGTCTGGATAGGGTAGTGCTAATAGCTGAAAATAATCTGTGATTTCTGTCATAACGTGTTAAGAAGTGTGTAGTGGAGTTGAGGTGGACAGAAAAGGAAGAGAGTGCACAAATAACTGAAACAAAGACTGTGATATCTTTCTGATAGCAAGATGGGAAAGGGCACTCAAAATAACTCACTGTCTCCCAGATGGGACTCTTTCAGCAACGTAACACTTTGCTTTCCTGGTTGTTCTTTGGAATGCAAAACCTTCCAGGAAATCTTGAAAAAAGCTGGAATTCTCCTAGTCATGTTGTTCACATTAAAGGTGCATATCTATGCTTTCAGTTGTGGAAGGCTTTCTTTTACTTCATTCTCAGCTTTGAATTCCCTAGGTTTCTAACAGATTTTGTTATTGCTGATTATCTCACTTTTATGGCAGCTTTTTCTTTAGAAAACCCAACAAACTAACCCAACAATTGCCAACAAAAAACCCCAACCCTTGGAGCATGATCTCTCACTTAATGAAGTTAACGTTTAGGAGGAAGTATTAGCTTGGTTTCTTCTTTTTTTCTTGTCGTACTTCTTGGCCATTGTATATCATAGTATAGCCAGATACCAGCACCCTACTCTGAGTAGTGATGCTGTTTGAGTTAGTGAGTAATAGGGTGTCACCCAAACGGCTTATTTGTGTTAGATTAATAATATGAGCTACATAATTTTGAGATAGCTTGCTAGGAAACACTTGTCAAGATAACTTCAGTCCAATTTGCAGTGTTTATGAATGATTTATTGATTTTCTTTATTTTTCTTACAGGAATTGTTTCAATTATGACTCTTACTGTTCTTGCCTATGAACGCTATATTCGAGTAGTCCATGCAAAAGTGATTAACTTCTCTTGGTCTTGGCGAGCTATTACATACATCTGGCTCTACTCATTAGCCTGGACTGGAGCACCTCTTTTGGGCTGGAACAGATACACACTGGAAATTCATGGATTAGGTTGCTCTGTGGACTGGAAGTCAAAAGACCCCAATGATACCTCCTTTGTACTCCTTTTTTTCCTTGGCTGTTTAGTAGGACCTGTTGGGATTATGGCTTACTGCTATGGCCATATTCTATATGCAGTAAGAATGGTAAGTTAATTCAAATAAGACTTCTCTTAATGTAGTATTTTTAGTGAAAAATGTTGATGCTGTATATTAAGCTTGGATCAGAGCCTAAATTTGCTCTCTCGCTTACTCTTCAGACTTTTGAATGTTTAATGTTCATCCATGTCAGGCACCACTAGAAAGAATGTAGGGTTGGAGGAGAATCAACCTAGAGATACAAAGGTCTCTTTGTTGTGTAGTTTTACTGGGAGGCAGGTTAGGGAACCACTCACGCTCACTAATCCACATCAGATTCTTCCTTGAAAAAAGGCGGGGGGGGAAGAAAACTGTTTGCAGTTCTATTGATTGAAGAAGTCTTTCTCCTCCTTGCCACTCTTGAGAAGATAACCCTTCCAAGTGGAGATTAAGCCCTGTTGAAACAGTTTTTCACGTTTAGGGCAACCCATTGTAATTCAGTCGAGACCTTTATAGTGTCAGAAAGTGTTAATGTTTCATAATCTGTGGGTAATTAATCTCGACCCATTCAGGTTTGTGGTCAACAGTATTGGCACAACTGATAACTGTTACGGAGAGTGTTCAGGTACATGTCCCATCTTCATTTTATGACTCAGATAACACTGAGAACCTGCTGCCCAGTATTCTGCTTTAAATAGAGATTTCACAATTTTAGGATAACAAACTAAGTGGCAGAGCAGTATGGAGAAATCTATTTATGAAATTTTCTTCTTTCTGAAGATTGCGATGACAGAAATCTATGGGATTGTCTTACTAGTCAGTCAAAGAACCACTAAATGTAAACTAAACTTGCATATGCCAGTGGATGAGGGCAAGTTAGTTTTCTAAAATACTTACAATGATAAGTGCAGCATGTTTTGTTACATCACTGGATTTGTTGTTTTCCAGTAGATTTGCTATTCTGTTTTTCCTCAAATTATATTTTTACACTTAATATACACAGTAGAAGTCTGGGAAATGTGGTGTAAACTTCCAGAAGAACTGTGGTTTACAAGATAAGGTTGTATAGTATCTTTGTCTAAAAGTAAATTAGAGGCTTAATTGTAAATAAATGTAGAACTATTCAGATCCAAGTAAAATATAGAGCTATTTTACTTTACCATTTTATCTTTTCTTCACAGCTTCGCTGTGTGGAAGATTTCCAGACTGTTCAAGTGATCAAACTTCTAAAATATGAAAAGAAGGTGGCTAAAATGTGTTTCTTAATGATCTCCACATTCCTTATTTGTTGGATGCCCTATGCAGTGGTCTCCCTCCTGATAACATATGGCTATAGCAATCTTGTAACTCCAACAGTAGCTATCATCCCATCATTCTTTGCCAAGTCAAGCACTGCCTATAATCCGGTCATCTATATCTTCATGAGTAGAAAGGTAGGTACATTAAAGATTTTATTATTAGTAGCCAGTACCATAGTTAAGGAGTTTAGATTTGTATTTGAATCTGTAAAGCTTAGATTTTTAATTTTTTTTTTTTTTAAATTTGAACAGCTAGGATAAATAGTAAAGATCTAGTGGAATTAAAATCCCTGATAGTGCTTATACTACCTTATCAGAAATAGGATTTTAAATGTCTGAATTCACACATGAGCACTCACATTAAAGGGAGGAGAAGGAGTGTCAAAATTTAAGTGTCTAGTTTTGACAGCTTACCCATGAAATGGATTCCAACTAGAAAACCTTATCTGGTTTGCTCCCTTACCACAACAAAACTCCATCAGAAAA
Organism: Chionis minor; assembly: GCA_013398295.1. Lineage (NCBI taxonomy): Eukaryota > Metazoa > Chordata > Aves > Charadriiformes > Chionidae > Chionis > Chionis minor. The sequence continues at coordinate 937,802 of VZSF01008262.1, forward strand.
AAATCAGAATATTCGCTGTCTGTTTTTTAGGAAGAAAAAACTTGCCTCTGGCTTTTCTGTTATGGCAACACAAGGACTGAACAACTCAGCATAGTATTTCAAATATTACACCAGTAACACTTCTCGGAGCTTCATTGTATTCAAAGCCAGAATCTTATATGGATGACAGTGAAATATTTTTTGGAGAAAAACTATATACTGTTAAGAAAACACTTATCTGTGAGAAACAAGTTTTTATCTTTGTTTTTGTAGTCTTCATAATGAAAAGTAGACTGCTGATTTAATGGTGGTAAGTAGCTCATTTCAGTGCTTTACAGAGCAAAGAGAATCGAAGTATTTGGAGTTATCAGTGGCATGTCAAATATGTGGAAGCTAGAAAACTATACATCTTTCTCTGAGGATAACCACTGCATGCAGTTAAGTGGTGTCGGTAGATTTATTCAAACATTAAAATAGCTTCACTATAACCCAGAACACTGACTAGAAGTGTAAGATGCACGTTATAAGCTTCTGAAACCAAGACTGTGTAGAGCTAAATATATCTGGAGTTTAATAGAATCACTTGCGAAAACATAAAAAACCATGAATGATTGCTGGAAGGATTTCCCTGCTTTTTCATTATCTTTTAGCTCATTATAGAGATGGAATTTGCTGCAATTTCCTGCACTAGTTTGCGATTGCCAGGCAGCAGCCTGGGCCAGCCAGTAGTCTGTAGGGACAAGGCAGCTGAGTCAGTGGGTTTGGTCAGCCAGGTGGGCAGCCAGGCAAAGGCTGCAGTGCAGCTCCGGCCAGGACTGAGGGCAAGGGTGAGCTGAATTGCTGTTCCTGAGGAAAAGCAACAGGCCCTCAACGTGGCATCTTGCAACCCATGCCCCACAGCTTATTTCACAGCAGGCCAGTCCAAGGTTACACAGCTGTGCAATGTCCGAGCTGGCCTGGATATGGGGAGCTAACAGCAATCGTGTTCAAAAAGAGCGTTTTTCAACAGAGTGATTTTTTTCTTTTTTTTTTTTTTTAATACAGTGGCACAGACTCTGTACCTAGATGTCAGGCTGAGTAGTTTATCTGAAAAAGATTTTGTAGCTTCTGATACCCAGAAGCAAATGAAACTGGTACCAGGCACAATGCTGGTAAAGTCATAGCCAGGGTAAGAGTGAATCAGCTGAACGTACTTATTGGAGATGCATTGTGAAGTACTTTTAGCTCAGCTCTAATCCCAGATTAAGACCAAAATGATAATTTTTTGCTTATCTTCTGGGTTATTTTGCCCTCAGAAGGAATTCTAAAACCGGTTCTTCTCTGCAATATCATTTCTCTATCTGACCTGTTCTGACATGCTTGTGTCTTCTCACTTCCATGCTACGCTGAGGTACCACATTATTTCTGAAAGCTCCCAGGCCTTCACATGACCATTGTCTTGCACCAGATTATCTTTTTCTATAATCTTGTCACTTTGTAGGTCCCCCTCCCAACAGGACCTATGGCCTCCCCTCTGTCAGAGTAGGATTAACTTCCTATAACAAAACTTTGTTCCAAACTGACATGTCAGAGAGCTTCTTACATAATAGCTGGAAAAACAAAGTCACTGGCTATGCAGGATAATACAGAATAATCTTTAACACAGCTACATGGGAGGTTATTGAGAAAGATGTCCTACTCCCTTTTCAGAGAAAAGGTGGGTTGTCCACCTCCCGCTCCCCCTGCCCCATTTGTTGTTGTGGGGGCTTTGGGATATTTTTTTTTAAGTCCTCTTCATACATTCCAGGCATGTCTTGTTATAGGATATTAAAAGAAGAGGAAGCTGCCAGTTTACTTCTTGTAAAACCAGAGAATTTCCCCAAAGGATCATATGTGAGCTTTAGATATGTGCAGACATGGAACTACTGAATGAGTGTCTCCTTTTACCCCCATACCTGAATGTTTTGCTTTGTGAAGCGGAGACCGTAACTGGAGCATTTAAAACAGGTCTACTACTGGTAGAGTAGTATCACATGTATATACTGATGTGAGCTTTAATTGAATACTTTGCATTGTTTAGTCACAAGGTAGAACAGGCTTCCGGTATCATAAGTGGCTTATAGTTAGCTGAAAGACTTCTGTTCCTTCTGTATTCATTGGGAAAATTTTAGTTCTGTGTCAACAACCATTGAAATTTCATTTTACATTTTTGACATTAGATGCTTCTGTTAAAATTCCAGACCCTGGAGTTACTTAAAAGGAAGAAAACAACACTTTGTATCCTCTCCCTCCCCTTGTTCCTTCCCTCTGCATCCTTATGTCAAGGGTTTATGAGAATATTTGTTCCTTCCCCCGCTAGATTAAATGTGTGATTTTTTTTTTTTTTGAATACGGGAGCAGTACCTATAAAACACTTTGGAGCGTAGACCTCTGGTTCTTTGCAGATCGTGGATTGCAGATCTTGCTGCTGGTTGAATATTAAATTGCATTTCGGTGCCCTCTACTGGCCAGGTGATCCTCTTCAGCGCTTTAGCATAGAGAAAAAAGCATCTACTAAAAAGCCACCATGTTAGTTACAGCACTGAAACTGACTCAGAACAAGGTGGAGATATGCAGAAATCTGTTATTTTGAGTCATTTACTGTGCTGCTGTTCTTCAGTGGATAGTAAATGATAGTGAATGCTTAGGAACTGAATGCTTAGGAAGTTGTAACTTCATTCTATTTATTCTCTCTTGCAGTTTCGTCGATGTCTTTTGCAACTCCTGTGCTTTCGCCTGATGAGATTCCAGAAAACCATGAAAGAGACACCAGCAACAGGGAATAACAAACCAATACGACCAATAGTTATGTCTCAGAAAGCAGGGGACAGGCCAAAGAAGAAAGTGACTTTCAGCTCTTCCTCTGTCATTTTTATTATCACCAGTGATGACACTCAGCAAATAGATGACAACAGTAAATACAATGGGACAAAAGTAAATGTCATCCAAGTAAAGCCACTATAGGGATGAGTTACAGAAATGTGAGAATGAGATGGACTTCAGCCATTAGACTGTTTAGGTTGGAGGCCAGTTTCAGTGGCAGTATCCATGGGCTGCCAAAGGAAACCACATACTTAAGCTGTGAAATACTGAAGGGATTCTGCATCTGAAGTGCTTCAGGAAGTTTGGGTTTGGTCACAGTACTGAAATCTCTGCATCTGTGCCAAAATTGCTGATGGATGTCTTTACTCTAAATTTTCTTAAAGCATATTGTAGGATTGCCATTCAGGAGAACTTGGTCTGGCTGGAGGAACGTGCTGACAGAAATGTCACAAACTTCAACAAGGGCAAGGGCAAGTGCAAAGTCCTGCCCTTGGGAAGGAAGAAGGATGCTGCAGCACAGCAGGCAGGGCCCTGGCTGCCTGGGATGCAGCTCTGTGGAAAGGGATGTGGAGTCCTGTTGCTCAATGAGCAGGGCATGAGTCTGCAGTGTGCCCTGGCAGCAAGGAAGGGCATCGGCATCCCAGGTTGTACTGACAGGTTGGAGCCAGTAGTCTGAAGTGATTATGCCCTCAATTTGGCCCTCCATTTGACCACATGTAGGTACTGCATCCAGTTCTGGTACCCCAAATACAAGAAATACATCTGTAAACTGGGGTGAGTTCAGGGGAGTCCCCCAAGACTGTCAGGGGCTGTAGTACTTAGCCTGTGAGAAGAGGCTGAGGGAGCTGCACTTGACCAGCCTGGATGTGAAACATCTTCAGGGAAGCCTAGCAGCCATCTGATAGGGGTGGTTTTCGACAAGATGGAGACAGGCTTTTCAGGGTGTGCATAGTGGAAGGATCACAGACAACGAGCATGAACTGAAATAAGAGACAGGTGGATTTGGATATAGGGAAGAGCTTTTTCACCTTGAGGTCAGCCAAGCGGTGGAACAAGTCAGACTGAAGATCTCCTGAGATTCCATCCAGCTTCAGTTATCCTGTGATCCCTGTACTGCCAGCATTCCCAGCGCACAGAGTTATCAGGAAAGGAGGAGAAACGTTTGAAGTTGGTTGCGGTTTAGTTGATCTGAATTGATTCTTTGCAGGGTGGGGGGTGGGAAAAGTAGCGTCGACAGTGACTGGGGTTATGGTTAAACCAGAATTCCCCAGAAAGCTGTCCCTGCTTACTCAGCAAGCCATTCTCTTGGTGGTACCTGGTAGGATACCTGAGCTCCATAGTGAAGAAAATCATGCAAATCAAAGCACCCATGAAAAAAGGTCAGTGAAAAGGGAGAACTGGAATTTTTTTTGTTGTTGTTGTTACGGTATGCGAATTATACATCTTTATCTTGCATCCATTTATTCTGTACGTGGACCAGAAGTGTCATCCTGTATTAACCCTGAACCTGCTCTGGCGCTCTTCTGACAGTAACAGAAAAAAACAGGGTACCTTTTGCCTGTGTGAGCAGTGTGAGTAATGATTGTCTTACTCGGAGCTTAGTAAACACAACAGATAGAGATTCCCCGCTTTGTTAGTGTTGCTGGTACAAAATGGTAACAGGACACAGCTTTCTGTCAGCATTGGGTGAGTAAGCTAGAGAACTAATTTTGAAATATGGCGGCTGGTTCTCTACCACATCCATTAGACCCATGTAATTTCTCTGCCTCGGTCTGCTAAATGGGCAGTGTGGGAACTGCAACATGCAGCTTTTCCATCTCTGTGAAAGTGGTAAGAAAAGCAATTAAGAAACTTTTTGCTTCCTCTGGGGACAAATCTTCTGAGAGGTACAAAGGGAACATGCTGAATATTGGCCTTGTAGCCATTGGTCCTGCAATCAAGAATAAAAATTCAAAAGTAAATAGAAAAAATCGGGGCCTAAATGTGGAAGCTTTCAGCTAGTTACTGGGAGTAGGGGGTGACCTCAACTCAGAACAAGTGACTTTGTGCTTGTGCCCATGCTTTTGAAGAGGCAGATTCCTTTTATTGCACTGTTCCAGAGCTTTAGCACTGGTAAACTGGCTGTTTGTCATGTTTAGAAGTGCATCCAGAGTCAACCCTGGTTTCTAGATTAGATCATATAACCTGAGAGAAAACAGATGATAAATACTTGTCTTTGTTTCTTTCATATTTGTTATTTTTGTTTTGCTACAAATACATAGATAAGTTGTCTTATGATATCAAAGATCTGTCCTTACTAAGGCATGTTCATTACAATGTCAAGAACTATGTTTTCAGCCAGTGATCACTACGTCTATGCACATTTATATTTACAAAGGGATAAAGGTGTACATTAGCATTCCATGTAATGATTCCATTCTTTTAACAAATGTTTGGCATTTTTGTATTTTCTGTGTATTGAGCCTTCAATGAGTGATTAAATGTACCTTATTTATATCAATCTGTTCTTGGTGAAATAATTTTTTCCCCACTGAGAGGGGTATGGTTTGTTATCATCACTTGTTGAATATTTTGTAAAGATCTTTGTAAAGAACAAGTGTAGGGTCTGTAAAGAGAAACTACCCACTGTCCAGATTTTTGAAGGTAAAACTTGAGTAATTAACAATAGCAGTGTATGATTTTTTTAATAATTGATGTGCAATATATTTACCACTATAATACATAGCACACTAACAATACTATGGAACAATATATGAAAACTAAACACTAAAAATTGTTTTAGATTTGTGATCTTGGCTAGTTTGTGTAAATTTGTGGCCTAAAATGATAAATATTGTGAACTGTTTGAGGTAACTTATAGCCTGTAAAGTGTTACTAGCATTGTAAGTGTAGCTGTGCTGCAGTCCTGTTTGCTCATCTTTTAAGCCTAACTGTTTGCTGTGGGTAACTGCAGTACTGATGCAAAATTCACACCCTGCCACAGAATTCAAGTATTGTAACAGTCAGTCTTTGAGTATCACCAGGTTATTCACAGATTTGTTATGTTTTTTTAAAATTTTCAGATCTGTCTTTGGTCTAATCTGGGGATGTCGCAACTGGCTAGTTTATTACAGTGGAGATGCAGAGACTTAATGCAGGACCTTTCTCTCCCATTACAGGGAATGGAAGAGGAAGATGGTTAGCATTAACATTTGGACCACTAGCTGCTCCTTAAGTAACAGAATTGCAAACTAAGAAAGAGGAGAAAGCATGAAGGGCAAAAGGCTAAGAAGAGATGAGTACATTATTTACAAAGTGTTTAAATAAACTAGTTGGTAAGAACTTTCATGATCCTGTCATGCAAAGGGAAGTGGCAGGTGTGGTGAGTACCATGATAGCCGCAGAACTAATTTGTTTCTCTTAATGATGTTTCATTGATTTCATGCATTACTGGAAAAACACAGACAAAGATTTAGCTACAATGCCATTTGTTACCTGCAGATGCAGGAGCCTCAGATAAATTGCCTCCCAGCAGCTGGTGCGTCAGGACTCTGTTGGGAGGCCTTTCTGCATCTCCTTCATGTGGGGGAAAGGATCCCCTCTCACCTTGTTTTTTGAGGCAGTCATAAATCCTGAAGCCGTGTCCACTGACCTCTCAGTGCAGGGGCTTATGCTGCTGCCCTGGATCCCATAGAGGCAAGAAACCGCGGGGTGCATGGTGCAGATCTGCTCCCCAGTCTTGTGACCTTCCTCCTTTTTTAGCCCTCAGAGGAGCTAGATTTGTGCTGAATGTATCTGACCATGCAGAAGATTTGGATCTTATACTACTAAGATATTATCTTTTATCACAATGATTACATCAGTCAGGAGATCAGTATTCACAAGCATTATCCTTTGTGCTCCTGTCCTTTGCATAACAGCAGTATCCTGCTGATGTTTCCTGCTAGAATACTGCAACAGCTAAGTGAAATGGATATTCAAGCACTATATTGTGCTAAACCATCCAGAAAGAACAGCCTTTAAGAATACATTTATCCTTGGCTTATATAAACAACCTTCAGCTCAAGAATGGAATTTAACTGTATAATATTTGGAGGTAATGGATGAGAAAAATCTGAGTATGATGGTGGAAGATTTTATAAGCTCCTATTTGACCCACGTGTAAACATCTCAGTTTGAAAATACCTGTTCTTAGGTATTTCTTTTGTCAGTCTCTTTCTCCACAGTTAAGAAGCCTTGGTTTTTGTCTCCCATAAAGGAAAAGAGGAGGAGGGTGAGGCTGGAACAGTGCCAGGGGGTCGGGGTGCCTGTTTCCTGCTGCTGTTAAAGGTTGGCAGTAGGTGTCCATCTCGAGTTGGACTGGTACTTTCCATATGCCCCAGTCCCTCCCTCGGTGGCAGGAAAAGCAGGAGAGAGATGTGCACAGCTGATCCTCCTTTCTTCTGCCACCGGCAAGCACTGGAGCCTTTTGGCCCCACAAGGCTGCTTTGCCTGCTGCTGTGACCTGGCCCTGCATTGCATTTATCCAGCTCAAGCTGAACATTATGAATGCCTTTCTAACTCTCTCTCTCTCCTTACCAGATTAGTATTGAAAAATTACTTGTAACGAATTAAAGCTGAAGAGGAAATTAAATTGATTTTCAGTATAAATTAGCATGCAGGCTATTAGCGACAGACTTGGCATCAAGCGCTGCCTGGATCTGCCTCTTCTGCCACTCGGTTCGTTGCCTTTTCAACAGTGTTTGCGCTCCCTCTTGCGGCTTGCTCAGGCTGGCACCTGCTGGTAGAAGAATGAGCCTGGCCTCTTAAAAACCTGTTTACAGTAGGCATTTCCCCTGCTTACGGGAAGATTCACTGTTTCATGTCTATTATATTTAGCTTATATTGCATATACGTCTGTCTTTGAAAAATGATGGGAAATAGATAGCTGTAAATAATAGGAAATATGGCGTGTCACAGTGATAATTTGAGGAGCTTATGTCTTTGCATGTTCTGGAGGATGCAGCCAGGTAGAAGACCGGTTATACAGATTGTGTAGGCAAGGTGCTGGAGCAGCATATTAAAGTGCTTCTAAATCCATTTTTTGCCTTGCTGAAACTTTCTCCAGGTGAAGGTAAAACTCCATCTGCTACAGCCCAAGGTCTGCTCTGAGGGAGAATAAAGTGTACACATAGCGGTTAGCCATGCTAGTTTTCACCAGTCTATGTAGACAGATGATCGAGACATGCCAGCGTATAGTGTAGAATTATTAAACCTTACTTAATAGACCTGCTGTCACCTTCTTTATTTATGTTAACTGAATTTCTGTTACATTAGTGAGCTTACAGGTGTAGCTAAAATGGCATTTTGTTTCTATAATGGGTGGTTCTGAAACCAGAAATGAGAAAATACTCATCATCTTAACATATCCCATTGTCTTCATGCTTTATCTAATTGACTTGCATCAAGACACCCTCAATACGCATTGCCTTTCGTTGGGTTTGCTGTGCTAGTGTGAGGTGTGTATTGAGTACATGGGATGGGCCATGGCCGATATCTGGAACAGTGTTTGTGCAAATACCATCTGCAATTACTTTTTTCTAAGGCATGCTGAAGCCTTCAGAAAGAGGCACTTACACAATCAGGCAGTATTTTCTTTTCTTAAGCCAAATATGCATTTATTTTAGCATCCTTTCAGTAACATGTCTGCCACTTGGGACGGAAGAGAGCTTAAAGTATGCTTGATGGGCTGTTGAATGTGAATTCTAATTATCCTCCTTGAGGTAAAATTGAGAAGAGATTTTTGTTCACTTTTGAACCCTCTTTCAGCACTGAGCTTAAAAGATCTTTTGGGCAGATAATGTTACTACAGCATCTATGTACATCACACAGTATCAATCTACACCTCCATTTCACATGATGGCTTCTATTAATTGTGATTTGTAGCTTTGGAGAGATAGTTATAAAATAAGCATTTTCTTTGAACCCATCAGAAACCAAGGAAACTTTACAAATCCAGAAGTATGGAGGGTTTTCCATTTTGCAGTTGCCTGAAAGCTTATAAATGAAGGGATGGCGGGATGGGGGTGGGGGAGGTGTAGGAAGGCATTCTTTTGTTTTCAAAAATACTAGAACAGTGCCTGATGTTTCTTCTAGTGTGAGGAGATGATGGTAGCCATATGACTAGTACACACTTAGGATGTTTAAGAGTATGTAACAGCAACTAGAGATGCTCAGTAAATAAATAGTTCAAGTAGCATAGCTGCTTATGGCTACACAAATTATCCAACTCATGAATATTAGATCTATTTAAAATTTTAAGTAAAAGCTTAGATACAGCTATCTCTCTCCTGCCCTGAAGCTACTTCTGTTAAAGTCAATAGCATGTTTGGTTTCCAGAGAGTTGCAATAAAATGTATTGACAGTGGGGAGCTTTTGCTTTGATAACTGTATTGAAATAGCTTGTTTGTACCTATTGCTGCAATAATGTGTGATAAAATAATTATCATATTTACTTTGATTTTTTTCCAACAGTATTTTATATATCCAGATCAAGGTATTGTTGTAAAAGACACTCAGCTTTTAAAAAAATTGGGAGATTGTACACTGCCAATTTCCAAGGTGAAATGAGAAATCAGTGATTAGAAATTGACATGTTGCTGCCTGAAGTAGACAGAACAGTACGTTCCAAGCCTTACCTTTGGAACGTCATCTCCTAATAACTGGTCCTTGAAACCCTACAAAGAGGCATCTAAAAGATCATGTCTTTCTCCGAAAGACAATGAACAACAACAGAAATTATATCTAAAATGTCAAATGTAGGAAAATTTGGTGACTGTCTCTTCCTTTCTTTATCTAGGCATTTAATCTTCTTTGAAATTGAATTTTTAGATTAACAAAGCATTGTTTTTTCTGAGTGGAGGCCCTTCCACATTCCTATTTTTTCTATTTTTCAACCAGTTATTCTTTCATCAAGATGGCATTCTTTTCTATCAGAAGGATTCAAATGTGTGGATTCTGGTGAGTAAAGAGGGAAAGCACAACACACTTGAGATCCCTGCCTTTTTGCAAGGAGATGTATGAAGATAGCATCAACTTGGCAGTGGGGAAAGGGACTGAATGGAGATCTACAGAAATTTTTAAGAGAATTATGTAAAGTGGCACTGGCATGTACCTTAATGTATCCATGTATTTATTTTGCACATAATACGAGGTTATATCTGAACAAAAGGGAGACATTGGTCCTAAGAATATATCAACTTTCTTTGTAAACATGTTGAGATGTGCATCAATTACATAGCAGGACCATTTTTCATCCAAATAATGTGTCACCCTGCAGAGGGAGCCATTGGGTTATCAAGCCAAAAATGACTATGATATTTTTATTGCTAGGGTTTGACTTTTTTTGTGTTCTTGATTTTTGTGGGGTTTTTGTTTTTTTGGTTTTTTTATAGTGAGCTTGCATGAGTGCTTACAGATTTAGTTTTCTTTAGGCTTTGCTACATTCTGCGGAAGTTCAGCTCTTAAACTGTTTGTCCTTCCTAGAGGTGACAATTAGACGCTTAGTGATTTCTCTACAAATGAAACAAGATAGGAAAAGATGTACATCCTGTGCCAGAGTACCAAGGACTATGCTTAATTTTTATAAAATGCAGCAGATCTCACAAGGGTACAAACTGTCCAAGCGTCATATCTGGGTATAGAGCGCTCTGTGCAGGTGGGAACAGCATTCTGCTGTGACTGAGGAAATGAGAGTTGAGTTACTTTCATGGGAAAGACAACTTACCACCAAGGACAGTCTAATGTAACAACCACAGAAAAGAGACTGTCTTGACAGAATTTTATTTGTTGCTGTTACTAGTTTTAATTACACTGTACCCCACCATTGCTAGACCTCTCCAAAACTGGAGAGCAGTTCTGCTGGTTGTTCTTTGCCAGTCTTCTAAGGTGACTGTGCCTGGCATTGCCTCAGATGTTGGCAGCAGACACATGCTGAATTGTGATTATGTCCGACTGACAATTCTTCTTGGAAAGCTAAAGCTGTTCAATTTATATTATATGTGGTCTCAACTGGAAGACATAGACCTATTCTAAGAGGTTTTTAATTGCAAATAGAGTTTCAAGAGATCTTTTATGGTAGAGTGTCATACTACTTGTAAGTGACCATCCTACCTCTTACTGTCAGGTATTCCCTGTTCAGTTAAAGTAGTTACTTTGCTTCTTCATAAGTAAATGTGCCACCAAATTAAGGAACTCCACTTGTTTCAGAACAGTACAAGTCTGAAGAACATAAGAGTTTTCACCAAACCATGTCAGTCCATTCTGTAGTGTCTGTGTCACTTTTCCATTGATTTTGGAGCCATTTAGCATGTGTGAGCAGGGATGTATCTGCACCTACAGGACTTCCTGTGTTATGACAGAGGCTTATAGTGTCTGTCGTCTTGTCAGCATGGAGAGCTTCTGTTCTTTTGTAGGTCCAAACATTACTTGCTTTACTTGACTGTAAATTTTTGTTGCCCGGAAATAGTTTTCCTGTATCTTCTGTCTTATTCTTGTTTTTTCCCCAGTTCTCCGAAGTTGTCTCTATATCCTTTCTGAAACAGGTCTCCTCTGGGTCACCTACATCTCAGTTTAGATAATATCAGAGAGCTACTCCTCATTGCATTTTTCCCTTCTAAAGGAGAGAAGAGCATGCTTTAATTTTAAAACCTGCTAGTTTTTCCCTAGCAGGTTGTATTTTCATTCCAAAATTCTCAAATGTGTCTGAACTTTGGTCAAGTCATAATGAAGCTTACTAACTTACAAATCTTTCCCAGTGAAACTTTCACAAGTCTAACCTGCTTAAAAATAAGGACAAGGATTGTTAATATTTTTTCAAGCTGAAGAATGTACATCAAAGGTCTGGAAAATATGCTGGAGGAGGAGAAAATACAAGTGGGATGGCGGGGCCAGGAATTGTTGTCACTGCTGCAAATGGTTCTCCCTATTCCCCTCCCACCCAGCGAAGCACACGCTTCTCCAGCTTCCCCTTCTCCACTGGGCAACTTTCTGTTCCAGTTAAAATTAATAACTCCTAAAGGCAGAGTAAACTTCTTTCCACATCCCTCATGGATTCAATATAGTACATGCTCCTTGGACTGTACTTCAATTTGCTGTGTAAACATGGTCATCTTTCACAGTTATTTCACACTCCTGTAAAACTCTATGCTAGTATTTTAGTTAGGTTTTGGCTTTATTTTTTTCCCTATTCCACATGTGTCTTTGTAGCTCAGTCATCTCATTGCTACTGTAAATGGCCTTGGAAAAGATATGGCCATGCAAGCTAAGTCTCTTGTCTTGGGTGCTTCTATATGGGTCCATAAAGATGCTCCTTTCCACTGCCTGTCTGGAAAATAACAGCAATATTTTTCTGACAGATCTGCTAGATAGGAAGAAACAGGTTTTTGTACTCCCTGATTTGAGTGTTGTTACACTGTCGTTCAGGCAAGCCTGTGTGGTACGGACGGTGACTTTACTAATCTCATTGTTGCCCAGGTATTGACCATCTACACAATATTCTTGTAAAGCAGCAATATTACTACACAGAAGTATTGGCTCACGTTGTCTCTACAACATCATTCTTAAAAAAAAAAAAAAGCCTAATCCTCTCTAAAGTTACATCCATTGTAATATCAGCACAAAGAACTGCTGATTTCTCAGTTGCAAATGCGATCTCTATGGTATGGCACAACCAAAGACTACAGAGCTGAAAGAGAAGCTCATGACTTTTGCCAAGTAAACTGGTCACCCTCTTTACAGGATAGGCTGGCCGTTACAGCTGGGATTCAAAAGCGTTCTGCAACATATTACAGAAAGATGGTTCTGTGTAATGCATGTAGCATGACTGTCCAAAAGGCACTGACCAAGCACTGAATTCAGGTCTTGCACTGATCTCTATAGGCTTTTCTCTGGTGTCTTCCATGCAAATGGGTAGGTATAGGTGGTACAGATGTAGATAACATTCATGCTATGTTTTCCTCCATATTTGTCATCTCATTATACCAGAGGTATTGTAGAATAAAATGATGAGCTGCTTTTGGTTCATCTTTACTCTTTTTTTCCTTGTGGTTTGTCTGTGTGCGTGTGTGTATATATAAATACATTTGCACTGAGATTACCGAGTACCTATTTTCAATGCTGCCCTTAGTCAATCACCTGCAAAACACAATTCAGGTTGCTGAATGTTTAACCTCTTTTCTGACTTAGAAAGTTAAAGTAACGATTTTAACATTGCACTAAAATGTGAACAGCTTGAAATGAGGTAAAACCTATGGGAATGACTGAAAGGGAGCCAGCCTGCTGGGTAGGTAATGCCCAACCAAACCAGAGATCCACAATCACTGCAGAACAGCACGGGGAAGATGCAGCAGGCAGGAGAGCAAAGGTGTGTCAGGCTAGACATAGCCACTTTGGTGCAGATTGCACAGAAAAGAGTCACCAAGACCTGGGCTCATGAAGCTGAGTGCAGCTGAGGAGACAAGGGAATAGCTTATTCTTCGAAAGCAGTCTGTGAACAAGGAGTGAGTGCAGCTGAGGCCTGAAACACTGGTCAGGGAGTGTGAAAACCAGTGTCTGACTGACCCATGGGAGTGAAATGTCTGGGGTAAGTATTAGCTGTAATCTTTGTGCTGTTACATGAAGCTGCTCACAGAAAGCAAGAGGAGAGGAAGAGTCACTAGCCTTTCCTACCCTTCGGTATCCCTGAAGGTATGCATTCCAGCACTGGTGCACAGAAGCTCCGTGGTTTCAAGTCCGGATTATTTTGTGGACACCAATATCTGTGGGGTTACATGTGACCTTGTGGAGAGCCTTTGGATCTCATAGCCTTTTGAAGTGCAGGAGTGAAAATAGACCCATCTGTCCTCCGTTCCTCCACCAACACAATGACTGTGGCTTTGCTTCATACACAAATTTTGTTGATGAATCCTGTTTCCACCCTCTTTCTTTCTTGTCTCTTTCTTTCCATCTTGAGCAGAAAATTATGAACTTCACCTGGACAGCTTAGTTCCCTGGCAGCTAATCATCTAGCATCCAGGCTGTCAGATGTAATAATGCATTATCCAGATGCATCATCTGGCCCAGTTTTTTACAATTATGTCAGGTGGCTGGCAGTTTGAGGCAAGCTGTTGTCTGGACTGTACTCTGTGTGTGTATCGTGATCATTGCTAATTTCTCATATGAGTTTGACACTAATGAATGCAATTCCGCTAAACGGCATAATTTCCTTGGAATCATGTTTTCTGACTGAAAAGCATTGCATTGAAATATTTTTGGCTAGCAGTACTTATGAAGAATGAGACAAACAAAGGTCTTTCAGTCTTTTCTATTAAAAAAGAAGTCTTTAAATATATTTATGTCATCCCAAGTCTGTAGGGGTTTTTGTCATTTCAAAGTGAGCAGCTGCTGAAGTATTATGGGCTTCAACCGGAGATAGTTAATGCTACTATAAAAGTAGCAGAAGAGATGGAGAGAAACTGTTGAGAATATTACTCCTGAAAACCATGTTCTAACTGAAATAGCTTTCCTTAGGAACAGATCATTATCCTGAAAAAGACAATTCTGACTGCTCCACAAAGAGTGAAGGACTGTTAATTGACAAATTTACTGTTCCTAAGAAACTTTCAAGTCCAGTGCTGTTTGTTCCTTCATACTTGTGGCAGTGTTCTGAATCTAAAATAGTTTTCAACTTGTTTTTTATCCATTTGTTGGCAACCAGTGGAAAAGAGATGCAAAATGCTGCCAAATCAAGATTGCAGGGATTTACATGCATTTCGCATTCTGGGGAAACTAACTGCATGAGATACAAGGCAAAAGGGACCCCAACATAAAGCTTTTCCAGTAGAATCTGCTTTGCATCCTGAAACAGTGGGTATCTCCACATGGCTCCTCCATCGCAGGGTACTGCCTGTTCACCCCAAATTATCATCACATTTCTCTACAGTGGGACAATACTGTATCTCATACAAGTAACCGAGCTGAAGACAGGCCCCACAGGGAAGTCTTGTGGCAGCAGAAGGAATGTTTTCCTGTAGTTTAGTGCTGTGAACTCTCCTACTCTTCAAAAGACAACCCCTCCAACAGAGATTTGAACCACTTTTCTTGCCAGGCAAGAAGATATATTTACTGCTGCTAACAAGGAAGGAGAAGAAAGCAGTTCCTGCACAGAACGCCACAGGGGGGTGATTTTTCTGATGGTGAAAGTAATTGTCTTTCATTAAATAACTTGCAATCCTAACCTTCAACACTGCTTTCCTTAGCCACTATTTTGGGATTCAAGAACATTTGAAAGTTACATTTAATTCTGGTGTCTAATTATTTTTTTAATCTTCATTTTAAAAGGCTGTTGAAATAAAGGTCACAAAATGCTAACTATAAATTTCCCAGGCCACTGCCTTTCAGTGGCTGTTGCTAGAATGCGCAAAAATGTTATGACTATAATACAGGCTAAATATCCTAAAATATGTCTTTACTTCTACTATCGTAGCAAACATGCAGGTATAATGATTTAGCAGACATTTGTCCATGGCTTGATCAACCACTGAGTTGATACAAGAATCCCTTTGAAATATAGTTGTTAGCAGCAGTAGCAATGCTAGACGTTTCTTCTTATCAGCTAATGACTTAGTTTCAGAGGACACTGGTAGACATCGTGGCTATCTTTTTCCATAGTGCAGCACAAATAAGTCATTATCAGAAGTTCAAACCTTTGAAATGCTGAACAGATGAAAGTTAGCTTTGTCTGTCTTGGAGACAGACATTCCCTTAATTTTGTGAAAACAGAGCACAGGGGTTGAGTGCCTTCCCAGCTTGTTATCTTAGTCAGACTTCATCATCTGTCAGATTTCCCTACAGTGACTCTCACAATTGACTGTCAGTATTACGCTGCACCGCTAACAGCAGTAAAATTTGGAAAACCATTAGCAATAGAATAACTGTAAGTTCTTTGGGAATGAACTTTTTGTTTTCATATTGTGCCTGTCCTGGTTAATATAAACCCTAAGTATTTGACAGCCTGCATTACAAACCATGATGTCTCATATGGAAAGGAACAGTATTAGCACTCTCATTCATTATGCATGAAATCTAGCTGAAGGAAATCTTGGCACATGGAGTCGTAGCTCCAAATGGACAAGACAGATCCCCATAGAGACTGTTCAGATGGCCTAAGACAAACCTTGGGTAATAAAATACCATTTCATGTTCGTGGACATGAATCCATCGTGGACTGCCTTGTTGGCAATTCCAGAGTAGTGCTTCAGCCCATGCAAGGTGGATAAGCAAGCATGTAGTTAAGCAGGAAATTAAGCGTTGCTTGAAACAATGTGCTGCAAGCTCTTGGATGAAGCAACGCTCAGAGAAAATAGGATGAGAGAGCAAAATCTGTTTGTAGCTGTAAAAAAAGGTTTTGGCCTGGGTGAGACCGCTGGTTAGCAGTGGCTCTGAAGCATCAGAGCCATAGCTATGGCAGGCGGGACAGGCAATAAAAGTGCTCCCCAGGAACTGGGGAGGTAGGTTTATGGCAGAGAGCTAGACAGGAGGTGAGAGCAGAGGAAGCTTAAAGAATCTGGCAGGAATCTGATACCCATAGAAATAGCTGTCTTCTCCTCCCTCAGGCTATCCTTCTGAAAACAGGATAGCTGCTGATAGCATAGCTCCTTTGTTGATAATATACAGAAGCTGTGTTTTAGCTGCTTATTTGCCAGAGATGTCACTCAGGAAACCCTGAAATCTGTACCAAAATAAATAAGAAACTCTATTTAACATGGGCTGAATGACAATTAGTTGTTACAGCTGAGTTTGCTGACTCAAAGAAGAATACGTCTCACAGGTCAGTTGGTTGATATCAGCAGTGCTTGCTCACCACAGAAAAGGTTAAAGTCAGTGGGAGATGGGTGTAGGCAGTGCTCTTCAGAGTTAAACACAATTGTTTAACAGATTAAATTGCCTTGACTACCCGTGGATTTTTGAAAAAATGAAGTTATACCATTCCTCCTCCCTCTCTTTGCATTGGTTTTGACAGCTACTGTTGTTTACAGGAAGCATTAGAAGAGAAGCTAAGCTACAGACCCAGCAGAGTTCCTCAAGGTCAGCCATTATGTAGCTGTTGTCTATAAACAGCATTGTGCATATGCTGTCAAGGTCCATGGGCTTTTCATTCCCAGCAACTGCCATTTTCTGTTAGCAGTAATTGGGAGGTAAATCAGGGTCTTATGATATATCAAGCCACTGAATCAGAGCTTCGCTTCTCCTACTCTCTTTGGTTTGCATGAGCACTGAGAGCAGTTACTAAGAATGTCATAGTAATGCTTAAGGATGCTCGGATACCACAAAGGAGCACTGGAATTCCATGTCCAAAAAACTAGAGTGCAGACAAAGGAACACATGTCTTTTGAGGCTTTAAACACAATAACAATGAAACTCAATACTGTGGGCTGTCTGTGACCCTCTCAGTAGAACAAATGAAACTATGATTAAATTCCACAAAGTCACCTGTAACAGCAAGCTCAGACCCATGCCAGTATCATTTTGCATTAACATTGAGGAGAAGAAGGGATGCCCTTTCCTTTACCTTCTACCACTGAGCAGATCTGGCCACAGGGCAGCCCCAGGCCTAATTTTGATGCAATGATCTCACTTGGAAATGCTAAATCGGTGCCAGACTATGATGACCCAGGAGGCAGAAGACTGCAAGTGTCAACCTAAGCATCCTCAATGGGGTGTGTAATTCAGCCACAAGGAAAAGCTAAACTATCAGTGCTCTGTGTTAGCTTCTGGCTCTGCACATGGGCCTTTCCTTTCCTTTCACGGTCACACTCTTTAGGCAGTAATGAACCTGTCTGTTTGTTGTGGGTTTTTTGGGTTTTGGGGTTTTCTTCTTTTCCTATCAAGAAACTAGCAGTTCTGTGCACAGACATCTTGGGCCTGTGGGGTTGCCCGTGAACAAAGTAATACATTTGCATGATTGAGCCTGCAGGATCTGAGACCTGAATATCTTTATTACCCCTCCAACCAAATTTGTCCAGTTCCAGGTCTGCATTTTGAGTGACTACTGCTGATTTGCTTATAGCTGCAGGGTCTCCAATGCCAGCCTTTGTCCTGTCTCTTCTCATCCCATGCCTGCACTCCTCTACACTGCATCTGGTCTTGCCACTGCTCAAATCCTTTCCTGTCATATTGGACCTGTATTTCTCTGTGCTACATCATTATGTTTGAGTCTTAAAGATCTCATTCTGCATAAAATATTCACTTTTAGTTGCTGCCAATATAAAAACTTTGGCTATGCCATGCAAAGAAAAGCCAAAGTAAGCCAAATTAACCACAGTGACCATGTAATTGGAAAAATCCAAGTGAAACAAGTGAAAACAAAACTGCAGGCGGGTCAAGACAAGTTCAGACAGAACAAGCCTGACAATCCTCAGTCGTGAGGCCTTGCAAATTCACTTTAAAGTGTGTGGCCTGTGACTAGTGATGGAAACAATTTCCAGGCAGCTGCTGTTCGTCACACACAAGGAATGATGCATGTTTGGTTCATAGCTTTTGGGTGCAATGCCCCCAGCTCATTCCAGTACCTCCATTCCTGTCTGCATTTATATCTGTGTCAATGATTTCTCTTTGGCACTAGCAATAATGTATGCTGCCTCTGGATTTCTTTCCCAAACTGCAAAATGTCACCAAAGACTTTATGCTCAAACCATAGTTACCTTGGGCAGAGACAAAGCATGGAAGGTTTAAACTGAAAAGGAATATATAATAAGTGAGGAGTGCCTTCAGTTAGGAAACTTAAATAACTTTTGGCAATCTTGATTGCCTCTTGCTACCTGCAAAAGTCATAATGAAACATCTTGTCTTTAAAGCCAGATTTGCCTTCTGGGCTCATGCTGGGAATTCAGCTTGTTACATATGAGAAGATACTCTTCCAGGTGGAATACAGATTTTGCAGAGGAAAAAATTGCAGCAAGCTCATACCTGATGTCATTATTTGAAGACAGACAAGTGTTGAACCCAGTGTTTAAGAAATCTCTGCTGGAAGATCAATCAATCCATCTGATTCTTCAAGTGTGAGGGAATGATATGTTCTTTTTCATCTCAGTGTCAACCTACAGTCAGTCTGCATTGTGCTTTATAGGGTCATCTTCAGCTACAGAAGACTAATGAAGATGCCAGCATTTAGTTCAGGGAATGCATCCTTCAGTTTCAGTGACAAAACAGCTGGAAGTTTAACCTGTTTCTTCACTCCCAACTGTGAAAGTATCCTGTGGGGAGAAAGCACTGCCTGACTTGCAGTTACAGTATTAAAAAACTGTGGTTTTTTTCAACTTTTTAATGTCTTAAATCTACAGTAGAGTGGTATTCCCTCAACTGTTTTCTGTCAAGCAGATGTGGCAGCTAAACCAAGACGAATGGGCTGGCAGCTGTCAGTGGAGAGATGTTACAAAGCCTTCACAGGTAGCATTTTGCTGTCAGCTGCATCAGAGGTGTCATGAATTGAAGTGGCCTGCAGAGTAAATCTTCCTCACTGAACTAACTTGGTGCTGCTCAGCAGCATGGCTAAAACCAAATTTTGAAATCCCAAGCCTGAAGCATTGTAAGCAGAGACCTGATTGTTCATGTCGTGGGAAGTGAAGGCGGCAGAAGGGATAGAGATAGGATCCAGAGCTGGGGGAAGGGTGTGGAGATGCCATTTTGCCTCTCCTGCTGCTGCTGGGTGATCAGGAAGTGAGTCAACAGCAACTGGTGGGTCTTGGTTTCCTTTCTTTCTCTTCTCTCCTTCTCCATCTCCTCCTTTCCTTGTCCTTCTGCTGTCCACTTCAATACCTCCCAACCTACATTACCCTTTGATAGCAAGTGCCACATCCTTCGGTGGCTTTCCATGACACTGCGAGGCAAAATTGGCACCGGGTTCACAGGCATTTCAGTGCCTCCAAGCAGGGCTGCCATTCTCCACATCCCCTTTTGCCTCAACCCAGGACAGCGCTGCTGATGTGGGGGACCTACTCACTCTGCTCTGCTGCAGAAAGAATCTGTCAGTGCCTGGGTGGCACCTTCCATGTGATAACATGTTTAAAAATAGACAAATTTTCCAAAATGTCCAGTACCTTGCAGCCTGTCCCAGGGTAGCAATCTCCTCTGCAGCATTTGTGCATCCATTGGTGACTGCCTTGATGACACAAATGCTTATGCAGAAATGTTACCTTGGGAATAGAGTTGCTAAGCTTAATGCAATCGGGTCGTAACTCAGTTTGTCATTTTGTGTGGCTGAGGTAACATAAACCCATCTGAGACCTGTAGTAAAAGGATCCCACTTAATTAATGAATTCTTAGGTGAAAGAAAGCTAGTATAGTCTTGAGGGCATTGGAAATCCCTAATGACATTTTCAGTCTAATAGCATTTGCAAATGTGCTTTAAAGCATAGCTACTCAGTCACCTCCACACTTTGCCCTCTCCTTTCCTCTGAATCACGGGGAAGTTCTACAAAAACTGGTTTTATGGTCACTTTTGTGGGTGATCTTGGTGTGTTAGGAAAATATGTTTCCATAAAAAGAGCTAGAAAAAGAGAGGTTTATGACTTACACCTTTGTCCTCTGGAATTAAGTGTGGTGGGAGGCACAGAGCTGTCAAGGACATGAGAGGTAGATTTCAGTGACAGATTTTGAAAGGTTTGTCTTAGTGTAAAAACTTCCAGTTTAATATCAAAAAAGTTCCTCCTCTTAGAAATACTAAACTCCATGATATCTGCAAGCTTACAAATGCAAGGGAAAAGAAGGGGAGAACAGGAAATGCTGCTTTAAGATATCATTAATGTGCAGAGCTGTTTAATAAATCAGTGCTTATATCTATTTATCAACCTGACGGCTGCTTCCCTTGTCTCTGTCCCTCTGTTTGTTGACATCACGTTTACTTCTTCATTTCTGAGAACGGAACATTAAGGCAATAAAAACTGGTATAAAAAGTGACTGGTACGGAGAATAACAGAGCTAGTGAAAATGAAATCTTTCATTGATTTTTCTTGAAAGGGAAAGGTGACCCTACTCTGTGTGAAGCTGTAACCATGGCAGCAAATCTAGTCACTGGGAAAAAAATGATGCTGCTTTTACAGTAGGAGGTGGAAATGGACACTCTGAACTGAACGTTTTCAAGCCCATGATTGGGAGCTTGAGACGTTTTCATTTAATAGGCTTTGGCTTTGAAGGTGGATTGTGCTACTGTATTTCTTGCAGAAAAGGTGTCAGTGGGAAGAGACCACATTCGGTAATTGGGCCACACCAACACAGAGAAGCTGAAGGACACTTGCGTTAGAAGAAAGCCAAATCCCTGATGAGGATCATTTCCAATAACAGGTGTCAGGGATACAACAGAGTGTCCCAGATACGTGGGGACTAACTGTTACTTAGATAAAGGACCTTTACATCATTGGCTGCATAAAGGGGCCTTGAAGCATTGAAAAAGGGCCTGGATGTAACCAGGAATTCAGGCCATAATGCTTATGGGGCACTTCAAGTCTCTCAAGTGCTTTACAAAGAGCTAATTGTCATTCTCACCTAGGAAAGAGGGCAGCAAGGCCAGCACACTTGCCTAAAGCTGGAGAGAAAAATCTGTGTCACAGCTGATGCTGGAAAGCACCGTTTTTCGACCCCACACTCAGAGCGTTCCTGATCCTGCACCAGTTGCCCCCACAGCTCCCATACTGCCCTCCTGAGCCGTGCAGGCATGGCCATTTCAATCACTGATGCGTGTTGCTCTAAAACATGTGCTACTGCTGCTTTTTAGTGGTTGGAGAGACTCCCGCACATGGAGAGAGCTAAGGGGTCCTGATCCAGCAGCCGGGGGCTATCTCTGGTTTGTGCCTGTGGGTACGCTCTCTCCTTTGCACCCACAGTGGGAGCTGGCTGAGGGCTCATCCCTACAAAAAACCTCAGCTCCTGCGTGTCTCCTCAGGCTTGCTTCAGTCAGTTTTCAAAGGCTTTGCTGAGTACTAGTGCATAAACAAAGAGGGCTGGAGTGCTCATTCTCCATGTTACAGAAAAATGGAGAATTTTCTGACCTGCATTTATGAGGTACAACTGGTTGCAATCTACATAGTGTAACTGATCCCTTCTTGTGTTTAAGATACGCGCTCGCGAAGGCCATAGCTCTTTGGTACACTGGGACAGTTACTGGGAAATGACACTGAGCCCAGCTATTCTTTGGAGTGTTTTTAATGAAGATTAATGTACCCAAAAGTGTATATCAATAATAGCACCTCAAACTGGTGTACAGTCCTGCAACCCAAAAGAAATGTCCATTGTTATATTAAAATGTTATAACTAGTAGGCACTGTGTGCTTAATCTGGGACCTCAGTTCCTCGTTGTAATTATGTCAAGACAAGTTGTCTTGAACGCCAGAAACAGAAAGCTTGTTTCATAGCAGCACTTTGATTCAAAAACCATTTTGTAATCCCTGCTGTGCTGAATAACCATGGCAAAATTAAAAAACACTCATCCTTGTAATGCCGGGTAAGAGAGAGACATATATACAAGCTGTTGGTTCTCCTTGTTTTTGATGGAGGTTGCCCCATAGACGTAATCTCTGCAGTAATGCACATCCAATTGGAATTCACAGGAAAGAAGAGAAAGCGATATGCAACTTCAAATGTAGCCTTCAAAATCTAGCAATACCAGGAATTCTGCTCACTGACATAACTGGGCATGCTGCATGATTTCCCCAGTTGGTTATTTCTGTATACAATATCAAAAGGTTCCTTTTTTAAATACAGGCATCTGATACCAAACTTCCTTACTGGTTTTGCAAAAGGCTGTGGTCTTGTTTGTATGTCCTGGAGACATGACTGGCATAAGACTTGCCGCGGACAGGCCAGTCACATTTCCAGTTCAGCCATTAAGAAGTCTGTTTCTCAGCAGGTGGCTCTTGTTGCTCCAACAGAGTCATCTACTGGGGTTTATATCTACAACACTGTCCCCTGGCGTAGCCCAAGCTAAGTGGGAAAGTGACCTTCAGCAGGCAGTGAGGGGGAAGGGAATTTGTTTCAGCAGGGACTGAGGAATGAGAGTCTTGAAAAAGATTGGTTTGAGGATAATGATAAAAGGAGAGAAGCAGAGGTCAGAGAAAAAGGCAACTATGAAAGCTGGAGAATCAGAGGACGGGAGAAAAAGAAATTAAAAAATTAGGCAAACACTTTAATGATCTCGCTTGTGGATTTCAAAGGAGGAGAAGGATCAGACTTCCTTTGGTGCTGGGTCATTGCTGGAAGACTTCACTCAGATCATCTGAAGATGCATTTTCCATCTTGACAACTAACAAATGATTGTGTGGGCTGACTGGCAAACCTCTTTTTCAATCAACTGCTCTGCTCTTGGGATTTTTCTGGCACCATTTTTTTGAGTAGAAATTGGAAGAGAAGTGGAAAGAGACAGCAAAAGCAGATGGCTTTGCTTCCCCACATCTCTTTCATATGAAACCCTGCTTTTCCCACCTCATAAGTAATTCTGGTGCTGTCTAGGGAATCTATATATCCATAATAGTAAATAGGAATGAGGAGAGAACTGGCTGTAGAAAGGCAGGAGAACATCCACACAATAGAGGACGTGAGAAAAAAATGAAAGCAATGCAATTTTTAAGGGAAAAATATGACACAGCTAGACAAAAATAGCAGATAGAGAAATAAAAAGTAAGGGGCTGCATAATGTTAAGCAAGATTTTGTCCCAAACTTCTATTCATGCAGTAGGTAATACTTCCAATGCTGTTTTGGTTTTAGCAAATAGTTTGAAAAAACCTGCAACAAATACCTTTCAGGTAAAAGCTTTAATGAACCTGTATAGATTGTTTTTGCATAACCTAAGCAGAACTAGCAAGGCATATTTCTAAATGACTAAAGAATCTTGTTAAAAGCCTTTGGCAAGATTAACTTTGTGTGAGTCAGATTAGCATATTGAAAAGGCGTAATCATATTCCCAACAGGATATGAAAATGCCCAGTTTTGCAGCAGTCTTTGATTTTTGCTGTATTGTGATCAGCTGCGTATTGTAGCCATGTTGTACAAGGAGTATATTAATTGTGAAGCCGCTTAGTATACAAATGCCTTCTAGTGGCATAGATAAGCTGCATATCATTCGTAAAATCCTTGTTTTGCTCAGTAAATGTGATACTAGTAGCATGCTGAAGGAGTGTTTCTATGCTGAGAGTTCAGAACAGTCCACAGAATACTTTAACATGCACTGATCTGGATAGCCACGCTATTAAAAGGTTCTTTAGGCTTTGGTATGGCTCAGTTTCAAAGTGGATGGTAAATATCAGTGATCATGTGCATCTGAATGTGTGCGTGTGTGCAGAACAAAAGGAAAAACACAAGTACACGCAGAGAAGGCAAAAGAAAACTGCTGGTGTAGAACATGGGCCTTAGTTAAGGAGTTTTATCTGTCAAGTTACTGTACTATGTTAGATATTTTATATAAGAATTCATGTTTTGGATCCTGAAAATGCTAATCACTGCTTCTGATAACATACACGTGTTCTTTAGATCAAAACCAAATTAAACTCCTAAAAGCTTTTAGGAGATGCCTGCATCTCCCTCACTGACAGCTGTGTGGTCAGAACCTGAGCCAACAGGGGATCAACAAACTAATGAGAAAGTCTTTTGATGGAGGTGACAGAGCTGAACACCCACATAGGCAGAAGCCTGAGGCAGGTGCCTGTTAGTCTGAGCGTACAGAGAGCATCTACTTCAAAAACAAGGCATGCCATGAGTGAGCTAAATTATAAATTGCTTCAAAACTGGCTTTTGTTACAAGCCTTTTCTCCTTGCCTCCTTTCTCCTTCCCCTCTCCACTCCCCCGTCTGTTGTATTTATTTGGATAGGGGATTCATGTCACTACTTGAAGTTTCACCATATTAAAAATAAAGTTAGATCATAAAGGGATTGGTGGCTTTTTTTTTTGCTTCTCTAATTTCAATTAACAGTCTAACTGCTTCCCTACTGATTCATGTTGAAGATCTCCAACGCTAACTTACAGTGCAGAAAAACAAACCTTGCTCTGTACAAACTAGAGTTTGAAGAATGCCATCAGTACAGGTAGGAGACTGAAGAGAGCTGTGGGTCCAGTCTTTCGGGGGTGTTAGGCTAATGGAATTAAACTAGAGGAATATTAAACTACAACTATTGGAATAATGAATAACATTGCATATCCAAATCATACAGATCACAGGTTCATTTTCTTGTTAGATACCTGCTTGTTCTTCCATGCAACTCAGGTAGGCTGCTCTTTGCCAAGCTTGTACTGGATCAAACACTCTGTTATACTCGTTGTTTTGGCTTATGAACAATAATTGCCCAGGGAAACCTTCTTCAGTAACCACCTTGCTTGAACCAACCTTTCTCATCCAGTTACCTTTATTCCTGTTCAGATTAAAAATGCAGGTAAATGTCAAAGATGTAAAAACATTTTCCAAATAAGCTAAGCAGTGACTATTGTTCAGGATCTGCTGGTTTGCTTCAGCAATGTCCTCCACCTGACAGTGAAGTCTTTCATGGACAGAGGTATTGCACAGAGAAAGAAGACGACTTCGCTTCTTGATTGGGTGGGGATAAAAATACACAGCTGACATACCGCAACGTGTATTTTCAAAATGGTGGGGAGGCCTAGTTCATGTTTTCTTATGCCCTATAATACCTGCCTGAGGACTGTTCCATTACTTGGAATGTGTTAAATGTCAGTCTATCACTAGTAACATATCAAACATTGCATTGGGGCTAGATCTGACAGTAACAATGCCCTTTATTTTGTACAATCTTGAAAAGTGAATTGTGCAGTTTTTCAGTATTCTTCTTCTGAGAGCATGACTTCAGTTTCTTGCTTTCAGGCTGTATAATTGCCTGTTATTGTTTCACGGGGTCAGGAAGAGGATGTAATTGAATAAATACTCTCCAACTAGGCTTTGTGTCCACCAGTATATATTTAAAATTACGTGGTTATAGTAAGCCTGTACCTGTGCAGAGGGGTCCACCAGTTCTCACCCTCTGCCTCCCATCTGGCCAGCTGCCACCTTGCTCTCTGGCCACAGCCTGTGGGCCAGAGGAGCACCTTGGAGCAAGGGAGACAGAAAAGCTCAAGAAGCGGGTGGAAGCGCACACTGCCATTGATTTTCCATTCTTGTGTTGTCTTCAGCAGCCCTATCAATTTACACATACATAAGTTTACTTTAAATTCTAGCCCTGGAGGAAGGAAACGTGGGATTAGCCTTCGTGAAGAAAGAGCTTCCCTGTCTCCAAGAGCTAACACAATTGTGTAACCCTCCAGGGTGCCGCTTGCGCAGAGGCTGGGCTCTCCCAGACAGTGACACCTCCGGTGCAGTGTGTGGAGCACTGGCATCACCAGTCACCTTATCCCTCATTTAGCATCTCATTTAGAATCCCTTGGAGCTCTGTCACAGAACCACAGTTCTCCCCACTCCTGGGATGAGAGAAGATCAGGACCGTGTAGAAAGCCAATGACATTCAGAAAACCCCTCAGTTTTCTCTCTAAAATCAGCTGGTTTGGACCCCTTGACCCAGCAGGCATGAAAGCCACCCAGCACTGGAGTCAGGAGGGTTACTTACTGCTCTCTTTGAGAACATCAATGCAGCTGAAAATGTGTCCCCTCCTCCCTTAATCCTGCCTCCCCTTTTCTTTCCTGATTCAGTGTCAGGGAATCAAAATGCCAGGCAGAATATTCAGCAGCTAATAGGTGGAAGGATCAGCAAAATAAAATAACTAGGATCAGTGGGAGCAAGCTAACCTTATTCTGTGAGGAAACATGTGAGTAGATGTATTAGTAGACAAAATAATGTTTGGTTTTGGATTAGGTGTACTTCTCTGAACTCACTGCAGTCATTTAGGTGGAAAACAGTATAGAATTTAAAAAGCAGGCTGGTTGCAGGAGCGAGATTTTGTTTTCTTCCTGGCCAAACTGGGAAATTCACACGTACCTTCCTATATACAACTCCCTTCCTGGGACTGTGAAAGTATCCAAATAAAAATGTTTTCATGGTCAGTGTAATAAAATAGTGGTTGAATCTCACCAAATCCTGGTGGGTACCAATGAAGATCAATCAACAAAAATTACTTGTTCAAAGAAAATCGTAAATTAATTAGATAATTCTGCTGGATACATGTCATCCTTGATCAAAAGGGTACACCCCTCAACATGTCATGGCTGAAAAGTGGGAGTCAGCCACATAAAAAGCTTTATTTTACTAGGTAAAAAAATGCCTTGGGATCAATTCTAGGAGGTAAGTAAATTAAAAGGCAATGATCTCATGAATCTCCCTTTGAAGTAAATATGTTTTTCAACAATTAAATTGAAGGAATAAAAAAGTTGCATGGCCTATTGCTAATATGACCAATGAAATTGTAAAGGTCTGGAAGTGAAAAGGAGAGCTGATTTTCCCATGGATAGACATCTCTAGTTCTGTTGGCCCAGAGAGGCGATTTGCTTTCAAAATGCTGTTCTGTGAGACAAATGTGGTGTTTGATAAAGAAAGGGCACCATCACAGATGATCACACAGCCAATCTGAGGCTAATGAACCCCTCGGCTTTTCCCTTGTAAGACAGAGTTATGGATTTTTTCAGTGAGGAGTCTGCACAGCTGAGAGCGAGAGTGAAGCCAGACATGGGTGGAGAAAAGGCATTGGCATGGGGCTGGCACAGGTCTTCCAGGTTCATCAACATGCCATGGGACATTAAACAATGAGAGCCTGTAGCTTTTCCCTCAGGAGAGAAAGACTCTTCAAGAATAAGCTCTTCAGAAGATTCTAAACAGTTGTGTTTCTGCACAGCACTGCAGTGTAGAAATACCCAAATTAGCACAAGGACTGGATGGAGTTAAGCCATATGTATGAGGGCCTACCTGCATCTGGCCTCCTACATCAGCCAAGACAGACCACAGTGTATGATTCCCTCCCCTCCCCCCCGTCTCTGAAACAGCTTGGGATCTCTAGACAGTGATGTGCATTGGGATCCAATGGAGATGCCTGACAGATGGCTTGGGAGACTTCAAGCCAGTTCTCAAAAGCAACTTAGCAACTGAGAAGCTGGTGGGACTTGGGTTTCCTTGGGAAATGGGATTTTAAGTCTCCTGAATTACCACACTGCTGCCAAATGTTTGCCTCAAACCTAGTTCTGTCGAGGATACAGAGTGAGCTGAAACACATGCAGTTTAACTGTGTAGGTGTAAAACCATTTCCAGTTTGTACAGTTACTTAGTTTACTAGGGAAGGTGCTATATGTTTGACCGTTTGCTTTGTACATAGTGCTTATGGATCTGAAATCAAGTACAACATTTTGAGGTCAGAGCTGCTGAACCGGATAAGCAGAAGGACTTAGTGACAGATAAAGCCTGTAAAGACATTGCAAAGCAAGCTAATTTAGCAAAGTTACAGAGAGGTTTTAGAAGAAAATCTGCAGAAGTGGAGTTTTCAGGCTACTAAAAGGTCATCTGGAACCTAGATTACTTTTACTTGGAATTTTATTTCCATGCACAAAGCTAGGAACACCAGAACACTGGAAGAGGAAATTAAAAAGTGAACTTTGAGGAAGCAAAAGTAGATGTCCTGGTTTCAGCTGGGAAAGAGTTAATTTTCTTTGTAGTGATTGCTGTGAAAGGATTGTCAATAATACCTATTGGTTTTAGTTGTTGCTAAGTGATGTTTACTCTATTCAATAATTTTTTCAGCTTCCCATAGAAGCATAGACAGAACAATGGAATGGCCAATGAAATATTCCATACCATAGATGCCATGCTCAGTATATAAATGAGGGTTAGCCAGGGGATGGTAATCCATGATCACTGCTCAGGACGGTGCCAATTCACCAGGCAGTGAGAGTGATCTATGTCATTATTGTTATTATTATTATTATTATTGTAGCTATTTTTCCTTTTCTGTTATAGTTTTTATTAAACTGTCTTTATCTCAGTCGACAAGGGTTTTTTCTCCCTTTCCCCTTTTTTTTCCCCTCTTTCCCCGACTCTTCTTCGGGGGCAGGTGCTGGGGGGGCTGAGTGAGCAGTTACATGGTTCTAGTTGCCGGCTGGGGTTAAATCACATCAGCTGGATCCATCTGAAAAAAAGTGAAACAGCTAAACCAAAAAGCTGACAGGGGTTAGTTATCTTTGAGCTGGGAACAAAGTAAATGCTACCCACAGCTACTTGACACGGATAAAAAGAAATCTCCTAGAGATACGTTTTAGAAAAGAACCTTTCTATCCCAGAAAGTATATGATAAGATTTATCACTGAACTGGGGCAGAGTCAGACTAACAACTCAATTTTCAGAAAATACGTCAGTGGAAAGATAGTCTGAGGATAAACACATACAGGAGGAACACAGCAACAACAGCAACAAATGCCCATGCACCACAGTAGAAAGTTTCATAGCAAAAATGCCTGAAAGAAAATGGCTGCATTTTGAAAAGTGTCTCTGATATATGAGATGTTCCTAAAACAAGGGCTTATAAATGAGTGGAGCCCTGGGAACAAGGCTTAGGACAACCCCTCTTGGTGGGGAGCAGCACCACACCAGAGATGTCCACAGAATCATTACCAGGGTGAGAACACAGGGAAAACTGCTTGGAAATGCCACAGGGGGAGCAATACCCGCTGCTGAACATCCCAGACAGGTGAAGGATGCTGAGGACACACTGATGGTCAGTTGCAGCTACTTCTAAGCAAGAGGACCAGGCAGCTTGCGCTGGGCTGCTCTTCTGGGGATGCCTGAGGAAGTGCTGTGGCTTCTGGGGATGCAGAGTGCGTCCCGAGTTCGTGTGGCAGAGGCTACACAGGTCAGGGATCAGATGGCTCCTCTGCAGCGCTGTATGGCTTATCTTCTCACCCTGGAAGTGAAGGACTTTCATTTTGAGCCAAATTTGTGCCTAAAGCAGAGAGTCTTGCTCAGGTGTTGACCTCATATGAATAAAATGATGGTCTGGAGGACCTATCTGGAAAGATAGGTAGCCTGAATTATTATCAGCAAGAAGCTTCCTTGAACGGGACTAAGCACCTCTTTCTGTAAATTATTAAGCATTAAGGAAACATAAACCTCTCACTTTCATCCTCCATTTTGCCACTACTCTGAATCTAGGCAATAAAAATCAGTGGAAGGAGTTCTTGCTTTCCATCACTGCAGGTTATGCTGTATCTGTTTGAAAACAGTTACATCTGATTCTAATTTACACAAAAGCCCTTTTACACAGTGTAAAGGGGCCTTAAAGTGTGTCAGTTACATTCACACATGCTTCAAGGGCCCTTTGTATTGCCAGAGTACCAAACACAGCCATGGCAGCATACGGGAAAGTGGAAATTGGGCCCAGTTGCTTCATTTGGGCATATCTGCATCCAGCTTTGGGAGGAGGAAGGCAACCTGGACAGCTGAGGATGAGAAGTACCACCGTATAAAGCAGTGCCCATGAGCCTGCATCCTTCAGCACATACCCATCCTCTGTTTCCCTCTTTCCTCTCCTGCTCGTACATCTGCTGCAGCACAGAGCTCTCACCTCTAAATAACAGAAAGAGATAGAGGAAAAATGATTTCATCATGATTTCATGTGATTCCCTGGGTAGGTAAAAATAAAGTTGTTAAACTGGTGACCATGCATGAATCTCACAGAAGCGACAGCACCAACTCCTCTGTGCTTTTCTTATATAGCAGAGATAAAAATAACCAATATGATGTTGGCCTGAGACTTTATAAGACTGTCTGTATTCCCCCAATGACAAAGGACAAAGAAATGACCTGGCAACATCCATGCCAGTGCCAGATCAGGATATGACATGGAAGAAATTACTTCAGGAATAACTAGAAATGATAGGGAGCTTTTCAACAAAATCTTCTGAGGAGCCGATTTCACTGGGGAGGGCAGGAGGCTGATGGGTCTCAGAGTGGTTACTGTGAGGGTAGGACCAGGAGGAGATGGTATGCAATCAGCGTCCCATGGTGAAAGCAGGCACGTCTTCTTCTTCCCTCCCATATACAAGAACTAAGGGGTTTTTTTATTTTATTCTGAATTCTGAATCGGGTATCCAAGAGACTTCTCTGCTTTTGACGTCAATGAATATCCTCCGATAGCACTAATGATCACTCTCGCTATCTCGCCTTTCTTCCTGCACCTCCACAATATTCCAAACATATCTCCAGACATATTTTTTCTTTTGGTTTCACTCTAGGATCAAAATCTCTGCATTTGTCATGAAACAGAATTATCACGCTCTGGCCGATGCTAATGAGAATGAAAATGTGGTGAACAAGAGATCTGTGTAAACTCAATGTAAAATATTTTTCAAAGCACACTTTGGTAGTATAAGGACTGAGGGAGATAGTAAAAACCAGTCACAGTCAAGAAATAAAGGGCTCCTCTCTGACCAGAATCACATCTGTGCACCTTTTTTTGTCTTCACAAGAGTTTCACAAGACCAGCTGGGAGAAGACCTGAGCCAAGCAGACTTTCAATCAAGTGAAATCTGCTAACAGAAGTGTCTAATAAATTGATCATGCAAAAGCACTTTGCGATTGCTATTGCTTTTCTAGCCCACAGTCATGAGTAATCTCTCGTTTCCTTCCTTCTTTCTTCCCCAGGATGTTACAAGGCAGAGCAGATTGCCAAGAGAGCAAACGAAGGGATGGCACCAAAAGCAGCTGTCAAGTTTGGATTCCTTAGATAGGAACAGTGTGATCAGCAGCAAGGCCCAAAGAAATATTTGGCTTTGAGTCATTTTCTGAACCACCATGGGGAACAGAAAACAGGAGAGGTAGAGTAGTGAGGGACAGCTATGGATCACTTTGCTGTCTGTTTAATTTTTCTCTTCATAGACATCTATTTAATTGTGGAGAAAAGTTTTTCCATGTCCATCACATAAAGGAGATGCCCAGTATGATAAATACAAATCAGGTATTTGCCAAGTGCTCAAAGGATATTGCTCACATTGAGAAGACTACTAGCTCATGACAAAGCCATGAGTATCTTTCATTGTTTGAATGCACAGCTAATTGAAAAAGCAAATTATTCCCATGCCAGATAAAAGCAGGGGCATGTAAAGACTTGATTGGCCTCTTCATTATGGAAATTTTGCCACTTGGTTCAGGGCTGGGCTTCGTAATTTATCTGGGAAACCATCACCTATATGATTTGGTCGTTCCTTTCAGTTTTTACCTTTGATATCTGTTTTGTATTTCTAAAGGGTGTCAAGGGGTTAGTGTGGTCTCATTGTTGCCTGAGGTCTTGATGGTCTTGTACACTGACAGAAGAGACAGAATGATCTTTCTAACAGCGATATAAGTTGTTGCAATGCTTGTATCACACTAAGCGTGTGGAGTGGCAACCTTCCAGTTTCTGCAGGACTTGGCAGCTAGTATAGCTCCTTAATAGAACAGCAACATATTTCTCTTTCAGATTTGCAGTTTCTAAATGTCACTCTTTTATTGTTGATTTATAGAGATCTTTTCTTGCCAGACCCAACCAGAGCAATATATATACATGAAATAGATATCATATACTCCAAAAATAATGCTTTTTCCCTTGATTGAACCAAAAATTATGGTAAAGCACTGTGAATTTCGTCTCCTTTAAACCATTTTATAAAGTAAATCAAATGGCTGGATCTCTCTGAAAGAGAAGTCCTCTAATTTTAGGCAGAACATTGTACTGCGAAGAATAAGGATGAAGGGCTGCTAATTTACAGACACTTCTGACCATATATTTAATTTCTGTAAAAGATTGCAATCTTACTGTCTGTTTTGATAAAATTGAATGAATAATGCACCTGTAGCGTTTACTGAAATGTATGCTTCAGACTTAATCTTCTAACATTCTACTTGAACCCTCTAGTACCCCTAAAACCTACATAAAATGGAAAAAAACCCCTAGTAATAACAGTACGGCAAATGAGATTTTAATTGGACAGATCCAGGAAAGACAGTCACTCAGAAGTCTTACCCCTGTTATTTCACCTGAAGATGGAGACAGTATTTGGTGGTCACCTTGAAAAAATTAATATCTGAGGGACAAAGGCCAAAATTTAGGGAAAAGCGATACTGTGTTTTCTGCACATTTATCACAGAAGTGGCTGGTCATGTTGGCATGGATGTAAGGGAGTTTTGGAGTCTTCCCAGGCTCCTGGGCTGCAGGTGAAAAACCTCCAGGACTGCATGAGTCACTGTGGTCAGCGTCATGCAATTTGCACTGGGTTCCATTATAAATAACTCCCACTTCTCTAGTCGGCTTGTGCAGTTAAAATAGTTGCCAGTGGTGCTCAGCAGATTTGTAGGTTCCATGATTTCTCAGGTCCCAGCTGAGCTGACAGCTTCACCTTTGCCCCAAACAGACACCGACACCATCTATTTTTCCAGATGAAGCGATGTTGCAGCTGCCTCGTGCATCGCTCTCTCCGCCCGCTCGCAGGGTTTCAGCTCCTCCAGGTGAATGGGAGACCAAGTCTGTTGCTGTCAGCTTTCTGCTGCCTCCTACCTTTCCCTACATTGAAAACGGAGAAAAAAATACCCCTTGGTGGAAGTGTAAAGACTAAGCTGTGGGAATTGCAGCAGCATCTGAGCTTTGCTGCCTTGACAGAAGTGTGTCCAGAGAGGCTGTGAGGACGCCTGAGCCTTTGATTTCTGGGAGAGCATTAAATGTTTGGGAAGCTCTGACATATTTTGGGGGCATCCAGTCACTGGAATACTGTCAGTATGTGGCTGAATATGTCTTCTTTCTGTACAACCATGCTGCTTACTTTCAGGGAGAGCATTAAGGAAGAACAACCTTTTACAGAAAGCTCTTGAACACAGTAAATGTGTGTTTTTAAACACCTACATTAAATCAATTTAAAAAAAAGAAAAAAAGAAAAAATAAGGTAGATGCCAGCTATTTAAAGTATACCACCTAAACCTAATTTTATATTTCAGGTATAGTCCAAAAGCTAGATCAGAGTATGGAGGGGCTTGAAAGGATGTACTGTAACTGGCATTCTCCAATAGCTTTATTTTTGTATTTATTTATTTTTAAAAGGGCAGAAATTAAGTAGTACTGAAATTTGAAGGAGGTAGATATTTGCTAGCATCCTCCAGGGAGTTTTAAGGTGCTATAGATGGAGGTTTTATATTTATATCATGTAAGTAGTGTCTTGAGAATCATATGGGGGATGTGGCGAGAAAGTGAAAACCTGCTGGTTTAAACAGCACTACAAACACGGCCATTTTTTGATGAAATAAGAGAATAGAGCCCATAGCCAGCCTGTGAAATAGATTCATACCCTTTCAGGACCTGCCACAGCAGGGACATTCTGGGCAGGACTACGCTCTTATCTAACAGGGACAACAGTCCTGCACACATGTGATTTGGTCGTTCACAGACAGATATCATCGTCATGCTATGGCCAGACTGGGCTGTAGTTTGAGGTGATCTTTATCTAATTAAGAAGAATTCTTTGCTAGAAGTTTTGCTTTTTCCCATCAGGCAAAGCTGATTTTTTTTCTGTACTGTAGAAGAGGTTTGAGTTTTTCAGAGAAGAATCCTGTTGAAATGGCTGTGAAGTTGCTCGGTTTGGCGTTGTCTTCCCCAGTTACAGGTATCAGCTCTTTGTCTTAATGCACGGTGTGCTCATTCCCTGCACAGCAGCCTTGAGTGCAAGCAGAGAAAATGGCCACTTAGACATTTGTGAACTCAGATTTTGTTCCACAGACGGAGATCTCGTCCACAGCCGGACCTGATTCCTTTCCAAGCAAATGAACTGGAGAAGATGGGGGTATAATCCCCTTCCCACAGCTGAGTCTAAGCAGCAGTCTGGTTTCACACCCTCCCCTGTGCACGGCGACAGGGCAGAGACAAAGCTTTATTTAAGCGCACTCTCTTCCCTATCCCTCATCTATCTGCCCAAAAGTGACAGCGATTCCCCTGGGTTTTGTGCTAGCATCCAGGCTGGCGCTTGCTCTGTCAGGTATTTCAAGAACGCCAGAGCCTGTGGCCAATGTTTGCTCCCAGTGCTGAGGCAGCATGTCTCACCTGGGGGCACTGGGGCTCCGCAGTTACGCGTGTGTCCTCACATTCTCCCATGCCACACTGGGACCGCACAGATCCAGGAGATGCCCAGCACATTTGCTTAGATGAAGACAGAAGGACAGACCAACATTTTTCTGGTGGCATCACATTGTTGTTCCTGCCTAGGAGAACAGATAGAGCATCCCAAATTTCTGCATGAGAATAACCACTTGCTAAGACCTGGCATCCATGTCCCAGTGCCTGTTTGTCACTGTTAAAGCCCCAAGTTTGCTAGTGCTATGTTGACAGCCAACCCCTACCTCCTATTGCTTAACAGATGATCAGTTTTTGGCAGCCACCAAGGTGGATCTTACAGTTCTATATGGCAAATATCACATATATAATAGAGCTCAGCTGTAGATTTATTTGACATAGCTTCCCAGCTGTCCACAGATGGCTTTATGTACAGCTGTTTGGGACTCTTGCCTCACCTTCTGCACCCCAGGGAATTATAGATGTTGTCATCAGTCCACCAAGCCATAGTAGCCCTCTTTGTGTCACTAACAAAGCACACACTGCACATACAGATGATGACTGCATCTTCATGCTCCTTTGCCCTGATTTGGGTTGTCACTGCCTTCCCTGGGACCACACCAGTGTCAGGCTGCACTGTGGCCATACCATGTTCCTCCATCTTAGCAGAGTCATGCATCCTTCCCTGGACAACACTTTACACAGACTTTTGATCTCAGCGTTGTAGGCATCCTGTAGGCCTCCTTCAGCCAAATTTACCTGCAGAAAAGGATATTTTGCATGATTGCCTGGACAATAGTTTCATAGGTGAAACATCTAGTGAGATGGCCTTTGATACAGACTCCAAACCCCTTGAAACCAGTGAAACTGGACCCAGCAGGACAGAGCATCTCAAAGTATGCCCTTTTGGCAAGACAGGCCTCTTTAGGAAAGCAGGTTCACAGGAAACAATGGCATAAATGTACTTATCTGCTGGAAAGGTTGAATAACACCGACAAAGGTCATAAGATTGGGGAATAAGTGGCCACAACTCTTTCTCTGTCCTACAGCTCCAGCAAGTGTAATCCCTCTCATGAAGTGACCTTGTACTCCTCATTTTTGCCTGATCCACGTAACACAATGTTGAACACTACTGCTACTTTCTACAGAATATCTACGTCAAAAGACTAGAATATGAGGCTTTTGGAGTTGAAAGTATGGGAAATACACACAACATTTAGATGAAGTTTAAATACAGTGTGTTAAATGGCTTTGTAAGGCCAGAAAAAATATTTTTTACAAGCATTATACCTTTTAGCCACAATTCAGAGTGTCGAACAATTCTTGGATAAAGTTCTGTAGGAAGTATTGAAGTTTCACAATAAAGTAATCTGAATTAAAGGAAGCAGAGTGGCTGTTGAGCGGCCTAAAGATGGTTAATTTAGATGCAGAGCTCAGTCTGAATAGAAGGTTGAATTTAAAGATGTAAACAGATTAATTGCCAACGTGACATAAACCCATATATAATAATTGGATATTGTATTTTAAGATGTACTTTGGGATAATAAGTATGTTTTCAGAAAAGGAGTGATACAAACCAGCAGTGAATGTCTTTCCACTCTGGTGCACTACAATGCTATTATCATTTCCTGCAGTTTTTTAATGAAGTTCAACTGCATTATCTGCAGTAACTATTTATGTCTTTGATTAAATTTATAAATAGACCATCAGAAAATAAAATTACGGGAAATAATGGGGAACACAACAAAAATGAAAAGATGAAGTTTTTGGGATGGCTAAGGATACAGTGCAGTGGGTGAAGTGAAAAAAAAAAGGTGAAAATGAGGGATTAGTAAAATTCTTCCTCAGAGGCACTTGATTAACATTTCTCTCTCTAAATGGCTGCTGAGTAAAAGGCTCAAGTGTTGGGTTTGACATAGAACAGGTTTTGGGTTTTTTCTCTGTATCCTGGTTGGTTGTAATTGTAATACTTGTAATCAAATTTATTCTGGCAATAACAGTGTATTAAGTGTGATTTTTCGGATGGGAACCTCTACATCTTTTTAGCTTTTGTGTTTATGTGGCCAACCGGCAACACTGAGCACTGACATGAATACTATACCCTGACAATCACAAAGGTGAGCTAGCTAATAAAAAATCACCCCATCTTTAGTTTATGTGAGAAATTATTAACTGTCTGTGTGGGCTTTAAGTAGGACACCCAAAAAGGAAACCCTGAAACTCCTCCAAGATGTGAATAAGATGTAGTTCTGTGAAGAATGGAGAGGAATTAAATTAAATTAAAGTTAGCAGCTGAGATTGTCAGAAGCAGATTGGATCAGATGATTTTGCTTTACTCCAGAAAAAGAAGACTAAGAAGATTGTTTGATCTTTTTTTTTTTCTTGTATAATTTTTTCTCATGTCAAATGGCCAAACCAGAAAAGCCTAATCCAAAACTAAAAAGGAAACCTCAGAAAACATATTTTGTTTCAAGAAGGAAAAAGGAACTGAGATTTTGGACTGATGATTTTCATAATGTCTGTGTCTACTATTGATTTCATTTTTTTCTTTTTTTAAAAAATTGATGAAAATCTAGAGGCCCTGCCTCATTTTCTGCTTAATTCATGCAGGGATAGATTTTCATCTGGAAACATAAAGCTGTCAAAATGTAACTGCAGGACTTTGCTTGCCTCGGTTGCCTTTGGTCTAGACTTGAAATGCCATGCTTATTGCTGCTGGGAGAAAGGAAACTCCCCTTCACACTGACGCACAGCAAAAACACCCTGAAAAAGCTCCAATGCATTTGCTAAATTCTGCCCTTAATTACCCTTCTGTACCTGCACTGGTTTCCACAGGGCTTGGAAAACCTCTGTTTCGAATGCTGAAATGTTCATGTACATCTGTTGTTCGATTAAATGGAATATATACCCAAAGATTTTTCAAAATATAAAGCGTTTTCAGTCACCTCAGGCTACAGCACCATTAGCACACAGTGCGGCGTAATATGAACAGAGGAGCAGGCAGAGCTGAGGCCCCCAACACATTGTGGGGGGGTTACGGCAGACTAGATTTGGGTTTGCCTCCCCTGTACTGCATTACTACAGTTTGTGTGTGGTAGAAGGTGTCTGAAGGGAAGCTGGAGAGACCGCCTTCACCAAGAGGAAAGGCAGTAGCTGGAAAGAGGGGGACAGTGAAAAGAAGGAAAGACAAGCCCTCTGAAAGAGCTCATTAGCACGGGGAATGCAGCGGAGCAGAAAGGTGGGAAAAGATACTGATGAGGGGATGCCTTGGTGGAAGAAACAAGCGCCAATTCTCAGCGAGTTGAGGTCTGGTAGCTGACAGCAAGCGTGAAGGTGCAGATGCCCTTACATAGCACAAGGAGGATTCAGGATTAGCACAAGATGGCTCAGCCTGGTTGAAGAGCGCTGCACTGCTGCATGCATGTTCCACGCACCCCATAAAATTTCATGGCAGTGCATTCACCTCCTGGATTGGAGCCGCTTATTCCTGCGAGGCCTTGGTGTTCATTAGTTGGGCACCTGGAGTGTGTCTTCATCCAAAAGAAATTTGGATTCCATATGTCGACAGCACACTGCGATGCAAACCAACAGATGGTAAGTCGGGGCAGCTGCAGGAACTCACTTCACTACTGCTCTTCTACTGCAAACGTAGACATGCTTTAATAACTTAATTGAGGTCTGGCCACACCTTGTCATGGAATTTCAGTGGGAGCTTGTTCTGGAGCATTTATCAGGAGACAAATCACAAATACAGCATTTATCATCTGGTTTGGGTGATACTCTGTGTTGCTATCAGTTCTTCCTTACCTGCTTTAGCAACATAAAAGGTATTTGTTTTAAGTAACTGTAATCCTTTTTAAAGGCACTTGGTAGCAATGCTAGAGTCTGGGTTTTCCTATGTCTCAGGAAAGTTTGCATAATACACACGTGTTACTGGTAAGTCCCTGAAGAAGGAAGGATCACTTCTTGTGAAAAAGGGTAATTCACATTTCTGGTGCATCAAATTCTGACTTGTCAATACTGCACAAGCACAAGTATAATTTATCATAAGGATCTTACTATATATTTTTCTGTTTGTTTGGGAAATAAATGCACGTATTATTTGTGTTTTATATAAACTACTGAAAAGCTATCAGATTAAAATTACTTTCTGTCCCATACAACTGACTGCTACTGATGATCTAGGTGTGACAGCTTCTAGATACCAACCTCTTTGCCATCTGGTCTCTCAGAAGAGCAAAAACCCTGCATTTGCTTTGAAAGCAGCTCTGCCATATGGCAGCATAGTACCTATTTAAATTCTCAAGGCTGAAGTATATCCTTTAGTTTTCATAAGTGTTCTTGAAACTGCTTTGCAGAAATCTGGCATTGGAATAACATCCGCATTGCCCATCTAAATGTGAGCCATGGGGTTTTTTCAATATTCTGATCAACCTCTTCTCTAACAGATACTTTCTTCATATTCATTCACCAAACATACATAAGATTACATGTTCTCATGAATGTATTTGACCTTTAAGGTGCTGAACACTATGCATGTTCAGTGACTAATGCAGCATGATTCCTGCATAAACCGTATTTTGGTTTGGCCTGCAGTCAAAGCACCTGGCTTACTTCTAACACCTTGGCTTGACACGAAGACGTATATGTATTAGTTTCCCAGTTTTTGCAAATACACTTTAATTTAGGCCCAAATAATGCTCAAATTTCAAGCAGCTAAGTCCCCAGCTGAGACCTCCTGTATCATCCTGAGGATTAATTTTAGACAGAATGTCAGCTACTAATCAACACTAAGGATGGAATTACTTGTAATT
This sequence comes from Chionis minor, assembly GCA_013398295.1. NCBI lineage: Eukaryota > Metazoa > Chordata > Aves > Charadriiformes > Chionidae > Chionis > Chionis minor. Next base: position 977,463 of record VZSF01008262.1, read on the forward strand.
TTTCCAGGCTGCTAACTTAATATGGTGTTAGCCTTGATGAATTGCAGCAAAAATATCTTTTTATATGGTACTGTAAATTGTTTGTAATGCCTCTGTAACAAAAGTTCACTTCTCTTTCTGCAGAGGCATAATCAAAGCCAAAAGTATGTGAGTGTGAAGGGAAGAGACAAAGTGCAGGAAACATCACTGATGACTAGTGGCTTTAAAGAAGACATATTCAAACTTCTCGTGAGCCACAGTGTTTACCTTTGATGTCTCTTGCTGGACTTCTAACTTGTTTGTGCGGTACCTGGGACGAGGTGGCTCTCAGAAGAGTGGAACAAACGCTGCTCCCGTTGCAACGAGAGAGTCAAGCGTGGCACCCATATGCTGTCGGAGTTAGCCTGCCTGCAAGGAAATGCTAGAAAATGTGCTAGTGTGAGAATAATTAAACGGATGAACCTCGTTTAGACAAAAGCAGAAACTTTCCCAACACTGATGTATTCCAGACTGCAAGGAAGCTTTCAATGGCTTTTGCCTTCCTTGAATTCTCAGGGGAGCGCTGTAAAATCAGAACCTACAAATGAGAGGGTAATACAGGACAAACTTTCACATGGGATTAACGTTAGCCACCAGGGTCAAAGAACTCAGGACCACAACTACAAGGAGCCACTGGATGCAAGACATGTCTGTATGTCTACCTCCACAGGACTTACATAGGAGTTGTATCACTGGTAAAGGACTAACATAGGAATCGTATCACTGGTAAATGATAAATAAAAAAAAACCCTTGGCAGCTGCAGACACACAAGTGGCCTGTAATACATAAGCAGTTCTGACCATGTGTAGTGAGCTTTCTTTTAACCCTTATGTTTAAAACACTGGAAACACGAGGGAATTCCTTTTGTCCAAAGACACATTTCAATGGCATGCTCGGCTGCTATTACAGAGGAGTGATGGGGAGAAGCAGGCCAAAATTTGCCTGCTGCTTTCCCTCGGAGACGGCAGGTGCCATGCCAAGGAGAGACAGAGGGAAGAAGTGCGGTGAGGCACGTGCACAACACCTGGAGGAAATGTCTCTTGGAGGAGCCTGGACCTACCAAAGACAGCTGCCACAAGCCCAGGTGTGATGAGACCTCCAGCCTTTCCAGCACAGCAGCTGTTTTCCGCCTGGTTTGAATTTCTCAGATAAAATGATTTCTCAGCATGGGTCAGTCCAGGCCGCTCATCACCGGCTATGCCTGGAATGCTGCCCATTCCTCTTTACTTAGTTAAATAGCGTTTTAGAGACAAAATGTGCTGAACTCTTTAACCTTCAGCCCTGTCGACTGCAGTAGTCTGTAGAACGTGTTTATTTTCTGATAAAAGATCACACTTGCCTTCTGCAGCCATCACTATTTTTTCTTACCTACAGACTAAGTTAATCATCCTAAACGGCAGTACATATCATTGCAGAGCTGAAGGTAAATTAGTATCAAAACAGAGGACTTAACTAAGGACAGATTTGGCTAAGGGCTGCATCTTTCCTTTATTTTGCAATGACACAAGTCATTATCAGCGCAGATTACTGGAGTTGTGCCAATTTATCTGGGTTTCCCACCACTCTTTCTTTCCCTCATCTCACTAAGAACATGTGAAGTCTCATGAGAAAGTTGTGGCTTACTTTCAGGAGTGAAGGCAGCCAAACTCCAGGGACTTGGTATGCTTGAATTACCTGGCCTAATAAGCTGTCTGAATCTACCTGTTTTTTAATTGCTTAGCCAGCTAAAAACACCTCTCTCTGATCATACAGATACATTCTGTCAGCTTTGATTTCTCTTTTCTCCCCATCTTACCTACCGATCTGCCACCAGCTGCTAAATGTCATCTGTGAAATGGCAATGAAACAAGTCGCAGTTGTGGTTTACTGGCACAATCTGGTAGCATCCACTCTGGAAAAAAAGAGCAAGCAGATGCACAGGCCCAGGACTGCATGTTACCTGACATACAACTTGAAGTGTAAAAGAAAGGGCATAAGCAAGTGGCTGAGCATACTTGGTTATAGGAATGCTCTGCTGGGGACACTTGTGTGGTTAACAACCTAGGAACAACCATCGTGGATTGGACCAGTATCCTTCTGCAAATGTGGCCAGCAATGGATGCAGAGGAAAACTAGGCAAACAGAGGACAGATTTCCCCAGAAATACTTCCCTAGTTTGCCATGATTCACAGCTTGGTGAATTCCCAAGGCCAGAGAAGATGTTTTTTGTATTTAGTAACCCTTGACAAATTTTTCTTCCACGTTTTTGTCCAGTTGCATTCATAGACATGTAACCTAGGATCCGCAGTGTCCTGAGTATTCAAAATTAAGAGACCATTCATTCACCATTTCCATTACTAAGGAATCTGCAAAGGCTCATTTCTCTTTAGGGGAGAGACAAGGACTTTACCCCTTTCTTTACAGAGGGAGTTCAATCCAAAACCCTCAAGCCTTCAGCTGATGTAAGCTGATTATTCTGAATGTAATGAAATTCACAAAGTACTCTGTGTGAGCTTTTTCTCTGAACATATGTAACAAGGGAACTGGGGCTGGTGTCAAAGTTACTTCTTACTGAAGGATCAACCATTGTTCAGTCTTCACATCAGTTTTCTCTACTGACAATTCTCAACTTTCTAACCTTTCTAGACCTCATCTTATATATGAAATAAATATAATGAAAATGACTTCTTGCTCTGAGTCATGTTTATTTGCATGCTTCTCATTTTGCGTATACAGGCATGCCTGCCTTCACTACTAAAAAGCAATTGGAATTCCATCATAAAGTAACACATCGGTGGCCATCGTTATACATTTTACCAAGAGGCAAATCTACCCCCCTACTCTCAGGGTATTGATCTGTGCTGGTAAAGGGCCTGACAGGGCCCTGTAGCCCAGAAAGGGCCTCTTCCTACGTCCTTAATAGATGTTTTTCCATTTGGTGTGGGCATGAAGTCCCTGAATTTGCTGCTGTACTATTACAGATGAGGATATACATAGTTATATAGGATATACATGTATCTTTAAAATATGTATAGGTGTATGAGGACATATATAGGTATTATAGGTATGAGGATACATATATAGGCACTAAGGCAACACCTGATTGCCATAAGAACCATGGAAAAATCTATTTTTGGGCATGCTATGGGTGAGTTTGCATCTGTGAATTCCCACCACCTACAGCCTCCAGCACAGAGCATGAACTTGCTCAAGAAACTTAGAAGGCGGAAGCAAATTTAGAGCTCGCTGTAACTGCTTCTGGCACAGCACATCTGGTCCAGATTTCATTTTGGTAGTCTGTGAATCTTTTAATGAAAGCTTTGGATAAAAACCAAAGTGTAAGGATTCATCATTTCACCTGTATCTGAACACAGAATTATAATTTGCCTTCATAGTGCTGCACAACTAGTACCTTTTTTCCTGGATAACAGCATAACGTATAGAATGTTTTACCAATATACAGAAATTTCAACTATTACTCACATTTGAGCCAAAAGTAATGGTTTATATCAGCTGCAGGGCTGTCTGCAGTTTCATTTCCCTAATACCTTTTCAGTATGAACTTCCAATACAATCTAAGCAGACCACTAATAATAAAATCTTGTTTACTTGAGGTGTGAATTACACTATCATTTTTCTCAGTGATTTTTCTTAATCATCTACCTTTTTACCATGAGTGCTGTTAATCTGCTTCAGACCTTCCTTTAGCTTCAGCACTAGTCCATATTCTCATACAAATGCAATGCTGAAATGCACCTGAGAACCTAACATATCCCACAGAAAAGGGATATTTAAATATAAGCAAAAAAAAAAAAAAANATATTTTCTTAATCAAAATGTCTTTAGTTAAGTGTTTATGGTTTAGGAACAATCAGGCTCATGACTGTTTCAAACAAGACTGCAATCACTTCATGGCAGCATGTTACAGGAATAGATTAGGAGACACATCATGGCTTGAATAAGTTGTCATTTAAATGGATCAAGCAATCAAAAGCAGCAGAGGAAAACAACACAGCAAGCTGAAATCATTTGTTAATGATAAATTAGGGGCAGAGGCAAGACAACAGTCAAGGTCTCCGGGGCCTCACTTTTGCCCCTGTTTCTTGATCACTTTGCTCCATCCTGCACATGTAGATTTTGTCCCTAGCCATGAAGTATTTGTTTCCAGTGCACAAACAACATTTGGTTCACTTCCAGCAACAAACTTTCTTATACTTAATCAACCAGTTTATTAGAGCATGAAGGAAAATTGGTCATGACTTCAGTTCCTGTACTGCTGGAATTAACAGGCTGGCTGTTGCCAGCACTAAACTTGGAAGTGCTAATGGTAATTAAAATCTATTTTCAAATACATCTGACAGTTTTAAGGTGGAGAAGTACTTGTTACTCATGTAAATTTCCAGACTGCGTATAAAAAAAAGTGCTACTTTCTTCAGGGCGACATCAGCTGTGGGAAAGAAATAATTATTAATGAATTATTAATGCTGTGTGATATAGCATTCTTTTCTCCTTTGCCGAGTTTATGGGTATTTGTGTCCTCCAAATTATTTGAGTAAAAGAGGCTTGAAACTAGAATTTACAAGTATTGCTATATTTGGTTAACTTTTTAGTTGTTATATTGTTGTTATAACAGAAAGATATGGCAAAATATTGCTAATATTGAAGCTGACATAAACTATCAGTAGCTTTATGTAAGTCCATGGAAGCCCTTTCAGTCAATTTTCCCTCGGGTGCATTTGGGTAAAATACCTTATATTAACAAAGTACTCTAACACCTAGCTCAAATGGGACTGTGTTCCAAAAGGTAATCTTAATTATTCAACATATTCACACTATACAGTGTGGAAAATACAGGAAGGGTAATCATACTTTGTTTTCCACTTCATTTTCTAAGCCTGCTTCCTGGTTAATTCAATCTATTGGATCAGTGGGAGGGACATGGGATAGATTAAAAAAATGTTGACTGTCAGATCACCAGGGGATTTGAATTAATGTTCTTTTGCACAGAATGGAAGCATATGGGCCACAGAGCGCAGCTCTCCTTGGAAAATTACTGTCAAAACAGTACCATCTCTATTAACACAGCTGCTGACTTGTGAAGCAGAAATCAGATTTTACTCGAGTTAACCTTCAAAAAGCAGTTTCAGAGTGACTGCTCACTAACGCTGTCTCTTGCTACACCAACAATATTACCTATTGACAGCTTATTACAAGTCACGCCTTTACAACTCCACAAGTGCTACTGATGTAACATTCTACAGACCCCCTTAGGATAACATGAAGGAAGCCAAGGTATGTTCATCCACTCTGATAATTGGATGCCATTTTCCTCCTGTAAAAAGGGAAAGCACACTTGATAGAATACCCTTCATACAAAAAATGTAGGTTTCACAGAATGGGCTTACTGCTTAATTTGCCTGCATTTCAGCTGATTTCCAGGGCTGAAGTTCTGTCTTCATATGTAATCAGATACAGACATTTCCTGTAGATACTTCTTCCACAGATGTTCTAGATTGCTTCCTCACCAATTTCCACAGGAAACAGTGAGGATCTCTTATCTGTCATTTCTTCACGTGCAAGCTATGAAATGTTTTATCTGAAGAGAATGTTAAAGGCTCCAAGTTAAGCTCAAAGAGTAAGAAGAGGCTGAATCTAAAGCTTGATCTATGCATTAAGTAACTGTCTCCAGTAAGCAACCTCTGTTCTCTGCAGAAGCCCACACCTGGCAGAGCACGTGCCAGGAACGAGAGCTATGAGGAATTCTGCTGAAACAAGAGACCATTGACTCACACCATTAAAAAATTACGAATTTTGCTCTTCTTTATATACACTGGACAGCGTCCAATGAAACAGTGACTGAAAACCTATTAAAAAATGCATGGATTGCATGGATTTATTAAGGTCCTTAGAGAAAAGTAATGTAATTAAAAAAAAAAGGTACTGCTTCATCAAGAGAAATTGTTAACTTCCTGATATTTTTGCTAATACAAAATGTAGGTCTCTGACCTCATTCACCCTGCATAAGGACTGAAGCAAGGCTCCCACACAAGTAATGTGACCAGTGCAGATTGTTGTGATGAAGAACGCCAGCATACTGGTGGAATGTGCATCTTCAAACATAGTCAGAATGAGCTGGTTCTTGCATAAGTCTGTTACAACTGAAGAACCCTGCTGCATAGGCTTTTACTTTCCATATGCATCAAAATTTTATGTGATGCAAGTTTTAGAGTCACTGGAGATTTTGAGTGCTAAATATAAGAAACATTTAAGAAACCCATTTTACAGAGGGCAGCTCCAAAACATCATGTTATTCAAAGGTGTCTTGACTGGTACTTTTCTCTTTGCTTCTGTACGTGCAGGTAAATGTTTAGGTTTGTGCATAAGGTGCACATAAATATGCCCTTAAGCAAGAAAGTTGCAAAAATATTTGGGTTTCAGCGTGAGTAAAGGGTTTGTTCAGGATAACCCTATTCCATAATGCTGCTATCATTAGGATATGCATTCTGCAGCTGTCTTTGGGAAATATATGAAGGATATACTTTTTGAGTTCCATGTATTCACTATGTATTTCTGCAGCCCTTTTAAAATAGATGCCTCGTTCTTCTCAGCTAAAAAAAAGGGAACAATTTGCTCACAATTTACTGTCTTTTAACATTTGCTCTCTCTATAAAACCTTAGGAAAAATGCTGGAGTTTCCCCTTGCCATTAAATATAAGAACTTCAAGGTTTCTTTGAAAAAGAAAACTGACGAGCTCAGTTTAGAACACCTAATTGCTACCTTTACTATTACAGGAGTCAATACAATGCCAGTAACACAGACAGGGCAGTTGCTTCGTAAGGACCAAGTACATGGTTATTTTGTCAGAGATGGTAATTTAGCATGCTCAGACTAAAACTTAAGAAAACATTTATTATTATATTTTTGCTTACCTTGCTTCTTGAGTAATTCCATTTATAAATTTTGCAGCAAATTTTCAGTTAAATGCTGAAGCTTTAACTAAAGTCACCTGTGAATCCACCCACAAGCCTTTGGACAACAGCCTACAGTGTAAAAGGTGACGCAAAAATGTTATTTGTCTTGCTATTTCTTCTTTTCACTTTGTCTTTCACATCCTGCACTTTGCACAGGGCAATGTGAGAAATTTGTGCCAATGAGACACGTTTCATTGGGCACTTCAACCTTTTCTTTAAAAAATAGACAGCATTACAATTTTGCAACCCATAGTAGGGAATGAAAGCTAGCATTCAGACACTTCAGTTCTTAATTACCAGAAGATAAATGGACATAAAATTATTAAGCAGAAGAATTTGAACACCATCAAAAGCAATAAACGTTCCATAGGAAATTAATTTGGTAAATTTTAAGGGCATTATAATTAATCACCATGACTTGTTCATGAATTACAATTTGTTCTGCACCCGGTTACAATTATTTTGATTTAATGCTTTTTATCAGTGAATAAAGTTATTCAATTCCATTTAACTATCTAAAGCAGTTTGTGAGATCTAAACTCTCAAATATCTCTCCTGTTTGTCTCTTTCAGTTCATTTCTCCCATCCAGCTTTTTATGAGTCACTGAATTATTTCTAAACCCCAAACACATTTGGGTGACTAGCTTGCTTACAAAACAACCGAAAAAAGAGGGACTCATATTGGATTATTAAATTGATGACTGTAAATCTAAGTTTGTATAAAAGCCTTTTTATAACTTATTTACGCACGACTTTCTCAAATCATCGCTGGAGGGCTGGTATTGACCTGAAATGGGAAGGTACTCTTCAGTCCCTGTTGCTGCAGAACTTGCCTTCTGAAGGCCTCAAAATGATTTAGCTATTAACGAATAGAGAATGTATTTGTCACAAAGAAATTACTTCTTACCTAAGAAACAACATTACAATTCTGTCATGAACACAGTAACTCAAAATGCAATTTTTTGAAAGGTTTTTGAAGCTGGAAATGCCTTTTGGCTTTCATTTTGCTTTCTTTGTCAACAGGAGGGAAAAAATAGGGGAGTGGAAGGGTCTGGCAATGGCATAATTAGGTCTGTTAAAGGATATGAAACATTGCTTTGGGGGGGAAAAACCATGCTATTTGCAATAGAAAAATGTCTAACAGGTAATAGAAGATCAGTTGCAAGGGAAAATGAGCTACTGCCTGCATGTTGGGATGGAGTGAAGAGAGGTATCGGCACAGAAGAGCCTTTTCAGTCTTCTAGTGAAACACTAACTGGGTGTGCCAAACTCTACCACGGCAAACAGAACCACACAGGACACCTTCTCTTCACACAGTCACAGCAATACACAATGTTGTGATTAACACAAAACTAAACTATGCGTGAATGCAGCCTGTGTCGCATCACTCTTTCGACTGATAAACCTCTTGTGGGAGACGTAGACGAGCTGATGCTAGAAGTCTTTCATCCTTCATCCAGGCAAAGTTAGGGGAAGGAAATCAGTGCCCCATCTGCAAGACCTGCCTGAAAAACCAAGAGGGTTTGTCCAAAGAACACCCATTGCCTCATCCAATTTCTGGATTTACAAAGAGGAGGCTGGCAGGACCTTCAAAATGTGAAGGTGTTTCTCCCCACCATTCTGAGCGGGGAAATCATCCTTCCTCCTAACACATCGGAACAGCTGAATTGGCCCAGAGCGGTGTAAGGACATCATCACATCTCCTGATAACACACCCTTTGGCTCTGGGCTGCTGGGGCTCAGGGGCTTCCTCTCCTTTCACCACCTCAATGGGGTCAACAAGCCACGGGAAAAATTCATAGATCAAAAGGCTGCAATTCAGCGTCACGAGGTAGCACAACAACAGGGCAAGAAAACCCTGTACATGAGAAATCCAGGAAGCCACTGCAGTCCCAGGGCAGAGGACCGCCTCAGGAGACCCCAGGGATCAGAGAGGCAGCATGAACCTAGAAGACAAAACCTGCTTAGCCACATCCTTTCCCACTGACAACACTGGGAATCTCACCGAGTAAAGTTATTTTGCCTTAAAGCTCTGCTCCACGTTACACACTAAGTTTCACTTCCCTGTAGGATGTAACTAAAAGCTGAGGCAAATATTAAAATTCTTACGTTTGGCATACGCCTATTTAAACGCAAGATTTTATTAAAAAATACATCACCAGTTTCCACCTTTGTCAAGGGCTGTGTACACCACACCTCTCGTACAATAGTCTTGAGTAGAATATCGATTCCAAAAAGTCTCTCAACTCCTCTCACTACCACCTCACTTTTTCCCACATCTTCTCATGTCTCATCTGGGAGTAAATACTTTGTTTTGACAGGCTGCAGCTTTCTGTTTTAAAACTTCCCTTTTCTTCTGGCAACTGCTCCACTTTCTCAATTCCTTTCACTTTATTTTTCATTTATTTTTAATACTAGAGATACTGAACTACTTAGAAATTACATTTCCAATTACTTTTTGGTATAAACACTAGTGCTTTTGGGACACAGGTGCCATTCTAGCTATACTTGGACTCTGCATTTGCTACTGTTAACATCCACAATAACTGCTAATTAACTGCAGTTTAAAGCAGGGGCCTCTGTTTTAGATTGTAGCAGTGAGGAACACAAATATTTTCACTTTATATATCTCTCTGGTCCATGACAGTTATTTAGAAAAATCTTCCTCCGTAAAATCATTTACGTTGGAAAGGACGTTTAAGCATGGAGTCCAACCGTTAACCTAACATTGCCAATACCACCGCTAAACTACATCCCTAAGCACAAGGGGAAATTTGTTCGAAAGTTCAAACCACACTGAAAAGGCAAAAAAAAAAAAGTACCTGAATGAGAAGGCATATCTGAATGCTAAAACAAATTAAAAGTTTCAAGGAGTTAATGACTTGTATGATATAAACACTTTTTTCATAGTTCACCGCAGAAAGACGAGATACAGGCCACAAACACTATATAGCTAAAAACGTTACTGTGGAAAGAAAAAATAAAACTCAGTGTACATATTAAGTGATTGCCTTATATTTATTCATTAGCTTAACCCCTGCAAAATACCCCACCCACTTAGTGGAATGTACAAGACTGACAAACTTCAGTATCCCTTTATAATTCCCTCTGTTCTGCTACGCAGAGAGCACAGCCCTCAACAAGTGAAGTAACAATGAGAAAAAGGGTGCCGGGGAGTAAGAAGATTGGGGCTGCTCTACGAGGGGGTACGATCAGGAGCTGAGGGTGACCCCGGCACGGGCGGTACCCTCACTGACCAGGGCACAGTCATGCTCCGTCTGGAGATGGCAGACGGAGGTGGGTGCCAGTAACAGAGTCCACCTACAGCCCCAGACATGGTAAGCTATGAACTGGTGCAGGGTCCTTCCAGGTAGTCCAGTCAGGAGCAGCAGGAGACAGGGCTGGAGAGATTACAACGCAGTTACTTTAGCGGAATGTACACGCATTTACATTAAACAAAGTGCTGATGGTATGAAAAGCCTTATCAAAGACAGTAGTGCCGTTTCTGGGTTTTGGCCTGTTTATTACTGTTGTTTTTTTGCAACTTGTACTTCTTTTTGATAATGTGAAATAATCTGAACAATTATGAGGCTATTAATAAAAAGGAAAAGCAAGCCTGCCAACCATATAAGTAAAAAAGTGTTATATCCTTTGAACTCCAAAAAGTAGGCAGGAGCGAGCCACAGGCCTTGTCCAACAAACCACAGAATGAGAAGCAGCACGCCACGGCGCCAGGACATCTTAATGCTGGGCATTATGAGGGGTAAAAGGCAGAGATACCAGACAAAGTACTGGGACGTGCATACTTTGTTAAAACTCACAAAAATAGCAGTGTGTAGGAAACAACAGAAAGGAAGGTCCCTGTAAAACGCTACGGACACAGCCAGGAGCAAAAGCAGCTGGGGCAGGAAAGCTGCGAGCCCAAGGGCAAAACTCCATTTGCTCTCTGCAGTTAGGTACAGCATGTAGAAATACGGAGAGAAGTTATGACGGATATCCCTCCTGGTCAGGTGGTAGAAGTAGGCATGCTCCAAAAACTCCCAGCTGTAGAGGTGATAAAACGCAACAGTCAAGGCAGCCAGCACAGATCCAGCAACCGTTCCAAAAAGCAGCACGCTGCGGTTGGGGATCTTTACAAAAAGCTGCCAGAGGTCCCCTACGAACGTAAGCTTTGGTTTTTTGTCATGCCCCGCATCTGCTGCCCCTTCCCTGCCACACGGCTTGCTCTGCAGGCGGAGGGCTATGGGCAGCGCGTAGGTGAGGGGGTATATTTTCATGTGGACGGCCAGCCCGTAGACCACCGCGGCCTTCCCCACGCTGCCCGCCTCCACGAAGTACAGGCTGGCGAGCACCAGCAGCGCCACCAGCGCCTCCGCGTTGCCCCGGCTGGAGACGGCCATGGGCAGGGGGTTGAAGAGCCAGGCGGCGGCGCAGCACCCGCAGGCCCGGCCGGCGGCGGCCCCCCGGCGCCGCAGGGCCCGGTAGGCGACGACGGCGGCCGCCAGGTCCCCCGCCACGAAGAGCAGCTTCCCGAAGACCTCGGCCAGGTAGACGTTGGGCGTCAGGAGCCAGGCCAGGAGCGGGGTGTAGCGGTAGGTGGCCCGCCGGTAGGGCGACCGCCCCTCGGTCACCAGCCGCGCCGCGTCGCT